>CAIGQV010019171.1:3813233-3831342 GCA_903798115.1 Danio jaintianensis
GGGTTGATCAGATTCAATAATCTATGCTAAGCTAAGCTAAAAGTGCTCCCACCAGACCCTTAGATAGGCTGAATGAGTTTAAACATACAACTCCAATCTTTAACTCCATTGGAGTTGTAAAATGAGCCTATTTCCAAAAAAAGTGGAGCGTTTCTTTAATGAGCCTGTGTCAAATAGGGCACTGAATTAATTTGCTTTAAATCTTTGGTATGAGAGACTGAAAGAAAGATTGGGTTATGTTTAATTAAAGCACAATAAACGTGGACAAGCACATTTTGCGGGCTCCCAGGCTGTCTCTCTTTTTTTGTTTTGCCTTCGCTCATTTGGTTTCTCAATTCCAAAGCCAGACAGGTCCATTATTGTCCATTACGCTGTCTTTGTATGTCTCTTTTCTGTCTCTCTGCCTGTGTAAGCAGTTAGATTAGATTCTGTCAAGCGTAGGGGAACGTCTGAACTCATCGCTTGGGAAACAAGAGGATGAGTGGACCAAGCCAGACAGAGACTGTCCCCAAATCATCCCTGGAGCCTTGTCAACTTTAATACCAATGTTTCCCTTCTCTTCTCTGACTTAAAAACAAAAAAACAAAACACCTGCGCTGTAATTAAATGATTGGAAGAGAGAACTAAATGATATTTTTAGAAAGCAGAAGCAACGAAACAAAAGTTTTGATCTAGTTTTTCAGATTCAGGAGAACTGAGTAGAGTTTGAAAAGTGATATATTGCAAACTTAAACTCCTCCATTGTATAAATGACACAAAATGGCTAAATTCTGCATTATATAAATGGCACATACACATGCAATACACTTTTTAGTTGAGGATGGAAAGCCCCAAGTTGGATTTACTTTAACTTGGGGCTAAAATGAAGCATTTTCACAAAAATTGTTGCAGTGACAGAAGCAGAATATATTTAACAGTCTTATGAAGCTACACATTCATTATTGACTGAGCTTTTATCTGACATAGGTTCAGTTTTGCTCATATCAGTTGTAGTCCTGTCTGACTACTTCAAGATTTGATGGTGGTTTTGCTATTCTTCCTATAGCCCATCCCCCACTTTTTTCAAGCACAAGCACATTGTCTGTTACTTTCTATCCTACACAAACATTCTCCACCCACTCCTCAGACCCACTTCTTGTGTACTTGGACATTTTGCAGGGCTCGCAAAATCTGGTATCTGGTAGCCCGAAGTTCTGGAGTTATTGTTTTTCCAGTTGGGCTACCAAAATCTATCTAGACCTCTAGATGGCCCGCCGGGCATGGTGTAGATAGATTTTGGTAGCCCGAATGAAAAAACAATAGCCCCGGGACTTCGGGCTATCAGATTTTGCAAGCCCTGTTTTGTGCTAATTGAAAAGAAAGCAGAAAAAACTGTCTTTGTAAAGGAAGGTTAAAGGCATATGTTTATTTATTTATTTATTTATTTTTAATTATAATTTTTTTTCAACCTCTACAATTCTATTGGCAAAAAGGACAAAGTATCAAAAAATAAAATAAACAGAATGCTGATTTGTCATAAGTCAGTAAGGTGCTAGCGTTGTGCATCATTGAAGAATACACAGGCAGTAGGAAACTATTAAGCTAAATATTAAAGTTAATTTAACACCTGCTATTGGTAGTGGACCACATAGCGCAAGCATTTGATGTTGCCTCACATCCCCTCTTGCACACACTTCTTAATGGTTTTCTTCCTGCAGATCAACTGCATTCACAGTCTCAGCGTTTCCTAAAGCCACTGACCTAACAGTTGTTTTCAAATCCTGAAGCTGGTTATTAATGGTCTTTGGAGTAATTCCAAGCCATTCATAAATTGACTGTTTTAGAAAGCAATCTCATTCATGCTAAAGAAAAGACCAATTGAAGTCTGTTTAAATGTTTTTGTCTTCACTGTACACTTTTTAAACCCTTATAAGCTGCACCCATCAGACAGGCTACTTACAAAGTGTGTACAGAGCCATTCTGTCAATGATAGTTTGGTTTTAAGTGAGGATGTCACTTACAATTTACAATAAAAAGCTTGATGGCAGAATTTTTTGATAAGGCACACAAAAGAATAATGGTAAATATTTGGACATTGATTGCCTTGGAACTGGTAAAACTGACTTTTACATTTTGATTTTAGTTAATTATTAGGCGCCATCACATAAGAAGTGCAAATGGCTGTTTTTAGTTAAGTGTGTCCACTGATGAATTGAAAGCCATAATTTATTTTCATTTGTATGGCGCTTTATGAAAGAACGTAAAGGTAAACATTAATTACTTTTAATATGTACTCGGATGAGCCAAAACTTGGACCACCTGCATCTACCCACTGTGGCATGGAATTGTACAAGACCTCTGAAGGTGTCTTGTGGTATCTGTCACCAACCTGTTAGCAGCTGATCATTTGAAGTACCATGGGTTGCAAAGTGACGCTGCTGGGCATTGACCTTGTTGGTCCAGCACATCCCACAGATGCTCAGTTGGATTAAGATCTGGGAATTCTGGAGTCAACTGCAACACTTTTTATCCTTATCATTGTTTGAAGAATGTGTGCAGTGTACCGAAGTGCATTTTTCCTGCTGAAAGAGGCTACTTCCCCCAGGGCACAGCACTATTGTCAAGAATGTGTTCCCCCAGGTTGTATCAAAGTTTAGGTTGGGAACACTTGAATGACCGCATCCAGGGTTTCCCAGCAGAACATTGCCACACCGTCACACACTCTCCACTGGTTTTTCATCATACCTTAGTCCGTCCTGATGCCATCATTACCTCAGCTAAAGTGTACACAAATACACTGCAATCCATTTGATGTTTCCACTTAATCCACTGCTCCAAAATTATCGCAACCCCATTCATTGGTTGACCAGGTTTATCATAGGTTTATCATAGGCATTCAGCTAGACCCAGGTACAGCAGAGTAAAGTTCACTGTGTGTTGTAACACATTCCTCCCGTAACTTTGGTAAATTCTCACTACTGCTGACCTGGAGAAACCCACCAACTCTTTCGGAGATACTTTGACCAGTTACCTTGCCATAACAAGTTTTGTTCATGTCAGTCTCACAGGTCTTCATTCATGCCCAATTCTCCTTCATTCAACATGTTTAATCAAAACTGAGCGTTTGCATACCGTCTAATCAACTTAGACCTTAATATGTAGTCTTGTTCACACATGATCAGTGATATTTGTTTAACCTATTGCTGGCCATGTTTTTTGCCTCATTAGTGTCAAACTATGTATGGTCTGTATATGGTCAGTTGTATGGTCCGTGTGCCTATACTAAGTCTAATGTCAACACATTGAGCTGTGGTGTTGAGTTTCCGCTCGCAGTTGTGAAACACAGATCCTGTGTACTGATTAGGGATGTGTCAGGACCAAAATAGACTAGCAGGTATTATCATGGAAAATTAACAATGGTTAAATGACGGCGTAACAGGTTCATTCCATAATTCTTGACAACATTTAATTATTGTTTCTATTAATAGATATTGGCTAACTTTTTATTTTGGATTAACAGAATAAATCTGCACCTAAATGGGCTGAGGTAAAGGCATGATGGTCAAGATTTCTTTGCCATTGTCGTGCCATTGTTGATGAGCTTATCTTGAATCTTGTTTAGAGATGGGATTTAGATACCGTGGTCTTGCTGTGCTCACACCATGCTTTTGGCACCAACTATGTTCATCTGTTTGGAACGTTGACATCAAAATCTACATGCTTTATATTAAAACCCACGCCCAATTTTGTGTAGAGGAGGCAGTTAAACACAGATTTTGAAGCGTTGACTGTTACCTAAGGCTTGCAAGTTGTGGAAGTCAGGCATTGCACTTGATGCCTTCTGACATGAGCTGCTAAAACATGTGTAATCACCTGTATTATCCTCATCACTTTTGTACAAGGATCTTTAGACCTATTTAAACCTGGTATTTAGATGTTTATGTCAGTCAGTTTACAAGTGGACAACTTAAAATACTGTTGTAAGCAGGGTCCAATTTTGACCAATTGATCAACACGTGATCAGATTGCTTTCATAGTGCAAATGCTTATTTGAATGAGTGCATTGGAACAGTCACAAAAAGCTCCTCTCTCTCTGAGGAACTGTTGAGAATGCACCCTAAAACAAGGTATTCATACTTTGCTACATTGTACCAAATAATACTGATTAGAGGATCTTGTGTTGTACTGTACTTTCAGTGGCAGTGAAAGACTGTCCCAGCAAACTTACAAATAGTCCAAATGTAGAATTCTTGAAATATTTGGAGCATCTTAAATTCTCACACAAGGGTCATGACAGACCATGACAGATGACGTCAGAAAACCATCAGTACGTTATAACGCATTATGGTCTGCTATGAAACCAATTCCGAATAGTCTTCCTCTGGATTGTAATGCACAGTAGAAGTGATTAATTGATTTGACACCCCTAGTTGCCATCCACATCTTTTAAGTTAGTTTGCTTTCCCATTTATTTGTAAACTGCATAAAACATGAAGTAGGTCATGATAAAATAAGACTGTATGGTCTTGACGAAATCCAAACATACCTGGTTGCAAGAGATGCGTTTTTAAAAGCATGTTAATACCAGGTGAAAACAAGCCCTTTGGGTTGGCTAAGCTGGCTTGATTTATAAAAAGTACCTATTTTGAACAGTATGTTGATATGGGTCATTCATGCTACATGAGTTGAAGATGTGAAACTGCAATGTCTGTAGATTTGCGATTAGGTCCAGTGCTAGGGTTTACTTTTTTTTTATCCAGTATTATAAGTCTGTGCTTCATGATGTGTATGCTGCTACGGTCAGATCGCATTATTTGCATGAACGCCTACAACTTGTGATTCACCCTAGAAGCTTTAGCCTTGTTTCAGTAAGCGCGCTTCTCGGTTTTATGCACACCACCCTCAGACTCACACTCTCCCACAACAACCTTATATAAAAAGCTAACATGTCCTATGTTCTTAGGCAGGAGTACGTCTGGTTACATTCAAGTGAGCCGTTGAAGCCTTTGGGATTTTAATAGCGGCGGATGTTTTACATAGCTTGACTCATCAGATCAGTGCAGGCTCCATATAGCTTCATTCTGCCCTAGAGGTGTTGGGCGGAGAGTGAAGAGATCATGTTATGATGCCCAGGATTTAATTGTAGAGGCTTTCAGTGACTTCATTTCCATCCCTGTCAGCTCAAGCAGGCTCAGGCGTCTTCCGCTCTGACATTTGCTCTGTGGCAGAAAGCTTTTGTCTAGCCAAAGCATTGGCCTACTTTTTTTAGAGAGCTCTGGCTGTGTGCCCTGCAAGCCTGTTCTTCCCCCGGCCACGTCGCTCTGCACATCTGAATCTGCTAAATCTCTGATTTCCCATTCTCTGATTTATTATTCATCAGTTCGTCATGTTGCATCATTCACACCATCCCCCTCATTTATAAGAGGTTGTGTTAGAACCATTTAAAGACATTTCTGCCAGTGGTTTGGTGTGACTTTACTGTAATTGTCCTGCTGTAATTCAAAGGCATTCGTGCCAGAGATTTTTAGTCCTCTTGCATTCTGGACTAAGCATGTGTGTGTTTTCTGTGGCAAGTCACACTACAAAAAGGAGCATTTGTACTGTCATTTAGTTTCTACTTACCCTGTTTGCACTCTGTAAAGCAGATGCCGTTTAGATCTTTTTTCCCATTTTTATGTGCCAGATGCTCTGTTCCAGTGCCACATGGGCAAGTCAAAGTTCACTCTACGAATGCAAAACAAACAGATATGATTTTCTCTTCTTCATCAGGCATTGCCCTGTTGTGATGCAAGCATTTGTTTATGTTTGAAATATTGCGTTGCATGAAAGTTAACCTTTGAAGCTTTCCTGATGATGTCATCGGGAAAAATCACCTGTCATAATCATGACTGATATATGGTTTCCAAATGGTATGGTAGTTAGGACGATTCTAAGGGCCCATGCCGTTTTAGGGCCCCCAGAGTTACTATTAGGGGTCTCAATCAAACCCCCCCCCCCCCCCCCCCCCCCCTCCCTGCCTCCCTTGAATTTGCTGCAATCATATACTTTATCAAGTTAAAAACAATCAACTCCAGCTGAAAATTCACGTAAGGCAAAAAAAAAACATCCTGCAAGTGACCCAGTATGCTTGTTTTCTTCACAGAAGATTTCAGTGGCTGAACAACACTTCTGTGCATATAAACCATTCGTAACAACAAAATCTACATCAGCTTTGCTTAACTAAAAGAGTTTTAAAACATAACATTACCTGTCTGAAAGAAATACTTAAGCCATGGTGTCATCCTTCCTCCAGCGTGCAAAAGTAACTCCAATACTGATTAAGGATTTTTAAAAGTTTTGATTCAACATTTGATTTTACCGCTGTGATCTCATGTGTCTCGTGTGCACATGAACTCATGGTGCGCATGCAACCGTGCACACGCTAATGGCGGATCTGCGTGAACAGATGCGCAGATGTACAAATCTACATTTGTTGACAGACACTTTGGGCTACTTATCAGAATTATAGGAAATGTCGGCCCGACAATATTTAATTGGATGAAATTGTTTTAGTTTTATGCCTTACCCAGAATATAAAAATACAAATAAATACAAGCAAAAATTCATTTGTGTTAATTTGATTATCTATTTTTCACATCGTAAAGTATAATGTAGAATTGAAAACATTTGAGTTCAGTTTAAAGTGACTCATTTAATGATTCATTTCATCCATTGCATCAGTAATTAAATTTAATAATTGCTGTCGGTGGCTAAAGTCATCATGCATGCATGCATTCAAATGATGGTTCGCTTGCTTGATGGTGTGTGACACCAGAAGATCATCTGAAATCTCCCTTTAAAACGTATTTGGATTCTCCATCTGACTTTTCACACAAGAGATCCACATATTCAAACAGGCATATTAGACCAACATCACAAGATGTGTCTTTTGTTGCCTAATTTTAGACACATTCAAAGCAGTTTTGCCTGAAGACACAATGTTATAAAGAAAGTCCTGTTCAGATGGAAGCATACTGTGACGGATGTCTGACAGCATGCAGGATTTCAGTAAAAGTCATTAAATAAAGTGCTCTTTTGTTCATTCCTGTTCTCTTCAAACATTTCTTAATATTGTGCGTCATTGTGATTGAAGAGCCAAAAGATATTTTCCACGCTACTTATTTTTTGCCTTAGTTGTTTTAGCACCTGTGTTCAGTGCCAGGTGCTGCACTGCACTGATGTTACTGATCATTCTGATGTATTAATGTGCTAATATCTAATGCATGCCTATAATCATAGGTCACAGTTTACATTTGCATAATGTTCTAAGTATGATTTTGGTGTTAATAACAATTTAGGCAAAGGCCATTAAAGTCTGTTCTCTCCATGGCCATATTTGCAATGCCCCCAGACTATCTTAAGGATCTAAAACCATGTCTTATCTACTTATGTCTACTTGCATGTCTTATCTATACAGGGAAATCTGAAAAACGGTATACCATAAATTATATATTTCAAATCTGCAACACAGTCTGATATGTACTGTTCATTGAATGTTGCTTCTTTTGCTCAGATAACGTTAAATAGTGTGCATATTAAGACACTAAATAATTTTGAATGGCAGCTGGAGTTTCTATTGCCAACTGCAGTGATGTTTTAATTTGTAATTTTTATTTTGCCATTTGTGTGTTGCTGCACTTTCTTCCATTTTATTGTATGATAGATTGTATGACTTTTTTCATATGCAAACAAGTATCTGCATCTGAAAAGGTGTGAACCAAATGCCCTACAGGAAGTCAAGAGTTGTGACCCAACCAATCAATAATTACAGGGGGTCTTTTTTTATAAAGTATTGTCTTACAGACAGTACTTTGGGTTAAGTTACTTAAAGACCGACGGGTATGTATTGTACTATTCTGGACCGAACTATTCATTGTCTTCAATGAAGTCTTCTCCCCATAAAAACTTTGGTCAGCTTACTTATTTTATTTTATAGATTACTCTAATACATTGGTAAGCCACCCAAAAACGGTTAAGCCAAATACGGCAAAATCTAACAAGTAATATGAAAGAGCCATCTTAGTTCCAAAGGAAGGTGTCCAAGTCAAATATTGTTTCCTCTTAACTTAATTTGCTTAACTGTATATTTGATCTCGCTCTTGGATGGTTGGATGGATGCTCACTTTTATCATTGGTAAATAGTGGCAGTTAAACTATATGCCACTGTTATCACAAAGAAAGCCACAGCATTTGCATGGACCTCCATAAGTAATTATGTAAACTTCCCACAATTCCAGGTGATTTGAATTTGTGCCTGTCAGGTTTTTTTTTAGACTTTATGTTGGTATCTACTGTAAAAAATGCTGGGTTCCACACATTCAATTTGTGTTGGGACAACATGAAGGAATTAAGTTAACTTGTTGGTTTTTTTACAAATTTAAGTGGATTGAACATAAAACAATTAAGTTGACCCCCCCCCCCCCCCCAAAAAAAAAACCCCTCAAGAATTGTTGTTTCAGCTCAATTTAAATAAGTAGTTTTTAAATAATAAGTCAAATTTTATTTTTTTGTGAATTTTAGCTATGATTACCCACATTTAGTTTTCAACCCATTTTGAAAAAGGGCAAATGGTGTCGTTTTGATTCTCATATCTGTAGGACTGAACTATTTAAGGCTAAGACAAATTTATATTACAAGTTTGTTAATAAGAACATTATTGAGATAGTATATCCCCAAAATTTTAATTCTATCATTTACTCAGCCTCCACTTGTTCCAAACTATTTTTTTTTTTTAGTTGATCACAAAAGAAGCTATATTAAAGAATGTTGGAAACCTGTAAACATTGACTTCCATGCTATTCATTTTTCCTACTATGGATGTCAATGGCTGCCAGTTTCCAACATTCATCAAAATATGTTCTTTTGTGATCAACAGAACAAAAAAAGCTCAAACTGGTTTGTAAAAAGTCAATGAGGAGTAAATGATGAGTAAATTCTTTTTTTGAGTGAACTATCCCTTTAATAGAATAGAATGTTTGTCACTGTACACATATACAATACATATACATGTGCGATGAGATTAAGTGCATCTCACTACTCAGTGCAAACAAGTAAATATATTCTTACAATACAAATCACACTAAACAACAAGTTACAGTAGAAATACCTGTAGACTATAAACAGTGAGGGTGAGCTGAAGTAAACAGTTTTGAGGTAGAACGAGAGATATATGTAATATGTAAATGTAAGATGATAAATAAATAGTAGTGCAAAATAGGGGATGAGACGGGGGTAGGGTGAGGTGAGTAAACAGTTCTGAGGCAGAACAAGAGACAAAAAAGAGAGAACAAAAATAGGATATTTCCTGATGTTTGGTTGAGTTGAACTTATGTCTTCTTTTTTAAAATGCAATAAAACATTAAAAAAAATTGCTTTACAGGCTCATATCAGCCTTGACATATTTTGTAGATGAAGTGAAGTTTAATGGCCTTGTTGTTTAGCCTCACAGTATAGTTGTGGCTCCTGGTCTTTTCTGGCATGGAGAATAGGGCTAAAGCTAACAGGAAATGTTTGGGGGATTTTCCTGGGCGCCTGGCTTTCCTAAACCTACTCATCCAGACAGGCCGAGAGAATAAACACTACCCCAGAATCAAACAATCTGTCGCATCAGATGGAGCACCGGCAAATTGATTGCTATCATTTATTGTGTCCTTGTCCCCATCACCCATTTTCCAATCAGTTTTAGCCTGAGCATGTGCTGCAATTTCACTGGACCCCCTCACTTGTTCAGATCAACCTTTTGTGTGGGGCTGAAAAGGTATGCAATGAATGCTGTAGGGATATATTGATTTGCTTACATCTCAGACTGAGCATTTCACTAACAATTTGGCATTTCAGTTGGAATGTTTAAATCCAGACAATGGCTACGTTTACATGGACATCAATAATTGAATTATTTGCCTTAATCTGAATAAGACAGTAATATGATTAAGTTGTTTATTTGAGTTGCTTTTAGAATGTTCCTTTCATAATCCCGTTTTACATGTTATAGCACATAATTCGATTAACGTCATTGCGTCACCACACTATCCACATTTCCTGCAGAGTTTTATGTAATTTCGGGTGTTTCATTTTTATTTTGACGACTTTAACTGCAGTTTGGCACTTTCACTTTCATTCAGGAATATTTCATGCATGCCTCCCATGACAAACGAGATATTGGATGCGACTATGAACTGCTGGAAGAGTGTAGTTTTAGTGGAATTTCATACCATACGCCGAATGGGAGAAAAAAAGCTCCGCGTTTCAAGGTGTATGTGTCTGTGGTCCTTTACTGACACGATAGGTGCAGAGAATAGTGTCAAACAGCCGTGTGTGTATAGAATATCCTGTCGCAAAACGCGGCAAAAAGTCCTTCATGACGGCAATAGTTTGATTAAGGTGATTACATGGCTGTACTGCACTTCAATAATGCGACTAAAATAGGCAAACTCCGCATGTCTTAATCCGATTTCTGTTTAGTTCGATTATGACCTTAATCAAAGTAAATTAAACGAAAATCGCTGTTTACATGGTAGACTCTTACTCAGAGTATTGTCTTAATCGTATTAAAATCGGATTATTGGTGTCCATGTAAACGTACTCACTGTTAAAAAGAGAAACTGGGACATAACCTGAAGAATCGATCTACTTTTAGAGGTCTACAGGCATGATATAAACATGAATGAAAAGATAACTATTGACATTATTAAAGAACTTAATGGAACAGTTTTTAGTTAATTGATACTTTTGATATTTTAAACAAATTTCAAATGAAATGTTTTATTGTATTGATTCTATCATTGTGGTGTAATGTCAATTTGTCTTTATTTGCTTGTGGTATTAGTGTCTGTTGTTATTATGGTTTAATGTAGATTTTAAGGCAGCCCGATATTGGAAAAAACAGACATTGCAATATTTTCTTTTTCTTCGATTTATATTGCGATTATGAATATAATTTCACAAGATAACTTTAGTGACTCTATTTGTAAAGAATTCATCATTTTCCTTTGATTGGGATTTTGTAGGTGAGTTTATCTGCATAAGATATACAAAATTACCCAAAAAACGAATTAAAGCACAGATGAAAACAATAGCACGATGATAGAAATTAAATAAACAGCACTTTATGGTTTTTGGTGGTGTATTGAGGCACAGAAATTCGATAATCAAATGTAAAATAACTCATGCAGAGTCTTCATTGTATAAAAAAACACATTCATTCTTTGTTAAAGTGGCAGACTTTATCATTTCTTGTGCCCAAATTGTTTAAATTCACTTGAAATCTAAGTCACAGGCCTTGAAAACACATCAAAAATCTTGCACACCTTTATATAGGGTTATACTTTGCAATCACATCATGTGCTCTGAACTGTTTACTGGTTAATTATAATTCCGACTTGACATTGCAGATCCTGCGATGTGTCTATTGCGGATTCGCACATTGCAATTTCAATGCTGAAATGATATATTGTGCAGCCCTAGTACATTTATTGTTTTTTTGGTATTTGTTTGTTGTTTTATTTTAATGTCATTTATTTATTTATTTAAATTTTTTTGTATTGGTTTTGATGATTTTTTTTTTTTGTTGGACCACAGGAAGAATAGCCACTATGTTGGTAGTGGCTAATGGGGATCTAAATAAACACACAAACAGTGTGAATGATCGGGACTCTCATTTTTAAAGGGCCATTCATATTTATTCACAGTTTCCCTCAAATAAATGATGCAATTCACCATTACATAACAATAGAAACGAAAGTATGCTCTTCAGTAATATAACCAGTAAGCTCTAAAATGAATGCACTAATAAATGCATTGTGTGTGTTTTTACTGTGAATCGGAAATACACACTAACATTCTTGCTGTTGCATCTTAACTTATTTTGTAGAAGCTGTTTATTCAGTTTCACCAAGGAGCGTTCAGGACTGGTTATACTCAGAAAGTGAATGAATCTAGTTTGTATCGGGGTGTTTTTTTGTATTAAAGAACATTAAAGAAGATTTAAAACAATAAAGCCAAACAGAGCCTCTCACAAAGCCAAAACAAGCTTCCACTTTTGACCCACAGCACAAAAAACTAGCATAAAGTTATATAAAATTATCTTTATGCTAGACTATGTCATTATATATTTATAATATTAAAATTAAGACATGCTAACATTGTCATCAATGCTGTGCAACATAAACACATGTGTTAAAATCCAGAAAAACGAAAACTTTAGTGTTTCATGATCTTACAAGATCTTCGGTTTCAGTTGCCTTTCTGAGAAAGGGCGCGAAACAGATTTTTTTTTCATCCTATAGACGAAAAATGTTTTTATACATAAACTAGTTTGGTATCATTTCATGTATCTTGTCTTAAGGGTGACCCTGTGAAAATTCGGTAGGAAGTCAGCCATCAAAATAGCTTTTGTCAAATGATTTTCTCTGTTAGGACCAAAACTATTGTGAAATATTATTACACATTTAACTTTTTCATGTTAATACATTTATGTAGTAATTTATTCAAGTGATGGAAAAATTTAATTTTCAGCATTATTACTAGTCAAGTCCTCACTGTGTGTTTTCATCCACCTAGTTTTATGTGCATTTTTGAAATATTACATTAAAAACTGCTTGATGGAAATGCCAAGAAGCTTACAAGTTTTGAAAATGCACATAAAAAAAAAGTATGCGCACAATTAAGTAGTTTAATAAACTTTTTATCCAATAAGAAAAAAAGTCACTCCAAAAACAATATGTAGGCCTAACAAATAAGATTTATGTATTCTGGTTGCATGTAAAATTTCCATCCATTTGGATTACATTTAACATAATTGAACTAATAAACTTGACGTGATTGATATGTGTTAGTTAAACATAAATGAAACCCATAAGAACACGATTGATGTAATGATATCAATAAATCCAATGTGTTTTCAATCCTTTCTATTGATTTAAAAGACATTGGATTTAATCTATTGTGTGGAGTATGAAGTAAACCAGTCTCGTAGAATTTAACTATTTGGATCTGGCTTTTTCCTTAGCTAGATATATTTAGTCCATATTCATATTTTTTTTACTGATTAAATCTAGTAGTATTCGATCTTAACAGATTTAGATTGATTTTAAGGAATCTGACAACATACATTATAAAAACAGACAAATTAAAACAAAAACAAAAAGGTTACAAACATTTAATAATAAACTTTATAGAGATTCATTTTTGGGGTGTGCATGAACTACAATGGAAACATATTTGCCGAGTAAATTCCAGTATACGCATCAAAACAATCACATAATTTTGTTTTAGCAGATTATGTGAGGATAAAAATGGGTGCGATGGGACGGCATTAATAGACAAACCAGACCAACTACTTTGTAAAACATCTGAAATGTTGTTTTGATCATTCTAAAATACCTCAGCCAAAATCCGTCATCAAAGTAGGGTTGTCACGATACTGGATTACCAATCGATATGAAGTTTTAAAATTGTCCATTTCCCACTACCATTTGAACGCTACTGAGCACATTCTTAAACAGCGCTGATTTGCCATTGTGTTCACGTGCTCAACAGAAATGACTGTGATTGGCCATGAAGGTCATTAGTTCACCAAACTCACCGCTGTTTACTGAGTGTAACCACAGATACAGGGACACTAGAGTGTTTCAAAGTCACGTCGAGCTGGTTTGTCTATAAGCTAACATATGAGCGATCCGCTGATGAATCGCGGCTTTAAAACGCTCTAGTGTCCCTGTTTCTGTGGTTACACTCAGTAAACAGCGGTGAGTTCGGTGAACTGATGAGCTTCACGGCCAATCACAGTCATTTCTGTTGAGCATTTGAACACAACGGCAAATCAGCACTGTTTAAGAACGTGCTCAAATGTTAGCGGGAAATGGACGTTTTAAAAATTTCAGTATCGATTGGTACCGAATTCCAGTATCGTGCAACCCTACATCAAAGTAGTTCAGTATTATTACCTCCAGAACTGTCTTGAGCGTCTGCAATCCCAAAGAGCGTCTCATGACTCCAAAAGCCACCATGCATTCATTACATTTCATCTTCATCCTAAGGAAGTGACTACAGTGCGGTCACCATTTGAAGTGGATTCATCAAACTTGTCCTAAAACAATTGAACAACACCCATTCTTGTCCTAGGATAATTTTGAAAAACATTTTGTATTCACTTCGAATGATGACCACTGTATTTTTATAAAAAAAAATTTGACTCATTGAATGAAAACTGCTGGTATTCGCAAATATTTTCTGCGATATTCCAGTTTTACGCATATGTTTAGCATGCATCTTTGGATTGAAACACAGCTACTGTCACAAAGTGTTTTAGAAATCATTCAGATATGATGATTTGCTACTTTTGAAGCATTTACTGTTCAACTTGTCATTGTAGAATAGCAGGCGTTTTGAAAATCCTTTTTTTCTCTCTCTAGCTCTGTCATCAGCCTGAGCTCTTCTGGTTGTGCTCAGTCCCTGCTGCTGTGCTTCTCTGTAAGTGCTATCGTAAATAAGAGTTAAATGTAAGATGATGTTCTCCCTCTGCGTTCCCATAAGCTCTCTGTCATTTGGAGGAGCTACAGTAGCTCTGATATGCCTTTGGGTCACATGGCCTCCTGTGTCGAGCCTCTTCATAACAACGGAAGTATCTAAATAGGAAGATTTTCCCCCTGTAGCTGCTCTGCTCTTTATTTGCGGTCATTTAACCCTCTCAGAGCCTTGCAAACCTGTTATGTAATGTTGGAAAGGGGCAATATCTTAACTTGGAGAGGGCAAAAATGTATATTTTATTACTTTGTTTTATTCTATTCTATTTTATTTCAATTGTATAATTTAAATTTTATTTAAGAGTTCTAATTTGATTTTGATTTATCATTTCATTTATCACTTAAATTTTTTTAATTTTAATTTCTAATTTTAATTTATCATTTGTATTTTAGTTTTATTTAATTTTAATATATCATTTGTAAATAAATAATTTTTTTTTATTTGTTTTATTGTATTTTAATTTTTTATTTTAGTTCAACACCTTTTCTTTATCATTTTGATAAATAATTATAATTTAATTTTATAATTTTAATTTTATTTTATCATTCAAATTTATCATTTATCATTTCAATTGTCATTTAATTTCTTTAAATTTATAATTCATTTAAATGTATACTTATTTTATTGAATAATTTTAATTTAATTTTAATTTATTTTTATTGTTTATTTTAGTTGAACACCTTTATTTTATTCTAAATAATTATATAATTCAAATTTTATTTAATGATTTTTATTTTATGGTGATTATAATTTATCCTTTTATAATTTCATTTATCATTTCATTTTTTAAATTTATAATTCATTTAAATTTATAATTTTATTTTACGATTTTTATTTTAGAATATTTAATTTTTATTTTTATTGTATTTTTTTTTTCCATTTAAAATAATAAAAAACATTTATCATTTTATTTTATGATTTTTATTTTATAATTTAAATTTAATTTTCATTTATTTTTATTGTATTTTTTATTTCAATTTAGTTCAACACCTTTTTTGAGAGGGAATTAAAACATCTTTTCTTCTCCCTTTTTACTGTACAAGTTCTGACCTATTTTCTTGCCGTGACATGTCAGAAGGATTTTGTGTAGATAGTGATAGGATTGTTTGGCTACTGGGACAGCATTCAAATATGTCAGCAAAAAGTATGTGTAAATCTCTTCTTCACGCAGGCTTACAGCGAGTCATGTGTGATGGGAAGAAATAGGAATTGTTGTTTATAATTGTAGTAGGCTTTGATCTCATTCATCGCTCTGGTGTGTTATTTTTGACACAATCCATCCTGATGAATCACTCTGTTTGACCTACATTGGAGTTTTAGTTCATTTATTGCCTCCTGCTCCAACTCTTCTGATCCTTATTCAGCTGTGCATTTTACGTGAAGCCAAAAATGAATTCCATAATTTAAATCTGATGGAGCGTGCCTTTGAATATAGATCCTTGGTGAGACATCTGTTCATTCTGCTTAACTGTTATGTTAAATTCTTGTTACGTAGTCCGTGTATGTACATTTTATCACACATACACTGTGACTTTTCTATAAATATTCATTACATGGCTTTCTGGAAAACTTGATTCTCATTGGTCAGTTTCTTACTTTAATGAATTTATTCTATTCTCTTTTATTTAATTGTATAATTTGATTTTATGGTTAAAGTTATTATTTTGGATTTGGATTATTAAATGTAATAATATTCCTTTTATTTAATAATTTTAATTTAATTTTATAATTTAAATTTATATTTATAATTTCATTTATCATTTAAAAAAAATTAAATTAAATTAGCATTTTATTTGATAATTTTTTATTTATCATTTTAAATTAATTTATAATTTTATTGTATTTTTTATTGTATTTTTATTTTAGTTCCTTTATTTTATCATTTTAATTTTATCGTTTTTATTTAATTTTATAATTTTAATTTTATTCAAGACTTTTTATTTTATTTTATAATTTAGCATTTAATTTGTAATTTAAAATTGAAATGAAATTTGTAATTAATTTAAATTAAAAACAAAATTATAATTTTATTTTATGCTTTTTATTTGATAATTGTAGTTAAATTTGAATATATCATTTATCATAGTTAAAATATTCAATTCTTGTTACGTTGTCAGTGTATGTACATTTTATTACAGATACACTGTGACTTTCCCATAAATATTCATTATGTGGCTTTCTTGAAACTTCATTCTCATTGGTCCGTTTTTGTATGATTAACTAATCTGCATAACTGAGCGGTAACTCGTATCACTCTGCTCTCTCTTCTTTCTGGCATAATTAGATTTAAACTCAAATCAATACTGAAGATCCATTGATTGAATTATTTTGTTCTTGGATTCGTAACAAACATGATAATGTGCAGTTAACTGTTATTAGCTCAAAGATATGATCACAAGATCGATTACCCTGCCCTGGTTTATTGTAAGATGTGAAAGTACATGCTAAACAGTTGGACCTTTCAAAGTTCCCAGCTGCCTCTTGTGTGGTTTTAAGTAACCGTTGATCAAGTTTTTTTTGTATTATGTATTATTGTTGTTTTCGGGGGGGGGTTTGCCGTCAGTGGACAGGACAGTGGAGATTACAGACAGAAAAGTGAGGGGAGCAGAGAGAGAAATGGACTTCGAGCCGGGAATCGAACTTGGGTCATCGCGACCTACTATAATATTTAATAATTCTCTAAACACACTTACTTGGTTACTTAAAACGGCTGACGGTGATCTCTGGATTCATGATTAATTGTATTTTAACTGTGATTATTTCCACACATGAAACTATATTCTTGTAAATTGTGGTTGCTGAAAAAATCCACTTCTGTGATGTAATACAAAGCCTTCTGGTTGTTTTAATAGAAAATCATTAACATAATCCATAAATCCAAATGTAAATTGCTTCATTGAACTTGGTGCCACTATTTGTTTTGTGAATGAGTTTATTAGTCGTGGACTGATATTGTTTTTCTTTTATGGCTGATTAAAAGCCAGCATGTGACATCATCGATGAGATTTTAAGAATAAATGTTTATTTAAAGACTTTGTGGAATTCTAATGGGATGTGCCTTTTGTCTTTTTATTAAAAGAACTGTTAAGCAGACAGTAAACTAATGAAGAGGGGATATAATAGGTTTGCTCCTGCATATGGGTGATGTCAAAATAAAAGTTCCAACTTCCAACAGTTTGTGCCAAACCCAAAAAAGTTTTCAACTGATCAAAGAAGATACCAAATCATTGACTAATTTGGTAAACCATTTAAACAATTTTCTCAAAAAACAAATTGTTGTTCTTATGTCATGTTAATAAATCCCAGATACTGTATGTAATGCAATCCTGCCAAGAAGTACTTTTAAAGCCGGCATAAAATTAAAATGAGCTTTTCTTATTTTTGTGTTTATATAGCAGTGCTTGTTATAAATGGTGTATCTGTGCACTTCATTATTTTCTAAAAATTAATTTGCCCTCATAATCTTTGATCAAATATCCTAAGCTTCCCTGCCCCCTTGAAATGACTCGTTTCTGCCCTGCTTTCGTCCATTCGTCAGTTTTCCTTCATTTTGTTAGCGATGTCCATC
>CAIGQV010019171.1:3831352-3850660 GCA_903798115.1 Danio jaintianensis
AAATAAACACTAATTGCAGGAGTCAAAATGAGAGGAAATCAGCCAATCAGAGTCTAAATATCAGGTGTTCACTCAGTCATAAGCCCCTTTCACACATACAGACCTTTCACCAAAATTACCGGCAATTTTCCGCAAAGGGATCATGTGTGAACAGCCCCTTTTTGAAAATACCGGTAAATTTGTTCCGGCAATTTTCCGGAAAGAGAAGTTGTAACATTACCGGTAATTTGCCGGAATGCTGCTCTGTGTGAACGCAGAAGGAAAATTGCCGGAAAGAGCGCGTTCACGATTAGAACACGCTGACATGAGACATCTACTCCAGCCAATCAGAACATTCACACGCATTCACATCCGCGCTATTTATGAAAATAAAAGCCTTTGAATATTTTTCAAGACACATTTAGCTGCTAGATGTTAGTCAGATAACGTTTCTATGTTCCTTCTGAATGCCAACTGTGTAAAAAAATGATCGATAAAATGCTTATGATAAACCGCTGTTTGTTTACCTTTAAGCTCTGCTTCAGTTGCTTGATGCGTGTGCACGTGAAGGACTGCTCCGGTGAGCGCCAGCACACACACATATTATGTACATCTCGACATGCGAAAGTGTTCCTCCATGTTTTCATCGAAGTAGTCCACAATGCTTATCCATCCACAGAATTCGTAATGTAATCAAGTGTGTTAACATTTAGCTCGCGCTTCTGCCTTTGGATGTCTCTGGGACAAAGCAGCTGCATGAATGCTAAATCTTAAATAAAAGTGAAACCATCAACAAAAGCCCGACCCGTTCTATAAGTACTATATTATAAACATACAAATACAAGCACAGCAGTTTAGAGCTCATTTCTGGTTAATGATGTCAGAATTTACCGGTATTTTGGAATGGATGTGTGAATGGTCTTTTCCGGAAAAATTCCGGAACGTTCTTGACTGTGTAAACAAAGCTTTTTTAAAAAAAAAAATCTACCGGTAAAGTCGTTCACACCTTGACAGTTTTTTTTTTTTTGGCCTAATTTAATTAATTTTTCTAGGGAAGTGTTATATCGTAAGTAATATAACCCTAGTTTTAATTGGATGTATGTCACAATATGGGAAACAAGGACACTCTTAACTTCCATTTCATGGCGACTTTTAAACTGAATATTCTGTATGTGTATGTATGTTTAAGGTGTGGCCTATTAATCGTTAACCAATCCGTGTGCATCAGTGACAACATACAGAATCCGAGTCTTTCTGCAAACATAACTTTACAATAGGCCATTTATTGCTCTCTGCACGTTATTTTTCCTTGTAAACTTTTCAAGGATTGATTCATTGGCCTGTATCTTTACTGCCATGACTTGCCCATAAATGCTTTCTTCAAGTAAACACCTAGTTACAAAGGCCTGATAGTGAAGAGTAGAGTCGCATTAAAACACTTGACATTGGTTAATGTCCGAGCTTGACTGATTGTTTGGCCACACAAGCCCCGGCTCTGACAGTGTGCTAACATGAGCCTGCGTGTGCATGTACGGCTCCTTCTGACTCCTAAATCTAGTCAAGGTGACGCTCTCAGGTTACAATGTGTGACCATCTGAAATGAGAGTGAGATGGAGCGCTTCATGACAAGCCCCAGCTGTTGTTCATTCTCCAACAAGTCATCTGATAGCTTTCTGCAGAGGGCAGATTGATAGATTTATGGCAGGATTTTGGACTGGCAGATTTAGGAGGAAATGCATGTAATGGATTAAATAATGATTTTTACAATAATTTATTATTTAAGAGTATAGGTTTATATTCATTTTAAATACACAGAAGGTTTTGATAATGTGAATGCACTTAGAAAGCATTTATTTAGCTTTCAATTGTTTTTAATTCATTTTAAATTCAAGTTTAATTATTTAATAGTCAGCATCATAATATCTATTAAGTCATATTATAAAACCTCACATATACAGTTGAAGACACAATCTTTAGCCCGCTTATGAAATGTAATAATTTTTTTATATACTTCCCATGTGTTGTTTAACAGAGTAAGGACATTTTTCACAGTGTTTTTCTAACGGGGTAAGCCCTATTTCTTTTAGTTTGGCTGAAATAAAAGAATTCTATAAAATAAAAGATAAAAAACTGCTAAAGTCAATAGTATTAGCCCCCTTAAGAAATAATACTTTTTCTCGATTGGCTACAGAACAAACTACTGTTGTCCAAGGGCTTGCCTAATTAACTTGATTAACCTAATTAACCTAAGCCTGTAAATTGGACTTTATGCTGAATGTCTTGCAAAATAACTACTAGCCACATATTATGTTCTGTCATCACGGCAAAGACAAAAGAAATTATTCATTCATTAATTTTCTTTCGGCTTAGTCTCTTATTTATCAGGGGTCGCCTCAGTGGAATGAATTGCCAACTATTCCGGCATATGTTTTACGCGGTGGATGCCCTTCCAGCCGCAACCCAGTTCTGGGAAACACCCATATACTCATTCACACACACACACACACACACACACACACACACACACACACACACACACACACACACACACACACACACACACACACACTCTGCAAAATCTCATTCCTCCAAAGTGACTTTCTCGGTTTTCCCAAATCCTTTTTGAATTTTAAGAAATGGTCAAGTTTAACACTGTGGTAATCGATGTTATCAAATAAAAATACAGTCCCTTTACAACCAATTATAGATTTTCTTTGCTATTATTTATTATTATTAATACTACTACTACTCTGAGGTGTGCATTTTACAGTACAGTATTATTGGCCTGTATTTTTCTTCTTTTCTTTTTATGTTAAACTACATTTTTATTTATTCTTTTGCACTTTACATTTAGTTGTAATCGACTTTTTTTTTTGCATCTACAGAACATGGCAATTCCAGAGATAACAGGTTGAAAATAAAAAATCTGTCTGATTGTTTGGCGACGTAAAGGTGGTGTAATGATTTACCTCTCATTTTCATTCATACAGTTAATTTCTCAACCTGGTGAGGTAATAGTTAGCCAAGCAGAAATGTCTTCAGTTCAAACTTGAATTGAATTCTTGAGAAATTACATGAGAAAAATGACACATTGCTTATGCAGTGAAGTTTGAATCCTGTCCATATCATTTTCAGTTCCATGTTTTTTTTTTATGATGTACTTTTCTTTTCTCTTCCATTAATAAAAGTGAGAGTGGGAAGACATATTTGCTATTATAATGATTAATGTTGTCTTAGTCACAATTTTGTTTCACATCATGTGTCAGACCTAAAATTGGGGTTCATGGGGCAACTGATATGCAGATTCATTCATTCATTCATTCATTCATTCATTCATTCATTCATTCATTTTCTTTTCGGCTTAGTCCCTTTATTAATCTGGGGTCGCCACAGCAGAATGAACCACCAACTTATCCAGTATATGTTTTAAGCAGCGGATGCCCTTCCAGCAGCAACCTATCACTGTGAAACTGCCATACACTCCCATTCACACACATACACTACGGACAATTTAGCTTACCCAATTCACCTATAGCACATGTCTTTGGACTTGTGGGGGAAACCGGAGCAAACCCACGTGAACACGGGGAGAACATGCAAACTCCACACAGAAATGCCAACTGACCCAGCCAAGGCTCGAACCAGCGACCTTCTAGCTGTGAGGTGACAGCGCTACACTCTGCGCCACCGCACCGCCCCTCATATGCAGATAATTTATTTAAAAATAGTATTCAAACTTCTGAAAAATATTTTCGGCATTGTAAGGATTGGTCAAGATTGCTACATTTAGTTAGCTACATGACGTTGCTTTCCTGACACACCACAGTGTTATTGTTTTTATTAAAATACCCTGCCTTGAGCAGTGTTTCTCTTGTATTATATCATCCATAGGTTTCCATTTTAAAGACCGTAATAGTCTCTCATTGTTGCAATTTAATTAATCCACTGTGTGCATAATATGACCTGTAAACCTGCCAGATTTATTCAGAAAACCCACCAAGTAGTCTAAAAATCTGTTGTGTTTTTGCACATTTGCTGTCAGGTATCAGACATAATTTCTCAACTAAGCTTGTCCAGCATGAGACTGTGTAAGTCTGTAATATCATGAGAATGATTGGCATGTCAAAATGTGGTAATTTCTGGGTGAAACTGCGTTAATGAGAGCTCTGATGTAATTGGTTTTAGTCCATTACTTTTCCCATGCTGGAGGATTTTCTCTAAACTGTGTAAACAGCAGAAAGAAATGTTATCCTGCTAAATATTGGTTCCATTATTAGCACCTACATACTTTTGGCTTTAAGAGAGTTGTCATAACACATGTAGTTCAAATATGCATTTCTACGATCAGGAAACTAACGTTTGTCTCTTGTGTGTTGCAGGCACTCTTGTCATGATGTTTATTGTTCAGAAGAGATCTCCTCTGGCCCAGGACTCCCTGCACAGGATGACGGCAGTTACACAACGCAGGAACCAGGGGCCAGCGAAAAGGTTAGCAGAATAAATACCTCAGCAGTTACCAAACAAATACCTCAACAACTTGCTAGTCAATGAGCATGTATCTTTATCTCCAATGGAGTCACATACACTACCTGACAAAAGTCTTGTTGCCTATCCAAATTTTAGAAACAACAAATAATAACTTGACTTCTAGTTGATCATTTGGTATCAGAAGTGGCTTATATAAAAGGAAAAGGCCTCTAGATTACGCTTATTTTACCATAATAAAATATGATCATGCCTTATTTTTTTATTATTTAATAATCAGACAGTAAGGTGTGACTTTGCTTAGGCAAAAGTATTGTCACTTAACAGAAATAATGTACAGTATAGAATATAAAGTCATGGTGCAGTGGAAAAATAATTAATATTGTGTACGACTCCCATGAGCTTGGACGACTGCATCCGACGACTGCATCCATCACACCAACAGATGATTCATCGGAAAAATCTACCTTCTGCCACTTTTCCAAATGATCAACTAGAAGTCAAGTTATTATTTGTTGCTCTTACAACTGGGATTGACAACAAGACTTTTGTCAGGTAGTGTACATTGGACCTCCAGAGAAGGGAGTTAGTTTGGCTGTTGTGTAAGTCTGAATGGTCCCTGGAGTTGAGCAATAGCTCCTCATTCAGAACAGACTGTTGTTGACATTGTCGTTCAAAAAGATAATCTGTAAAGGCACTTATAGGCAGGGGCACCAACAAAGACCACTCCTCTTGTGTAACCTATAGAAGGATTTACTGGGTTGGAGTGTGTACTGGTCGTATTTCTTAAAGAGATGGAACGTTCTATCATCATTTGATCACCCTTCACTTTTTCCAAACCATTGAGTTTCTTTTTTCTGTTCAGCAACATAGAATGTTTGGAAGTTTACAGTGTTTACAAACCACATTTATAGCGCCATAAGAATCCTTTCCTATGCATGGTTGCAACTTGCAGGTTTATGTCCCGATTTTGGTTCATATAAATGTCTTCGGTCATTGTTGCTTTAATATCTCAGTCAACTTTTGTTCGTAAATGGAACAAGGTCCGCCCTTTTCAGTTATCCTAATCCAGTTGTTCACTAGATCCAAGGTTATGATGGCGGCAATTTTTCACCTTAATTCAAATGAACTGCATTAACAGAGCAGCTGCACCATGTATCTTTAAACTTGTGCTAGTTTTTATCACATTAATAGTTCGTAGTTCCCCTTGGGCAATCACAAAAGTGTTTTCATTTTGCTCCTGCCAAACCTGAATGATAGCTGTTTTTCCTTGAAGAACTGTCTCTTTTACCCTCACAGTAACAAAGCAGGTTCTATGAACTTGCCTGCTGTTGAAAGAATAGTAAAAATGTACTCATCAGCCATGTAATCTACACAATCTCATTGCAAACAGAGTGATCACGTTGCTCTAAACAAGATGACAATGAGTCTCTTATCCTCCTGAAAGGACAAAACAAAGGACATAAAAATGTTTGACCTTTCTTCGTCTTTATTTGGAGGTTGACATTACACTGTGTTCTCAATTTAGGTCGAAGAGGAAAGGGCGACACACACACAGTCATCGTACGACGTGGGCCTGGAGACAGAGAGAGCTGCGCTAAAGGAAACGTCATTACACTCACAAGAAACCCCATATGAAGAGAAGAACAAACAGGTGCCCGTGCAGTTAAACCATCATAATATTCCCTGTTTTCTGTTACATTTCTCAACTGCTAGGGATGTTGAAAGTACTGCCTTTGGTTCATCGGTACTGTAATTTTATAAGCGTTCATTTGATCACTGTTTAGCAGGCTCTTAAACCCCATTGATTGGTTATTTTGTTCATGTGATCAACAAACATGGCTGTGATTGGCTACAATGTTCATCGCTTAATACTCTTCCACAAGTGATTACACTGATACACAGACACTCGAGTGTTTAAAAGAAGCGTCCGTCAGATGATAATTTATAGGACTGGACACACCAAACCAATGGTTGGCTGATGGGCAGTGTCAAGCCATCGGTGAACATCTGTCAGGCTAGCTTGTTTGCTGTGTTCCACACGTCACCTCTGGTCGGTCTCATGTTGGAGGGAGTTGGCCCGATTCTGCAAGTAGAATCATTGTTGGTTATTGATGAAAGAGAGTACTCTCATTGGCTGTTCAGCTACGAATCAGAGCATGAGAACCAAAACTGAAGTGACGAAACTAAGCAAACGATGCAAGTCTAGAGGGAACACAAAGAAACAGTCTGTCATTTTGTCGCATTTTCAAAATATTTGCAAACAATGTGAATGATCAAATTATCAGACATATTTGCACGAGTGAATTTCTCTGTGGTTAATGAGAAGTACTGAGAAAATGGTGCTATATGCTGCTTTCTTTATGATTTGTATATGTACAGCAAAATAGTTTTTGTTGCTATTTCATGTTTTATTTCTCTAATTAGTGGAGATTTGCTTGAAGAATCATGGGGAGTGCGCTTTTCACTTGGAATACTGTTGTTGAAAGAATGTGGGCTTATGGCTTCAACAAAACATTAGCAACCTTGTAGATCACAGTAGTTAAGAGTTAAGTTTAAAAACATTGGATTTGTATTTTCAGAACCTGACAGCTCTTGCACTCCATTGCAGTGATCCTCCATCTCATGTCTGCAACTATATCATTACATTTTCTCAATAACACAATAATTTTTCTGTTGCTTAATCTGTTTGTCTGTGTCTCTATCATAGACTGTGAATTTGGAGGAGGTGCTGGAGGAGCCACAGATTCAACATGAATCTGCTCTCCCAGAGCTAGAACAACAACAACAACAACAACAACAAGAACAGCAACCAGAAGGCCACAACTCACAACATCCAGACCAACAAGAGTCAGCTCAACCACCAACACTTACACAGCCCGAAACAGCACCGCCACTATCCCAGCCAGACCCAGAGGCTCCTCAGGCCACTGCCACAGAGGACCAGGCCGCCCAGGCCTCCACTGATGAAACTCCACCACAGACTGACCCACACGGAGAAGAAGACGCCTCTGCACCCGCAGATGAACTCCAGAACAGCCCAGAGTCCACCTCACCTACCTCAGTCACTTCCACCGAGAGCCTCTCCAGGTGAGTACACACACACGCCAGCCTGGAAGAGGAGAGGGAGGGGAAGCTTTAATGTTTGTTTTATCATTCATTTTAATTTTCTTTATTCACCTTCATTTTTGATTTTGTTCTCATATTGATTGACCATTTCTGAAATGAGCATGCAATCGCCACTTTATGGACTTCATACCTCTCCAGCTTTGGAGCGGCAACTGTTGATTTCGGTCACCTCACAGTGGATCTCACCTTCTTTGCTAGACCACTGTGGTGTGTTTTTTATTTTACTGGACTTGGAGCGTCCGTTTATGAATCCATCATTTTCAAAAAGGACAAGATTGCTAGCCAGGGATTTGTATGAATGTGATCAATCATTCCTGCGGGAACCATCTGCAGAACTCTGGACAAATCTCCACTCTATAACTGGAGCCAGCCAGATTTCTTTCTCTCTACCTTTTCTCTCTCTCTGTTAGTCTTTCCATTCTCTTGGTAAACGGCATATGATTTCTTTCCTTCAGTGGACTAGACGTCCCGCGTCCTGATGCCCCTGTAGAGAACTCTAGTGCCAGTCAGTGTGAGGTGGGCTCTGTGCCCCCATTCAGCCAACAGATTGGCACAACGCTCACCAGGTGAGTACCGAGCAACAGGTAATCGGCAGGTAACACTGTGGTAACTCCCAGTACTCGCGTTGCATCAAGTGACTTGGTTACCAATTATTAACCAAGTAACGGAGCTGCTTCAATCACATCAAGCCTCGACTACTTGCCTTGACTTTTCATTTCTCATTTATTCATTTATGTTGTTCATTTGGGCAGTTTGGTCTAACAGTTGTTTTTCATCATTCACCATTTTAATGCTTGATGGTTTTGCTTGAGTGAATAAAGATTTTATTGTTGATGTTTTAGCAATTTACTAATGTTTCTTCATGTCCCTACTTTCTCTCTCTCTCTCAATAGTGTTGTGGAGGAGCATGTGGAGACACAAGCAGAGAACCAGTCCGCCGTGTTGGGACAGAGCACAGAGACCAGTTCTGACCCAACTGACTCCCTGCCCCCGAGTGAGCTGGACCTCACAGAGACAGGGCAGACAGACCGTATCCCTCCACCTACGGATAGCCAGCAGGTACACACACAAACTGCAAGCCTGTTTGTTAGACTAATTAAAAAATGTGAGAGATGATAAGCAAAGAAACAAAATAAATTAGCATTATTTACACTTATTTACCTATATATGGTAAAAAAAAAAAATTATAAAAACACATTGATTTCCTTCACAAACAAAACAAACAAGAGATTACGTTAACACATGGAATTAATCTGGAAAAGTTAATGCGTTAATATTTCTTTAATGCAAATAAGGTCTGACCACAGATTTTTGCCATCATTGTAGCCCTTTTATTGTGTGATGGATAATATGATTATATTAGATCAAGATACAATGCTGTGCTGAACGGCAAGAATCGCTATAAAGATGTTAGTTTGGATTAAACCAAAGTAATGTAAATTTATTGTAGTGATGAACCAAAGCACAACACAAAGTTTGAAGTACCATCTTCTGGCCAAATATATTTTTGCAGATGTGTTTTTTTTAATTTCATTTATCATTTCATAAGAACTGAAATAAGTTAGAATAAAGAAATCGAACATAAACCATTAATTACATTAAAATTATACAGTTGTAGAATATCTTGTAATTTTGCAACTTGACATTTAAACAGTACATTTAATATTAACATGCTAGACACATTACCATGCAACAATTTTTATTTGATGAAAAATATACTAAATATCAATTAAATGCATCTTTGAACAGAACCACAGGGCATGCATCAACGTCTCCTTCTTAGCTCTCACATCTCCAGCATTCAGCAGAGTCCTCCAACCCAAGCCTGAAAAGCCTACTCGGAGTCCAATAAAAACGATTCAAAATTTGAAATTGTATTAAGCGTACTCCTAAATTTCTTGACATTACTTTACAGTTTTGGCAAATTTTCCTCCAATGTTCATCGCTAAATATAGTATTAATTTTTTTTTAATAAAACGTCATCTGAAGCATAGTTTATGTATTAATATCTTCTCAGTGTATGCATGTATTGTCAATTCGTAATAGCTTCACCAGTCGTCCATTCAGAATTGACCTGCCTATAATGACATATATTTATTGTCTGGTGGAAAATAAAATGCCAGTCCCTGTTACATTTTTCTAGTTGTCTTTTTTAACTTCAGCTTACGTCACCTTAAAGAATACGACAATAATAATCTCTGTATTTTACACCCCCCAGTGTTCCTCTCCATACCTCTTTCCTCATTATGTAGAGAGTGAAAAGGTTTGTATTTGATTACCACTGAGCCTGTCCACACCCCGCTGTTAAAGAGCCGCTCTGACACTCTCACACCCTAAATGGACAAGATGAAAGTGGAACAGAAAGCATGAGAGAAGAGGAAAGGAAGAAAGGGGGCTAGACTGAAAGAGTGGGACTGAGTACATCAGCGTGTTTGTTTTCCACAGGACAGCCTTGTAAATGTTTAATCAACCAGATGCACACTCAGCACTGCTGTTTAGGCATTGGCAGACATCGAGAGATACAGATAATGAGGGAAAGAGAAGAGAAAAGTGATTTGGGAGACCACCCTTAAAACCTGCGTGTTAGATTTTGCACACACTTTGAATGTCACACAGTTATTGTTTTATACGGCACTTACATAACAGAGTTATTCATGCCTCAGTGCCTGTCGAACCCCAGTGTTAATTAGAAATGTTATAATGGGACATTTTATCAGGATATTGTTTTTTTTTTTGTGTGTGGGAGAGGATTGATCACATTTCTGACACTTCACTATACCTGACCAAGGTGACAAGGCCCAATCCCAATTCTATTTCATACCTCTACACCTACCTTTCCCTTGGCTTGTCAAATGGAGTGTGAAGGGGGTAGGGATGAAAATATTCCCCTAAGAAATGACTCCACTACTACACCCGCACACATCATCATATGTCGTCACTAGCTCATGCGTCACACCATTAGTTATTGCAGAAAGTGCAAGAACAGTAGCATTTAACAGATTGCTCGATAGCAAAATAGTTTTGTGCTGCATTTTGATTTAAAAAAACATTTTTAATTTCCAGCTCGAAAACATACAAGCCTCCGGGTTTCTTCAGGCGTCACTGTTATGACTAGGGAATCATGTTGTAAGAAGCACCAAACTGTGTGCTCATATTCATTGTAATCACAAGAAAACAAGATTATCGTTGAACCAGATGTGCTTTAAAAAGCTGACCAGTAAACTTGTCAAGTCATCCGGAATCAGAATTGAAAATATGCCGTGGGACTATCCTGCAGCAGTTATTATAAGTTTTTTGCAACGTTTCTTTGAAATGGCATGACGCATGACTTTAAAACATAAATATAATATATTATTATTATTTTTGAATATAATAAGACAGATGATTGTTTGTAAAAATCTTTAATAAGTGTAAAAATTCTATTATTTGTGGATCTCTTGCTCACATGGTGTATTTTACTTTGTCTGCACGAATCAGATCCTGTCTGGGGCTTTTTTACTGACTGGTCATGTTGAATCAGCATTGGAAGGAGAATACTCTGATTGGCTATTCGGTTTACCTAACTAAAAACAAAAGAAAAAGCCACAGAATTCAAAACGGCGGATATCTGTTGTAGTTTTATATCTTGTTATCTAAGCACCCACCAATATATACATATATTCATAATGCCGCGAGGCACCTGGAATGAGGAATGGAATCAACACAATTCATATTTGGACTTATAAGCATATGTGGCTTTGTTTGCAGTCAAAACAACTCTGCATTCAGTGCAAATGTGCTTGAGTGGATATGATGCTCAGTGCTACAAGAAAATCATCTACATGGAATGCCCCATATTAAATGAGTGATATTTTGGTTCTGTTTGGTCATGTTTGTTTGTTTGTTTGTTTGCAGGTGGCGGATCATGAAGGTGCGACAGACCCTCCTGTACCCAGTAAAGAAGACATCCCTACCTTCGATGAGTGGAAGAAGAAAGTGATGGAAGTGGAGGAGAAGAAAAGTAAGCGATGGCTTTGGATCACGTGTGTGCTTATCAGTGAATTATTGCGTGCAAGGCTGCTCTCGTATTTCTTCTGCATCACAGCACATGCACACGCACTTCCTTAAGGACAGATTTCTGCTTGATTTCACAGAGCTTTTTAAATGCCTTACCATCGTGAACTTGCTTTTCCTTGCTGCTGTAATAACGTTTCTCTGCTTGCTCACATTTGTCAAAGTGATGGAAGTGTTGCGCTTGGAGAATGTTGCATAACCCAGTGCGCACTAATGTAGGCTGCTGTAATGGGTTGTTTCGGTACACGGCAACCAAGCTCTAAGCTCAAGGCCAGCACAGTAATTTTACTTTTGCTTTGCATTGACAGTTCATGATTTCGGAAAGTCAACAAATAAACAGCCACCAGCCAACGGTATGCTAATTAACCCTTATCTCATTAATGAGCAGGTGCAGAACACTCACAATATAATTAGAGGGCTCTCAAAGAGTACACAGAACTTGAGTTTGGGTGAGCCGTACAGATGTCATTTTGAGAATTTGTGTTATTTATAAACTCGTCTGCTTGACCTAAAATGTTTTTTGAAAATTAAATCAAAAAAGTTCAATTTAGAATTTAGAAAGTATTTGGCTCCGTAGACCAGTTTTCAGGTTGTTTTTGAAAGCTGTGTTCAGCAGAATGTTATTGAATAGCTTTTTTTTCCCCATAAAGTGCTTTGAAATGTGAATTTTTTACTATATGTTTGACGTAATCTCAACTGAAAAATGAAGAGTGGGTGGGACAGAGTAGCTCCTCCCCTTTTAAAAAAATAGCCAATAGCGTTTCGTTTTTATCACAGCTATTCCAGTGAGAGTGGTTGAGCTCAAGCGCATGAAATGAAAAGCAAACGAGAAGCATCTTGAGAGCATTTGATTGGTCAAGATTTGATGAGAAACTGAAGTATGAAGTGACGTGAAAAAAAGAATTGCTGCTCGATTTGGGCGGAAGTGACAAACTGCAAGCTTTGGATGTTTATATTTTCTAAATGCGAATTTAGCCACAGCTTTGGAGCACACTAGCTAATAGATATCCTTAAAGCTAACAGACTGAAACTAACTAATGGTATTCTCACGCTTGTCATATTGCATTACATCATGGTCACAAGCCTCTTTAACCACATTGAAGCCTATTGATTCGATATATAAACAAGCAATTAAAATTATGGACTTAAAGCCTATGCGATGGCATCATTGTGAGGTTTTATGCAAATATAAACTTTTTAGTTTTGATAGTTTTATTTTTTTTTAATTATCTTAAATTGGTTTTTAAATGGGGCGACGCGGTGGCGCAGTGGGTAGCACGTTTGCCTCACAGCAAGAAGGTCGCTGGTTCGAACCTCGGCTGGGTCAGTTGGCGTTTCTGTGTGGAGTTTGCATGTTCTCCCCGTGTTTGCGTGGGTTTCCTCCAGGTGCTCCGGTTTCCCCCACAAGTCCAAAGACATGCGCTATAGGTGAATTGGGTAAGGTAAAATTGTCCGTAGTGTATGCGTGTGAATGAGTGTGTATGAATGTTTCCCAGAGATGGGTTGCAGCTGGAAGGGCATCCGCTGCGTAGAACATATGCTGGATAAGTTGGCGGTTCATTCCGCTGTGGTGACCCCAGATTAATAAAGGGACTAAGCCGAAAAGAAAATGAATGAATGAATGGTTTTTAAATGTTTGAATAATCCTGTACCATTGCTGTTTTCTGATCCAATCAGTAGGCATCAGACCTCTCACAGAGTCACACGAGCAACTGCTAATGGTGACTGTCTTGTTCCAAAGTGTAAGACCTCCTTTGGTCAATCTGTTTTCTTTGTTAAAGGAACAAAATTGTGGAATGATCTACCTGTTAGCCTAAAATTAGAAAGTAATTTAAATGTTTTTACTAGTGTTCTTAAAAGGTGGTTAAAAACAAAACAGCAGTTTTTACATAAATAGTCTACTATTAGTTAGTTTGATTATGCCGCTTTTGCTTTATAGCAATTTAATGTTAAGATTCATAATGTTGTGTATATGTATTTATTTTATTTTCATTTTATGTTAAGCCTCCCTTGGACAGGTGTTGAGAATTAGCAAGTCTGCTAAAACACTTAAACAAATGCATTTGGTTTGTCCAGTGTAATTGTGATGTCCATGTCAAATAAACAATAAACAACATCGATTTTTTTATTTTTATTTTAATTTCACAGGACCTTTAATGGTCTGTGTGTCGTTAAAATCCAACAGTTTTACCATTCTTATTCCGTTACAGATGCTATTTGCATACATTAAGATAAGTTCTAGATAATGTCCGGAGGGCAAACATTTGCATTTGACAGATGACCTAAATGTTGCCTGTTTGCTTGGTTTCAGGTCAGTCTCTGCACACTTCATCAAATGGAAACCCTCATCCAGTCAAAAAGGTCCAAAAGAATTTCAAGAATAACTACGCTTCCGTCGAATGTGGGGCCAAAATCCTCTCGGCCAACAACGAGGCTAAGGTATATATGGTTCAAGAGGTGATAAAAGCAGATTAAAAGATGGATTAGTGTTCACCAGGAGCATAAATGGGACAATTGTTTGATTACTTCTTATTGTTCCTGCATCTGGAGTATTATTGGTCCGCTCTAGATCTAACATTGCCTATGTGTTGCTGCATTTTCAGAGCACATCTGCCATCCTGATGGAGAACATGGATCTGTACATGCTGAACCCCTGCAGTACCAAGATCTGGTGAGTCACTGCAGAGAAACAGACTGCAGCAGCTGCTCTCAGACAATGAAAAAACACTTTTACAGTGGATCCTGCTGCAGTAAATGGTAGTTGACATAGAATGATATTATATGTAGAATTTTTGTCTAAATTTAAACATGCATTTTATAATTATTTAGTAAATTTTGAGGAATCACTTAAATTAATTTGTTACATGACCAACCCCATATCTATATTGATTTTCACTGTCACATTCGACAAAAATGAATATAATTAGTATTGTCATCATTTAAAATCGAGTAGTTAAACATTCATTTTTCTTACATGGACCTCTTGCTATAAAAAGTGTTATTCATTTTTGTTATTAATCAAATCTCAAAAGTTGTCCTATGGTGTGACTGTCGCAAGCATAGTTCAATAAATTACAACTCTTAAAAATTTTAAATAAAATCATTAATAAATACCTCAGGCCTAATTTTGCAAGTGGTTATTTTAGTAAATGGCAATATTTTATTTTTTCATTGATTAATGTATTTATTTTTTGATCTGTTTATTAAACTTTTACAGAAATAATAGGATAGGATAGTTTTACAGAAAAAAGAAACAAATGTTATTCCCAACCTTTCCACCATAAAGAAAATTAAATTACAATTACACAAATTATAGTAATTAGTTGTAAAATACATTAAAATCAATAAAAAAAAGCATAGTTAAGTATCAATTATGTATAAAATATATATTGGATCGTGTACATTTAGAAATAACCCATCTAAAAAGTACACATTCATTTAAATATTTCTAAAAACATAGGAACTAGCACCCCAAGAATTGCTAAAGTTAGTGACCATTTATATTTTCTCAAACATCAGACTTCAAACTACATAAACTATATATAAATAGAACTATTTTTCATCAAAAATTGTGTTTTACTAAAAAAGCATATTGCATATATATTTTGCTGTGTTTTTGTTAACTACCCATATGTGTGCTTATATATATATATATATATATATATATATATATATATATATATATATATTGGCTTGTTAGTTTATATTATGAAAAAAAGAATCTGTATATAAACATCCACAATTGGGGGGGAGAACTTATAAACGTAGTTTTGCAAAATTACAAAATTACAATTCAGTATTCGGAGACAAAAAATAAATAACTTTGTAATTGAAAAAATAAAATCAGAATTGCAATAAATAAATTAAATATTTACAAAACGAGAACCAATCAAATTTGTCTGAATTGCAAGATATAAAAGTCTAAAAATTAAACTCATATTTGCAGCAGATAAACGATATATACAAAAAATAAACTTGAAATGTCAATCAGTGGTCAAAATTGTGTTGTTTGCAATTGTCAGGTGAATGTAATAAATAATAAAAGAAGATTCTGTGTATATTTTTGTACTCAGATTTTCCCTTATGTATTCTCTCTTTTAATCTCCCAATGCAGGTTTGTTATCGAGCTCTGTGAGCCAATCCAGGTGAAGCAGCTGGACATTGCAAACTTTGAGCTGTTCTCATCTACACCAAAAGACTTCCTCGTGTCCATAAGCGACAGGTAAAATCTGATAGTACCTCCAGTCCAGACCAAATGCAAATCATAAGATCTCTCCAGTGTGGATGAGCTTTTATCACTGATTGCAGTAAAATCGAATTTGCCCAAACTCCTGCTTCTTATTAAACCTTTAATGTTGTGCTTGGTCTTTGATCACATCACACAATGTTTTTATGTTCTCTATAGACTTGATCTTTTCATTAAAAAAAATCAAATAAATTTCAATTTCAGGTACCCGACCAATAAGTGGATCAAGCTGGGCACGTTTCACGCCCGTGATGAACGCACAGTACAGAGCTTTCCCCTAGACGAGCAACTCTATGCCAAATATGTGAAGGTAAAAGACGGAGCAGCTGCTACATTTTGCTCAAATAAATTGATCTTCGCAAAACTGCTGGATGGTGAAATTTCATTGCAAGCGTAAATTTAAGTTGAGTTTCGGTGTTGTTTCTGCTTATTAAGTTGCAAGGCTGTGGGTATAATATAGTTTAGCATTTGTCAAGCTACACTGCTAAGAAACTTCACATTTCTGATGTTATTAAGTTGGAGGTTACAGTAGTTTATTTTGCAATGTTTTTTTCTCTAATTTCAAGGACAAGATTTAATTTTATTGAATCATGTTTTTGGATAACAATCAGAGCTTAAGGCTACGTTTACAAGACAGCGATGTAGCCAAAAACTGAAATGTTTTTCCTTTGTTTACCTTTTTTCACATTTACATGACAGTGATGTAGCCAAAAGCTAAAACGTTTTTCCTTTGTGTCTCAAAAAACAAAATGCACGATTACACAACAGTGATGTAGTCCAAAACTGAAACGTTTTCCCTTGTGTTTAAAAAATAATTCAAGTTTACACAACATTTTATAGCGGGCCAGTATTTTGCTCTGTCACCTTATTAGTAAACAGTACCTGCAGGGAAGTGACGATGCACCGTCGGTGTGTATGTAGAATTGCTGTGTAATTTGAAATAAATCCACACTTTGTTAATGAAGTGTTAGCAAACACTTGATCGATGACAACAACAACAATTACTACGTACTGTGACATTTATGTATGTTTATTTGCGTTTGCCTTTGATCTACACCTCCCTAAAAATGTACCATGCACGTGCATGATGTCCTTTTCAAAGATTCTCATTTTTCGGGTGTTTATATGGACACGGCAGTGGCGGCATTTTCAAAAACTTCCAATTTAAAACTCGTTTTCTAATTTATGTGTTTTCAGTCAGGGTTAATTAAAGGGTTAGTTCACCCAGAAATAAAAAGAGACCTTCAGTCATCTTCAGAACACACATTAAGATATTTTAAATGAAATCCTAGAGCTCTCTCATCCGCCATTTGCAGCAAAACATTCCATGTGTCTTCAGTGTTGTTAACCTGTAATCATATAAAGCTCCAAAAATACTTTTGTGTGTCAAAAATCTATACAAATGTCTTTGTTAGTTTTAGGTTGAAGTATCCCTTCAAAACTCTTCAGAACCCTTAAAGGGGTGGTCCACTACGATATCATATTTTAAACTTTAGTTCATGTGTAATGTAGCTGTGTGAACATAAACAACATCTCTGAATGTAATATGCTCAAAGTTCAATGCAAAGTGAGACATTGGCTTTTACAGAGTTAGCTTAGCAAAGCCCACAGCGAATGAAGTTAGGGGACTACGAAAAAATACACCCGGGTTAATGAGATCCCAAACGCTTCAGGTTACGTGCGTACACCCCGCGCAGCAAAGGGGCGTGGCCAGAGGCGCTGTAATGTTTTAGCAGAGAAAGCTAAAATGCCGTCCAATCGCTGCTATTTCCACAGAGCTTGTTCTGTTTCTGTATTTGGGCTTCCAAAAGACACGACACAAAGAGAGAAGTGCTTACAATTTAATCGTAATTATGTTCCAGAGAATTATAAAAAAGATGTAGCTAGCATTTGACAAAGGACAGCTTCCAGAATCTCTCCCAGTTCAGTGCTGGATTCGGCTAAAACTCCTCAAAGGAGCAGCAGCTCCAACCATAATAGACGAAGTTGTGGATTGTGAGCCACCACCTGTAAGTATTTTTATTTGTTAAAATTTATCTATTACATGCGTAGTTTCTAGCGTTAATGGTATGTTGTAGCAAGGACGTAAACAAGGATGTAAACAATGGGAAATGCTGTTTGGCGCCGTTAACAAAGCGCCTCTTGAGGGCGAGCCTTTCAGAGGAACTAGGAAGTATGATAGTCATTTTCATGTTAGCTGAGTAGCTGTATATAATTAAAGTAAGATTTATGAAAAAATAACATGATTTTTTTACAAATGAAACATGAGCACACATTGCTTTGCATCTTATAAACACAACCAAGCCTTAAGAATACACTCTGGACCACCCCTTTAAAGTGCTAAATAAGAGTAAAAATTTTGTTTGGCAGGTGTATGTAGTGGTCTTCTAACTACCTGAGAATTAAACATGCTTTAACACCATTTTCAAATTGCCACATATCAATCTGCGTTCTGCATCTTTCACTCTGACCTTTTGAGGTGAGCAGCTCATGATAAGTTTTTCAGTGTGTCAGTAAACAATCCACACATATTCAGTCTTAACAAGTAAAGTCTCTTATAATGTACATTTGAAAAGGCATTTTCACAAGTTGGTATTCAGATAGTTTATAAATCTGAGTAATATTTCAAATGAGAAGTTTCCCTGCGTTAGGCCCTGTTAACACATCTTATTTTGACATATATACATTCAAGTCCGAAATGTTTCATACCCCTGGCAAATTCTGACTTGGTTTTTGTTCAAATGTGTATAAAAGCTGAGAAATCCTTTTTTTTTTTTTTTTTTCCACAATGATGCCTCTCTCTGTCAAAAAATGTTGCTGGTTAAATAAAAGTAACTAAGTCAGAATTTGCCAGGGGTATAAATAAATTCAGGCTTGACTGTATTTTAAAAATAAATAGTAAAATTGATGGGAAGCACCGACTTATTAAAAACTACTGTTAATGATCTGTGTATGCTTGTTACATTTGAGACATTTTCAAAAATAACCCCACGCAATTGTTTTGTCACCTGTGATCCAAAAAAACAAACAAACAAAAAAACTGGCCAAATAAGAGGTAGTGAAAGAGGAAACAGTTTAGTCTTTTGAGGAGCCGTGCCTTTCCCTGAGGCCTTTAAAGTCTCATGACTGTATTGTTCACTTTAAATCTGTTGTTATATGATGTTGAATACACACACCGTCATGATGCAGTATAAATTTGCATTTAAGTATGTTTATATCAGTGTATTAAATGTCCAATAGGTGATTGTCTTTAGAAACATTTTTGTTATATTGGTTGAAAGTCTCTTTACATCCCACTTAAAGGGATAGTTCATTCAAAATAGAAAATTGAAAGATAATTTACTCTCAGGCTATTGAAGATTTTATATATATGTATGTATGTATGTATGTATGTATGTATGTATGTATGTATGTAT
>CAIGQV010019171.1:3850670-3863170 GCA_903798115.1 Danio jaintianensis
ATGTATGTATGTATGTATGTATGTATGTATGTATGTATGTATGTATGCATGTATGTATGTGTATATATATATATATATATATATATATATTCTGTGGAAGGAGTAGGATCAACAAATCAACAAATGTTTGTCTAATCAAAATGTTTGCTCTTTCCTACCTGCCTGTGCGCACATATGCATTTGCTTACCTGTTCACACAGACAGGTTATGTCATCAATGCGTTCACATTCGCTGTTCATACAAAGTGAGAATGACAGTCAAATGTGTATATATATATTATATTATAATGTTTTCGTACTGATTGGCACATGATTTATATAGTAATGTCTCTGGTTGTCGGCTCTTTGTACGTTCAGGAAACATGAGTTTAGATTGTGATTTGCAGTAATTATGCGGTCAGGCTTAAGTTAGCACTTTCTAAGATGTCCTACTGCAAATGTAGAGGTACAAACTGAAATTCACTTTCCTAAAGACGTTCAACAAAAATTGCTTAAAATACATTTTTTTGTTCGGTCTTAAGTATTTAACAGCAAAACCTGATTTTTAAAAAAGAATTTCTATATGATTTTGTTTTCTATTTTTAACTGCAAGGTTCATAACTGCTTTTTCTTAATGCTGTGCTTATAGTTTACATTTGCTCTGAATTTTTCCTGAGTTCTCAAGTAATCATATCATAATTATCTACTGTAACGTGTCAGAAGGTTTAATGTGGATCAGTTTGTCTGATGTGAATCCCCACAATGCTTTGCTATTATTGAGCTGCTTGAAACCTGTTCTCTCATCTCTACTGAACTTTTGTAATGCTAATTTCAATCATTTTGTTTTTGTTTACTGTTTGTTCTCCTGCTCTTTTTCCACTTTGTGCTTTAAATGACCATCTATCGCTCTGTCTGTCGCTCTGTCTGTCTGTCGCTCTGTCTGCCGCTCTATCTGTCTGTCTGTCGCTCTATCTATCTATCTATCTATCTATCTATCTATCTATCTATCTATCTATCTATCTATCTATCTATCTATCTATCTATCTATCTATCTATCTATCTATCTATCTATCTATCTATCTATCTGTCTGTCTGTCTGTCTGTCTGTCTGTCTGTCTGTCGCTCTGTCTGTCGCTCTGTCTGCCGCTCTATCTGTCTGTCTGTCGCTCTATCTATCTATCTGTCTAATGCTCTGTCTAACGCTCTCTGTCGCTCTGTCTGTCGCTCTGTCTGTCCGTCTATCGCTCTATCTAATGCTCTAACCATCTAACGCTCTATCCATCTATCTAATGCTCTATCTATCTTTCTCTCTCTCTCTCTCTCTCTCTCTCTCTCTCTCTCTCTCCCGGCTCAGATCATGAACGCAGAACAAACGAGAACAGTTTTAAATGCTTGACTTGCTACAGCATGAATCGAGTCTCTTTTACTGATCTTCCTGTCTGTTTTTCTTTGTTTCTGCTCTTCTCTCCTGTCTTCTCCTCCCGCCTCAGATGTTCATCAGATACATAAAGGTTAGCGCTCTCCTCTTTAGATCCTGTCAGTGCAGCTTTTGATGGCAGGACACATACAGTAATGCATGACACTGACACTTTCTGGAGGGACACAAACATGCATGTCTTTTGTCACAATCACAAGGGAAATACCATGCTTTGCTAATACTTTATTCTTTCTTAATTTTACATCATTGGGACGTCACTAAATTTAGCATAGTGTTGTTAGGTGTTTTTATTTTATTTTTATTTTTTAGATTTTGTAAAAGGGTAAAATGGTTGATTCTTTTGGTGTACGACCGAATTTGTGATTTTAATTTTGCTTTGTTTTAGGTTGAGCTGCTGTCCCATTTTGGCTCTGAACACTTCTGTCCTCTCAGTCTGATCAGGTCTGTTGAATGTATTTAATTTTGAACAATTCTTATACTTTGGATAACCTGTATAACATGGCTTTTACCTAATATATACTTTACAATTAAATGATCGAAATGTCAGCAATATGGGTGTGTAAATTTTGTAATAAATTTTTATTCTGTTTACAATCATTCATTTACAATACTGCAAAAAACATAAATATACATTTTCAGAAAAAAAATCTTAAATATGTTTTTTCCATAAAACAGTTAAAATAATCTGCCAGTGGGCTAAGCAAAATAATCAGAAAAAATAGTTTGACTAAATAGACTAACTAAATTTTCTCTTATTTTTAAACTTTTTATTTTTTAATTGCTTCTTGATTTAAGAAATTCAAGATATTTTAACTTAATTTGGACTTTAAAAAAAAATCTTGATTTAAAAACTTCTAGATATTTGAACTTAATTTTGAGTATTTTTAAATTGCTTCTTGATTTAAGAAATTCTAGATATTTTGAATTAATTTTGACTCTTTTAGAAAATACTTCTTGATTTAAGAAATTCAAGATATTTTAACTTAATTTTGAGTATTTTTAAATGCTTCTTGATTTAAGAAGTTCAAGATATTTTGACTTAATTTTCACCTTTTTTTGGAAAATGCTTTTGAATTAAGAATTTCTAGTTATTTTGACTTAATTTAGACTTTTTTTAAATGATTCTTGATTGAAAAAAACCATTGATTTTAACTTAATTTAGACTTTTTTTTTATTTTTATTATTCTTGATTTAAGAAATTATTTTGACTTCATTTTCTTTTTTTGGAAAATGCTTCTTGACTTATGAAATTCAACATATTTTGACTTTTTTTTTTTTAGAAAATGCTTCTTGAATTAAGAATTTCTAGTTATTTTGACTTGATTTTCACTTTTTTAGAAAATGCTTCTTGATTTATAAAATTCTTGATATTTGGACTAAATTTATTGTTTACAAATCCTCTAAGTAAGAAAATCATACTTTTTTTCAATGATGTTGCTGAGTGTGTTTTTGTGTGCTGGAATCTTTCACTAAATTTCACAAACTTATAAGTACAGTATGTTTCTGGTTTAATTCATGCTGTGAGATTTCTTGCTATGCATCTTAATATAAAGTAGTTATTTATTTTTCTTTTTTTCTGAGCGAGAGGGAGATAGAAAATATGAAAAACTGCTCAAAAAGTGAGATTAGATGGAAAACAACTTCATATCAGCAAATACTTTCTTTAACCAGATTATACCGCAATATGCTGTAATGAGAAACATGTTGATTCTGATTTTCTGTTTCTACTTGCATTGCCCTTTAAATTTCATTGACTTAAAGGACACAGGGCTTTAAAAAGCAACGTTTTCGATTTGTACTGATGTCTGTCCTGCCTTGGGCTCCTCTACGGTCCGTTTGCATTGGCAGGAGGTTTACAGTTTACAGGTTTGGGGGCCCATAGAGGGGCTGGTCTGCCTGTAGTCTGTCAGAAACACACTCTAGCACTCTAGGAAATGGCTGTAGGAGGCATGCAAAAACACCAAGGCCAGATAGAGAAGAAATTTCCAAGTGACCTCGCTCTCTAGCCAGACTTGTACGGAACATTTTGTTAGATTTGATCTTAAGCCTGAGAATCACAAGAAGCTACCGTCTTATCACTACTATTTTACAAAACCGCATGATGCAAATTGTATTATAAGGCATCATGCGCAACCCTGGTGGGTGCGTAACATTTATTCCAGATTTCTACTTGTTTGTCTTTTCTGAGACTGGTCATTTAAGTGGAAATCTGCTGTTATTTTTTCTTCTCTTCTCTGTAAGTGGCCCCTGAAGATAGAACGGGCTATAAAATTTGTTTTTAAAGACCCCCACTAAGCTGGGCAAAGGTCAGAGTGATTCTAGTTGTTTTGTAGAATGCATAGATAAGCTGTTCTCAAGATCACAGGAGAATTTTATGTTAATATTTCTCTCTCTGAGGCCTGATGATTACTTATCTGTACAGCGGCTGTGTGCTCTTTAAGATAATACAGGAAACAAATGAGGCATTTACATTTTTTTTATTTTAATTTTTTTGTTTTTCATATTTGCTCAGTTATTATTCTTTGTGATGCTCACGTTTGTATGTTTTTTTGTGTTTATCAGGGTGTTTGGCACCAGTATGGTGGAGGAGTATGATGAGATTGCAGACTCTCAGTACACGTCAGAGAGAGCTGAATATCTGGATGAAGATTATGGTGAGATCAAAATCTGTAAATGCTTGCACACAGGAAGTCAACAGTATGATATAAATGTGCAATTTCTGATTAATGATGTGCTACCATGTGCTGTTTTATGAATAAGTACAGGCAGTGTGATGTTACGTTTAAGAATTTGTACATTGTTGACATTTAACGCCAAAAAAAGTCACACTGCACTTTTCGCGACATTGACTTCCATTCATACGTATGCAAATGCTCTAGACTGGAAACTGGCAAAAGTTTTGCATTTCACTGCATTGCAAAGCTTGGTGAATTCCGATCTGTGAATTTGTCATGTTAGCGCACAAGACCAGCAGGAGATCAAAACATGACCTCTCAACAAAAATGTAAAAGATGAAGGAAATTGCTCGTTTAATTAGTGTCAAATCATCTTGTTTTTCTCCGTCTCTTTTTGCAGCACCATCTAAACAAATATAGCTTAAATTTGATCTTATAATGTTGTTCTGTCAGATGATAAAGTAGTGTTGTCTTGATAACAACATTTCAGGGGTCATTAACATTACTAGTACCATTTTATTTACCTTTGCAAACACTAAATTAGAGATCTAATAGAGTCTTTGCATTGATCCCCTGGTGACCTACTCACACCTGCAGTTCTCCACGATGGATGTCCAGTGTTCTCCAGCCTCTGCCGCCTAGACTGCAGCTCCGCACAGGAAGTTTGGCCAGAGAGAAATGGTCATGCCCAACTGAGCCTGGTTTCTCTCGAGGTTTTTTTTTCCTTCACTTTCGTCAATTGGTGAAGTTTGTTCCTCGCCACTGGCTTGCTTGGTTTGGGACTTGTGGAGCTGCGCATCGATGGATTTGCTCTTCAGCTCTTTCAGCAGTGAAATTTAAACCACACTAAACTGAACTTAAACTGGAAAACTGGACTGACGCAGCTTCAATTTACTAGAACTTCAATGTCAGGGGTCACCAATCTCGGTCCTGGAGGGCCGGTGTCCCTGCAGGGTTTAGCTCCAACTTGCTTCAACACACCTGCCTGGATGTTTCAAGTATACCTAGTAAGACCTTGATTAGCTTGTTCAGGTGTGTTTAATTAGGGTTGGAGCTAAAATCTGCAGGACACTGGCCCTCCAGGAACAAGTTTGGTGACCCCTGCTCTATGTTAAGCTGCTTTGACACAGCCTACATTGTAAAAGCGCTATATAAATAAACATGAATTGAATTGAATTGAATTAATATTTTTTTTTTATTTAACTGTTTGAAAGTAAAAATCATTAAGTCAGATAAAGGGACAGTTCATCCAAAAATCATCATTTGCTCTGCCTTCATTTGTTTTTCCTACTATGAAAGTCAATGGTTACAGGTTTCCAGCATTCTTCAGAATATCTTCTTTTGTCATCACCACTTCAGGGCGAGTAAATAGTGAGCAAAGTTTCATTTTTAGTGAACTATCTCTTTAAATTGGTTCATTTTTAATGCTCATGAATAAAAAAAAAAGTACATTAAAACACTTGTGTTCAATTACTAAATTTTGTATTAAATATATCAAAATAAACGTTAGTGATAAAATTAGAAACAAAAAACAAAAACACAGGTATCAGAACACTTCTAGTCTTTTGTTGCCATGGTTATCACAATGGCAACGTTTTAGCAATTTCAGTCAGTTTTGATGCTGATATCGCTTCAAATTAGTCACAGGGCAAGCTCGATGAATCTCTTGTTTACGTTATATAACAAAATACGTCTATGTAAAAATACGTACACACACAACTAACTTGGATCCATTTAAAAAAATTATTGAAGGCTCAGTTCAGTAAACTTAATAACACTTGTTTTGCCTGTCTTTTGCTTTTTCCAGTTGATCTACAGGTCTGCTGCCTAATGCTGTTGTCTTAATTCCAGGCTTCTTTTTTACAGATTACCCACCCGGCTACCTGCCGTCAGAGGACAAGGCATCGAAGAATCTGCTGGGCTCTGCCACAAGTATGTTCTGTTCCTCAATATCCTGCTGCACTGTTGATGAACATATATAATAATAGATGCCCACAAATAACCATTTAAATGATTACTCTATCTGAACTATAGCAGACGGGATTAAAAATATTGACATTGTTTAATTGTAATGAAATGGTTGAGTTGTGCAAAGCTGCAATACAAGTTTGTCATGTCAGTAATGAATTACCAGTCACACTTTTATTGCAAGCAAACCCATTTATGATGAATTTATCACAAATTAGTGTTGTAGTAAACTAAAACAGTTCAAAAATGTGATGAGAAAAATAAAAATATATATAAATATTACTTAACTTTTTATTTCAGTTAGATGAACAATTTAGTTTTGATTTATCTATATCTAAATTTGTTAAAATTCTTTCATATGAGTAAAACTGAAACAGAACTATTTATGAAATTATAGTTATGGCAAAAACAAGTGAGTGAAAGAAAGGTTTGTTTACTGAGTTCTTGCAAATTTGCAATACATTAACTGGAAAAGTCATAAAAAATAATTGTGAACGTTACATCAATTTACAGTCCTTTTATGTGCTCTAAAATCTAAATAATAAGACATTAAATCAGACATTTATATCAAAATAATAAATCTGGATTGCACAAAGCAATAAACACATTTGATTTCTTGCTCTTCAAAAGAAAAATCATTATATTTCAATCTTTATATGATTATTTTAACAAAGAATCGTAAAAAAACATCGAAATATAAAGGTCTTGAAAAAAGAAAAATGTGTGTGTGGCTCTTTCCCTTCCAAATAGGTGTTACATTAGTTTAATTGTATTCCCCATTGTTTTCCTCTTAGATGCCATCCTGAACATGGTAAACAACATCGCAGCAAATGTGCTCGGAGGGAAACCGGAGTTGGAAGACGGAGCTGAAATGGAAGGTGCGGACTTGATCTCAGCATCGCACTTATTAAAGCCCCCCCGCAATGAGTCTGTCCTGAGAAATTACCCCACTCATTTGCTGCTCTTTGCTTGGCAGCTGTTTGTGACTAGTAAGTGCTGTCGTCTTGCCAACAGCGCTGGAGCTGTGAGGCCTGCCAGTGAGAGCACGTCTTTGATGGTTTCTGTAGCAGCGCTTGCCAGCATTAAACTCTCCCAGGGTTGTGTGTGTGTGTGTGTTTGTGTGCCCAGAGAGAACTGCTTTAAAATGCTGTTCAAACACGCATGTGGCTTTCCTAAATGCAAAAGTGAAGTTTAAAAACACTCTGCTGCTCTGTGTCATGGCCATAAACAGTCCGACTGCAAGGCTAAAAGAGAAAAGACTGTTTAACAAGGTTTTTTTACAGTGTCCCTGAAGAGTTTGCAGGCGAGTGGACGGCTCAAATTTTATATTAAGGTTGTAAAAGAGAGGCACAGTTTTTTTTTAACTGTTAGATTGTGGCCAATAGTAGTTTTTTTATGGCCAGTGTAAATATCTCTACAGTAGAATGGTCTGTAGTTGATATGATTTAATTTTAACATATAAAACTGAGTTATGTGACTACATTAATACTAATAGAATGACTATATCAGTTTGCAAACAAAGTATGTGCAAATAAAACGTCACTAGACATTATATAACAGTTTATACATTAAACATCCTGTCCTATAATCGCAACAAACTTTTTTTAGATAAGAAACTAAGTTTTATCTTTCAAATCTTAGCAGTTTTTAAAGGAAATTCAAGTATTAAATGCTCTTTTGGCTTTGATGTGGAGGGTCAGATCACTGTATAGGCATCTCCGTTCAAATCAATGATTCAAAAATGATCAGACATCATCTTAATTTCTTTTTTTGTGCCATTGCACACTTGAATTTTGAGATATTTTGTATTTTTCTTACCTGCAGCGCATTAAAAATGACCTTCTGCAATACATTGAACAATTTCAAAGCTAGTATTAATGCTAATATGTAGTGTCGACTTGCCTTTATTTCACCAAATTAATTGTAACTACTAGGTAAACATAGTGACATCATTAATATTCTGTCATGACAACTCTCGGAGGGATTTAGTATGGTAATTAATATGCATATAGCAGTGTTTATGTATTTACTCCACCAAGACCAGATCTGCAATGCTGCTGCTTTGATTATTGGTGCAGACATGATGACTGAGAATATAACACACTTCTGCTGCAAACATAACATGCATGAAACCCCTCCTGTAGCAGATCTATACACAGGTGGAGCTGGAGTGGAGGAGGGATCCAAAAACCCACAGCACAAACAACACTGAAGCATTCAAATGTTGAAGAGCAAGCTCATTGGCTGATGAGGCATATTTTTAAAACTGTAATGACAAAGCAAACATTTTCTAAAATCACGTGACCTTGCTAATTTGATACGTGCTTCGAACCACTGATTCAAAACAAAATATTCGTAATGGTTTCAAAGCCTCATGAAGCAGTGCTTTGTAAGCAGCCATTTCAGTATCATTCACAACAGAAATGATTGTGTACTGTACTGTACCGCTCAGTAGAACGGAGCCATTAGAGTGAATTTCCCTTTTGAATCCTTGAGATTCCTAGACTGGGACTTTATCTAGAAAATCAAATCTGTAAGTATGCAACAAGAATTCTGAAAATTCCATTGTGCCCCAATGAATGAATGCATCTCTGCAATTTTTCAGATGTCCTTGTTTGTTTTTGATGAGTTTCAAACCATTCCAGGCATCACATAATTTCACTCTTTCAGAGCTCATGGCCTGCTTCTGGTTTAAGGAACATTTGTGTTTGTGCGTTTAATCTTTTGCACTTTTCTCTGAACAATGAGCCTCTTTGTGTCGAGGAAGGCCAGTGTGGAAACCATTCTCCTTTTCCTTTTCTCACTGTTGAAATCTGTTCTTTCAGGAAACGTTTCCTCTGGGACCGAAAACGTCACACAGGCGTCAACAGAAAGCACACTTACGCCAGATCCGACCCCCACTGAAGAGCCCCATACGTGAGTCTCATTCATACACACTAAAACCTCAAATGCTTGCTCAATCCTGAGCCTCAAGCTACTCGGCATATTCCAGCACAGACTGGTTTGAACCGTTTGCTCTCATACCAAGTCAACCACTGAGTTCTTTTTTTCTAATACAGTGTAAGCTCATAAAAATTTCATAAACAGAAGCTGGCTCTCATCCTGGCGCAGACTCAATCCGCTAAATTATGCAGAACGCATTTCAATCAGAAAATATGTTAGCTGGGAAATCAAAGTAGATACAAATATTAGGTTCACACAAACCAAACGTTCTTTTACTTTATCTCGCCTCTTTCAGACCAGAATACATTTTGATTGACAAGCTGAATGATTCACTGCACGTTTATGAGAAATGACAGTGTTTGATTCTGGTATAATCAAAAAGGAAAATTTTTAAGAATAAAATAAATGTTATATATAAATAATAATGTTCTTTTTTCTTTTTTTTTATTCCCTCAGTGAGTCAGTTTATCTGGTTTATAATACAGGGTTAAATGATTTATTCACAAAAATGAATTCTTTGTGGTTTGGTCTTCAAGATCTGCTCACAGCATTCACCGAAGTTTAAATGAGTATATGTGCAGTGTTTTATTTTTGTTCATAGGGATTGAATTTTCCGCCTGTTTCTTACACGGATCATTTCATTTTGAATGTTTCGATTGACGATTTTTTTAAGTATAGACCATTTTTTAAGTACTTTTGCAAGTGTAACTTTAGTATTTTCATTTTATTATAGTATTTAGTAGTATTTAGAATTTCCTTTTTATATTTATGTTTTCAGTTTAGGCGTTTTAAGGGTCACTTTTTTTGTGTAAAACCTTCATTATTACATTAACTTTTTTTCTAACACTTTATAATTAGGTTCCATTAGTTAATGCATTTACTAACATGAACAAACAATGAACAATTACAGTACTTATGTGTGTTTGTTAACCGTTGTTCATTGTTAGCACCTGTTAATTCACAGCTATTAACTAATGCATTAGTTAGCATATGCATTAGTAAATGTTGAAGTAAGGGATAATCAATGGGGTGCTGTGCGTTCAAGGATTTTAAATGCACGACGTGGAGGCTGAGAACTGCCCGAAGTGCACCAGAGGTTGCCTTTGCAAAGTACATTTAAAATCTATTAACGCATGGCAAGCCATTGATTATCCTGCTTATTCCATGGCCATTTGCTAAGTTATAGACAGATAAAACTAGCTTTACTCTTTGCAGTGCGATATTTGACAGAATTTTTATCCGTTTATGATATGTTGGATCTAGTCCCCACATTGAATTCGCAGTCACAGGCACACATAAAGCGCAGGCGTGAGAGAGACCACGTGTGTGCATGTAAATTACACATGCAAATCTGACAGCTGGTATTAGCTTTTTCTGATCTTTCAATCTAATGCTGCGAAAGCTAGCGCAATTTTCATAATTTACGAAAAAATTTAAGTCTTATTAAAAGTACTTTATGAATAGACTACTTTATGCATTGACTAATGAAATTATAGATAGCAGCAGAGTGAAGGCGGTGTTTATCGGCTGTTGAACACATTCAACAACACGTGTGTTCACACTATGCAGAAATGAATGCTCCAGCAACTGTCACTGAGTTGTTATGGTTACTACTAATGTTTGGAGCGAGCACATTTAATTCGAACTGTAATCAAAACCGATGGAACTACCAGTGCATTAAACGATTTTATTGTATTTCATTCCAACCAATCAGAATCAAGAATTTCAACAGACCATGGAACAGCTATGATTAATTAATGCTTTATAAGCATCGTTCATTGTTAGCTCGTGTTAGTTACTATCTAACCAGTAACTAATGAAACCTTATTTTGAAGTGTAACCTTTTTTCATTGTTGCTTCAGGTGTAGTTTTTATAATTGTAGTCCTTAAATAATAAATTAGACATGTTGCCTGCGGCGATCTTGAAATTTGAGTTTTATTGTAGTTAATACTTCTTAATACTCCTAACCCTAACAATTTTTTTAATATATTTAACAGAACAGAGTCATACTGTATTAAAACTGCCAAACATTTGGTTAAGCGGTTACTGCGTTGTTCTGCTCACAGTTATGAATCATTGTGCAGACTTTAGGCACTGAGAGTCTGTGTTGGTTTTTTTCCAGGTTGGATGTTCTGGAGTTGGATCCCACGCTCGTGAAGGAGGACTTGGAGGCTCCTGTTCCCGAGGCTCCTTCAGAGACTCCTCCCGCTGAGGAGAGCCGTATCGTTATCCTCATCGAGGAGGATGAAGAGTCCACTCAGCTGACGGTGACCCTGCTGGAGGACGAGGGAGAGGAGGAGAAGAGGCTGGAGGAGCTGTGGGAGAGAGAGAGCGCCACCTACTGTGGCCACCTTTCCACGCTCTCCTGCCTGGCGTCTTTACACGAACACTTCTACTGCTACTGCTCGGCAGCATTAGCACTGCAGCGCCAGCGTAAAGACCGCCGCCACAAAGCCCAGCACACACACACCCACACCAAAACTCAAACCACCCCTCAGCAGACCCTCCCCGACCCCACACCTTCCCAAGAGCCTCCTGTGTCCTCGGAGAAACTCCCAGAAGCAGAGCGGCCCTCGCCGACGCAGTCCGAGAGGATTTCTCCTACAGAAACGGCAGCTGTTCCGTCTCAATCCTCTGACAAGGAAACTACATCCACTGAGCAGGAACTTCCACCCGAGACCATCCTCTTGGAGCCCAGCCGCACCTCCACCCTCCCTTCACACAGCTTCTCCGAAACCCCCACCCAAAATATCCCGGAGTCCCTTCCTACGGGAGAGCCTGTTGACCAGCGTCCGCAGTACCTGGTGGACATCCCTGAAACCCGCGCCCCCGGGAGCGTCTGCAGCAGCACCAGCAGCGCCCTGTCTCCCTCCGCCGTCTCCTCTACACCCCTCTCCACCACCACTGAACCCCACAGCCCAGAGACAGACCCTCCGAAACTGGAGCTCCCCGTTCCCACCAAAGAGCAGACGGCTCAGCCATTGCCCACTCACACCCAGCCGGCTGAAATCCCTCCTCCTACTGAAATTCCCATCCTGATTCCAGAGGCCTCCGAAAATGGCAAAGTCCCATCAGTTGAGGACCAACACCACAATGCTGTGGCGTCCCAACCCGAGCTTTCCGAAGCCCCACAAGAGGACACAGTTGATGATATTCTGCTCCCGCACCGCACCGCCGGAGAGTTTTACGCGGAGCAGCAGCATTCGGCGGAAATGGGCCACGGGAATGGAAACGGCAACGGGAATCAGGTGCACGGATCCAACCAGAAAGAATCAGTGTTCATGAGGCTGAATAACAGAATTAAAGCACTGGAGATGAACATGTCTCTCAGCAGCAGATACCTGGAGGAGCTCAGTCAGAGGTAGAGTCAGAGTATAATAAAAGCCTTTAAATGTTAAGTGATCATAGAGGGCCACAGTTTCTGATTGATCTGCTCCACTCAGGTATCGCAAACAGATGGAGGAGATGCAGCGGGCTTTTAACAAAACCATCATCAA
>CAIGQV010019171.1:3864738-3875553 GCA_903798115.1 Danio jaintianensis
ACACACACACACACACACACACACACACACACACACACACACACACATCAGAATGCATCTCATGGTGTTGCACTAGAGCAGGGGTGCCCAAACTCGGTCCTAAAGGGCCGATGTCCTGCAAAGTTTAGTTCCAACCTCAATCAGACACACATGGGCTAGCTAATCAAGCTCGTACTAGGCTTTGTAGAAACATCCATGCAGGTGTGTTGAGTCAAGTTGGAGCTAAAATCTGCAGGACACTGGCCCTCCAGGACTGAGTTTGGGCACCCCTGCACTAGAGGCTCTTATGGTCAACTCCTGTGGTCAGGTTTCAGTCACATCAAGCACTGTTATGCAAAGCAATGATACACATGAGTGTGATTTATGAGGCTTTTTGACGAGCAGAGCAGTAGTTTACAAAGAATCTGGCTATGCAAGCTTGTTAAAGTGATGTAAACTGTTGACAAGTTTATAACTGGCAACAGGAGTAAGAAACGTATCTGGTTTACTACATTAGGAGTTTGAAGTTAACCCCTTTAAACACACTGAGCGCAAGGATTTATTGAATTGAGCATTGATAACATTGCGAAAGATTTATATTTCCGATAAATATATTGAACGTATACAAATTTCACACAAATTGAATTTATGCAGGGCGGCATGGTGGCTCAGTGGTTAGCACTGTCGCCTCACAGCAAGAAGGTCGCTGGTTCGAGCCTCGGCTGGGTCAGTTGGCATTTCTGTGTGGAGTTTGCATGTTCTCCCCGTGTTCACGAGGGTTTCCTTCGGGAGCTCCGGTTTCTCCCACAGTCCAAAGACATGCAGTATAGGTGAATTGAATAAACTAAATTGGCCGTAGTGTATGTGTGTGAATGAGTGTGTATGTGTGTTTCCCAGTACTGGGTTGCAGCTGGAAGGGCATCCGCTGTGTAAAACATATGCTGGATAAGTTGGCGGTTCATTCCGCTGTGGCTACCGCTGATGAATAAAGGGACTAAGCCGAAGGAAAATGAATGAATGAATGAATGAATTTATGCAAAGAGAAATTTATGCAAACAAGAGACCTCTTAAAAAATTTCAGATTCAATATATTTACAATTTCTGTTAATGTGTTTGAGTAAACCGTAATTTTTAAAATGTGTTTATTTTTACTTTTTTGTTAACTACAGATAGCTTCTTTTTTTTAAATTGTTTTTTGTTTTATTTTATTTTCAGGCGTGTTTATTTAAATTGTTAGACAAACACAATACAAATGTTTTAACTTTGGTGGTGTTAAAAATTCAATATTTGATGAAATAACCCTGATTTTGACAACAAATTCAATCGTTTATTTAAAAAAAAGAACAATGCTTTTATTTAAAAAAATTTAAGAAACGTTATCAAAACCTTTATAGAATAAAACAAATATGCGTCTGCGTGGAATACTTACAATGTTTATTTTGCTAGCGCACATTGTTATACATTTGGCGAACAATTAATCAGTGCAAGTTGATCCACTTAAAAAATAGTTTTGGTAATCTTCAATCAGAGTCTGAGCATTTGCTTCTGCGTTTGGAGTGGCAGTCCTTCTCAGATGATGTCAGTTTGACGGCTTCAGCCACAATATTCTTAACCACGCCCCTCTTATCATTAGTTTGCTATGAGGGAATGATGCGCTAAAAGAGCTCCCCGCCCCCTGTTTCAGTTGGCTGATCGTTTTCATGTGGCCTCTTAAATTTCATAGCTGTTTATTATAATAGAAAACATTTACTTTGAATTGTATGTAATAATATTTAACATCCAGTTGTTCATGTCTATATGAGTATGTTTAGTGAGCAATTCCTCTCTTTCTCAGGTGTTTTTCCTCATATGATGATATGAGTCTAAAACGGAGAGTTTCCTGCCCTCTGGTCCGTTCGAAGTCATTTCAGCTGCCTACGTCTGAAGGTAAGAGTCAACTTTGATTGCAGTATGTTTTCTCTCTTTTTCACTAACATCCCCTTTTTCTCTCACGTAAAGCGCATTGTTTCACTCTGCTGTGTTTCTGTCTATTTCAGCCAGAATTAATTCCCCACATTCATTTCTCAGCTTGAAAACTCACAAATCTCACCACCATATCACGCCTTCCCACTTTACATTGTGCGCTCTCATTTCGGCTGCCGCTCTCAGAAGAATCAGGCCTTTTGTGTTAAATTCCACATAGATCCCTTTACAGCTTGATCTAGTTTTGCGTCCAGCTGTCACTGGTTTCCACAGCGTCTGGCACTGATTCAGTATCAGTGTGAGCTGTACTGGAGCACAGTGTGGTTTATAAATGAATGCCAACACAGGGTTGCCTCGTGTTTGGTGGCACCACACTTTGCTGATTAGATTTAAAGTTCCTTAATACAAAGATTAAAAATTAAAGCTCTTCATTTAGTGTGTTTTAATATACAAAGAAATTATTTTATAATGTCATAGAAGTCCTATATTTGAAAGGAATATGCAAATAAAATAAATCGAATATTTATTAAAGAGCCCCTATTTTGCATTATAAATGGTCATATTTTGGTTTTGGGGGTCTCCAACAACAGGCTGATATGCATGCAAGGTCAAAAAACACTTTCATTGTCTTATAATATGCATTTATTTTTACCTAATTATCCCAACGACTCCCATATGATTCGTTCAGCGATTTATTTGTTCCCAAACCCCTCCTTAGCGTGAAGCTAATCTGCGCTGATTGGTCCGATGACCCAGTCTGTTGTGATTGGTCGACTGGGTTCAGCGCGAGAGAGAAATACCCACCACAGCTATGAAGTAGCGTTTTCAACCTGGTTTTGGACACAATATGTGAATAGCTTTAACTTCTAGTGAATAGATTTAACCTGAGAGATACAGTACAAGCACTGATCTATAATAGATAAGTGATTAAAAGCCACGCGGGGCGATTACAACATATAACAGACAATTAAACAACACATGTTTTGCAAACTACACAAAACGAGGCAACAATTTTAATCACACTTACATGTTATGATCCGGAGGAAGAATAAACTGGTCCATATGAACTGCAACAGTTACTGAAAAAGTCCCTGTCAAAGCCTGACAAAGTCCCATACATAATAGTGTCTGCTGCTCCTTCCTTTAATAGCAAACGGCCGACGAATCCTGCGCTGCAGCGTAGGTTATTGTATCAAAAATCTGAAAAATGACAGGAACAAACACAGCACAAGGTTTGCTATACTGTGGTGTTGTTGTGAAAATGAAGTTTAACCCTTTATTCCCCGCAGCCCAATCTCCATCAGTCAGTGATTGTCATCTTCGTGTCATGATCAGTCCTGTGATCCTCAGCGCTCCGCTAGTGTCTGAAGTCAAATGCGCGTTCACATTTTAACCGATATGGAACTACATATTTGGTGATGTACCGTATCGACGTAGACGCGTTCAAACAAAAGATCCAAACCCAACTCGATTCATTTATTCGACTCTGAGTCAACTATTTCGCTAAAAAATCATTAGTTTTAAACACTGTGCACTTTCAGATTTAAACCTCAGCTGGATGTTTTCATTCACTTAGAGTTGTGCTACACACTACATGGAAGCTCATTTTCAAAAACCCATAATAGGGGCTCTTTAAAAATCTTATGTATAACATATTGAAATATACATTATTATATATTGATTAATTTTCCTTTTTTTAGTTAAGAAATTCATTGTTATGAATTACTGACAGATAGTCTTGTTTAAACCTGTATTTTAACATATAACATTATTATTAAATATATGTATATAAAATGTTATCAAATTTAAATTTTATTATTTTTACATTGTTTAAATGTTACTGTAAATTTATAACATCTTAAATATTGTTTATATTTGTCCTTTTTTTATTAAGAATTTCATTATATTTTAAAAGACATTTTGTAATCAAATGAAAATTCAGTATGAATTACTGACAAATAGTCTTGTTTAAACCTGTATATTAAGGTAAGAAGTGAAAAGACTATCTATTAATCTATTTAAAATATATAAATCTATTTATTTAATAATGTCTTAACATTTAAATTGTATATGTTTTTACATGATTTAAATGTAACTATATTTACAACATCATAATCTGTCTTGTTTATATTTGTCCTTTTTTAATTAGGAAATTCATTGTATTTTTAAATTCCATTGGCATCATGCCATGTTGAAGTTCAGTAGATATTAAATCTAAAGTGTGATTACAGATTGTAATTTTAAAACATTTAAAACATAAAAAAAGGTAAATCATGGCAGATAAGCTGAACCGTCCTCACTTCTTTAAACAACAGATCCGTCCTGTTCTTCTTGTTTTTTTCCCCCTACTTTATTTCCTCTCTCATTTTGCTTACTTCACTGCGCGTTTGTGTGTGTGCGTGTGAGAGCTCATCATTGGTTTGTCTTTATGAGGCAGAGGTTGGATATTTTTAGCACATGATGCTTTTGGCTGGCACATGTTGGACATTTGCAAGTAGTAACAACAGGAACGTGACACATTTATTGCATTATTGAATAATGAATATGCACATATCTCAAATCAAAAAACGACTTTCAAATGTATCCAAATTTTTCAGCATTATGCAAACAGTTAATACTGCAGTCGTGGTTACCCGCAGATTTGAAACGAGTAAAATCAAATATGTGCGGATTACAATTGAAGAGCAGTTTTGAGCACAACGAAGGCTTTGAAGTGTCTAACCTGAGCTACTACTTGCAAGTGCTGTCATGCTTATGTTATTGTTTGCCATACCATTCCGTTAACCTGCCCCCTTTCTCCCCTCTTTAGTAGGACCCGATGACTTGTACATTGTAGAACCTCTAAGGTTTTCTCCAGAGAAAAAGGTATGCCGTTTGTTCAGGCCGCTGTGTGTTTATGACAGTAGTGGGACTGAAGCTGACTTTCAAAACCGCCCTGTGTCTTTTGTTTCAATTGTACAGTGTAATACGATTCTTACATATTCGATAAGTATTTTAACGGAAGCAGTGAGTGTTTTGGAACGCAGCTCTTTCCGGATAGTCTGTCTGACAGGCTGTGAAGTGAACCGTTTCTCTGCTGACTGACAATTTAGGGGTTAGGAAACATTTTCTGATTTAGATTATATTAATGATTCTTATTACACTAAAAATAGAATTTTGCCAAACTCTATACTAAATAAACGTATGTTTATATAAATATATCTTTGAAATGACATTCTTAATGTTATATTTTGATATAATCTTAACTAAATAAAGGGATAATTCATCCAAAGCTGAAAATTCATCATCATTTATTCACCCTTGTCCTGTCACAAACATGTTTGAGTTTCTTCTGTTGAACACAAAAGAAGATATTTTGAAGAAAGCTGGAATCTAGTAGCCTTGACTTCTATACTATTTTTTTTCCTACTACGGATGTCAATGGTTAGTGGTTTTCAGCTTTCTTCAAAATCCCTTCTTTTGTGTTCAACAGAAGAAAGAAACTCAAACAGGTTTGAAACCACTCGAGGACGAGTAAATAATGAGTAAATTGTCTTTTTTGGGTGAACTATCACTTTAAAAATGTTATCATTAAATCTCCAGCTATTTACAGAGTGCATTAATATGTGTCCACTTTTATACCAGAATTGGTTCCAGAAGTATTCTTCCCATAGGGATTTAAAAAAAAGCAGCATTCTTTGCTAAAACGTTATATCCAAAACCTCCAGCTATAAGAAAAACAGTCTGTTCACACCAGCACTAATGTTGACTTGGTCAAATTTAGTACGATTTTTTCATAAGATTTGAGTGTTCGATGCTAAAACAGCTGTTTAGATTGTTGTATGCATTTGTTTATTGAAAATCAGTAATGTAGTCAATTTCAGATTCTTGCTGTTCGGTCATTTAATAACATTTTCATGAGGAGAGCACATGACCAAAAGTGTGAGACCTACTGGTTAGCCAGTTTTCTTTGCAGTAAAATGTAAATGGGATTAGAGTTTAGGGATTAGAGAAATCTGTTTGTGAACTAAACTACAATTGTGAACACACCCAAATATTTGTCTTGGTGTGAATGGGCCTCGACTTTTCCACAAATGATCCCTTGTGTTCTTTGCCCTCATGTTTATCATTATGTTGCTCATATAGCGATTGTGCCCTCATTTCTGTTCAAATGTTCAACCATGATCAGCACAAAGACAGTTACAGCAGCTTTAGATGTTTCAAGGGTTAGTCCACCCAAAATTGAAAATGTATTCATTAATAACACACTCTCCTGTAGTTTCAAACCCCTGATATCTTCCTCCAACTTCAGAACACAAATTAAGATGTTTTAAATGCAATTTGAGAGCTCCGTCATCCTCCGTAGACAGCAATGGTCCCGAGACGTTCAAAGTTAAGAAGCCAAAAACATTGTCAAAACACTCCATGGGACTTCAGTGGTTCAACTTTAATCAAACAATTCTGCAAGAGCACTTTTCAATACCAAAAAAAAAAGTAAAAATGACTTTTTTTCGCCAATATCTTCTCTTTGATGTCAGGTAATCAGGGTGTATGTTTAATAAAGGCTATAGATATATTGGCATTAGAGTCAGCAGTGCTACACGTACGCGTCATATTGCTGTTGTAAATGCACACCGTGATCTGACGTGGAAGACATTGCCGAACTAAGTCATTTTACAATTTTTGACTCACTAAAGTGTTCTTGGAGCATCGTTTGATTTAAAGTCGAACCACTGAAGTCACATGGACTGTTTTGACTTTGAACATCTCTGGACTGTTGCCGTCTATGGAGGACGAGAGAGCTCCAGGATTTCTTCTAAAATATCTTCATTTGTGTTCAGAAGATGAACGAAGGTCTCAGGGGTTTGAAACAACATGAGGGTGCATAATTAATGACAGAATTTTCATTTTGGGTGAACTGAACCACCCCTTAGGTAGCTCTCTGAATGCATGAAGTAGACATTAAAGCATCTCTCCACTTGTGTGTCTTTCAGAAGAAGCGCTGCAAGACAAAAGCCGGAGAGTGTGTGGAGACGCTCCGGGCCTCAGCGACGGCTCCTAACGGCCTGCTCAAGCTCAACGGCGAATCCTCACCTCCTCTTCAGTTCCTGCCGTCGACCAGCAACGGCTACACGTCCACCTGCTCGTCCAGAGACTGTGCTTCAGAGGGCAGCTGCGAGAGCTCCGTGTCCACCCTGTCAGAGGAGTCGTTCGGCAGCGCCCCGTCAGTCAACGGACATGAGCCCGTCCTGTGTAACGGGGAGCCTCTGCCAGCCAAGAGCAGGACGGAGAAGAGGTCTCTGAAACGCCGGCGCTCCAGACACGGGGAGCAGGACAGCATGCTGAGCGCACCGCTGCCCGGGCCCGTCCTGCCCACGCTGGAGGAGCTCATCAAGGGCAAGACGGAGCTCAGCGTAGCCTCTTTCGGAAGGACAGCAGTCACAGGACGAGTTTGACTTTCCACCTTTCCATTTCATGGTCGTTTTATTTTAGATTTTATTGTTCACTACACCCCGGTTCTCAGAGCTTTGGTTACGTGCCTTTTTTTTTTTTATCCATTCAGGATCTTTCGTTATTCCCTTTAAGTTTTTTTTATTGTTCTTTGGGGGGGGAAATTATGACACATTGGCAAGTATGAATGAGACTCGATGTTCTCATGTTTTCATGAGCCTCAGGTCTGCTTTCACTCCTTCACTGTCCTGTCAGGCTCTCTTTTGAGTCCTCGTTCGTGTGAGTTTGTTGACTGTGGTTGGTTTGTGGGACCAGTGATGTCACAGGGCTTCGGTCCAGTGAATCGAGCTGAATGAAGAACAGATCCAGTCCTCCTCTTCATTTCACTCTTCTGCTCATTCATTTTTTTTCCTTTAGAGCCAAATTACGGCCTGTTTGAATCATAGTGTGACCAATGAGTCCAGGCTGGGCCTGAACACACACATACACACGTACACATTGTGACGCACACAACATCTCCAGCTCTTTAAGTGTTTACAGCTCATTTTTGTGTTCAGTAGAGCCTTCATTTAAAACAAAAAAACACACGCAAACACGTAACTTCCTTTTTTTTTTTTTTTACACACACCTTCACATGGGAGTTTGTAGGGGACATTCTGTTATTTTTAGCGCTAATTATTTATCTATTTATTTATTTAAGAAGTGACCCGGGCTCTATGAGATCACGGTCATGTGACATTCGAGATGCGGCGGCCCCTCCAACCTCCACGTTTAGATTTATGACAGATCGCCACACAAATGGTACGGAAAACATTGTCCTGTCATCTAGATTTTGCACACTCATTTTGGTGTATTATTTGATTTGTTTTGCCTTCCTAAATCAAATCAGACTCGAGATTAATCTATTGCTTGTAATGTGATCATGGAGATGTCGTACATCGTTTTTCAAGACATCTGATTGGCTCAGCTCTTCTGGATCTGTTCCGAAAGGCTTCGAGTGACTGGAGCTCTCGTCTTTGCGCTAAATATTATGCATGTGTCCGGCAAAGCAACCTGTCCTGTATCTCTGTGTGCATCCAACATCGTCTCTCTTCACACACTCCATGTCCCTCTTAACACACTTTATATGTACGTGTGTGTTTTTGCTGCTTTCATAGTTGTTTTTATTGCACCCAAGAGACCATTTTGACACCCCAGTGGAGTTTCTCTGTGTGTCATCTGAGATTGTAAGTGTTTCTTTCATGCAGACGATCATGCAGAATCACAATTACAGTAAAAGGGAAAGATTGGGATGGCGAATGATGGACCATCTCTGTGTGATTTCCAGCACACTTGTTCCAGCTTACTACATTTCTCCTGTTTTTTTTTGAATGGCAAATATATGCGTGTGGGATTTGTGCTCGTGTATGGATGGTTTTCTGTATGTTGATGAATTAATTGGAGATGAATCTTTCCAGGATGAGAGCGTGTCTCTGCTGTGCACTTTGGAAAACTCCACTTGCCTTTGTTTTTTCTACACCACACCTTGTACAAGTGCTTTTCTCCACGAGCTTTCCTCAGTATGGCGCCCTCTGGCGGCTGACACCAGAGTTATTTAAATGTCCACCAGGAGGCGCGCAAATGAAATCTCATATTCTGTGGGGACGAACTGCACAGTATTTAATTTTATTTTATTTTTCCAATTGTAACTACAGCGGTGTAGTGCCATTAGAAACTGTGAATTTATAAATAAAACACTTTGTTGTCTTTATTCAGTGTGTGATTTAAAAAAAAAAAAAAAAAAATTATGCTTTGTCTGTCTGTTCATCTAGTCTTATTTGTCTAGGTGTAGCATGTCTATGGGTTAGAAGGGCCGTCAGACTAGTGTTTGTTTTTGTAGTATCTTACTGTAAATAGGAAGGAAATCTGTTGCAAATATTTTTGACGGTTATAATTATTACAATTGCAAAAACAATGATGACAGATTGAAGCAGGTTGGTTGTGTTCTCTCACAGTCGGACATTTTGAGAGAAAGGTGCTCTGTTTATTTATTTTTAAACAACCAATATATGAACACAGCTTAGCCATGTATTTAAAATCCCTCACACTCGATTATTTTGTTTCACTTCTCAACTGATGGCTACAAAATAATTAACCCAACTTCACACATGACCTCTAGAATTCGCAGGAACAGGTTTCAATAAAGGAAGCTAAGCCATGTGCATGTTTTCTATGCTAATTTTTATGGAGCCAGATCAGTCTCAATAATAATACATTTGCATTCATAAAATTCATAAATGCACAACACAATTCGTAAATTCAAAACACAATTCATAAATCCACAACTCCAATTCATAAATTCAAAAGTAAAAATCTAAAATATTTCCCAAATGCGCACACATATGCATCTTACAAAAACACATTTAAAATGTTTACACAATTATGTATATATGAAGTTCTTGGATGACTTTCCTCATGCATTTATGAATTATGTAAGATGTATTTATGAACCACTGAATGTGCATTTGAAAATGCTCACATGAGCATGGAGTCCTTTGAATTTGTGTGCGGTATTTTTGAGACCTTCCTGACAGGACAAGATTCGTACACATCTTTTTTTGAAGGATATTCTGTTTAGTGAGTTTTTAATCCACCAATCAAAACACTCCTTACTGAACAAACTCAAGAAGTACAATAACAAACAAGACCACTACAGAGTAAAAGAGAGACTGTCAATTAATTTCTCAACTTAAACGTTGATTTATTTATATATAATTGTATGCTTGAATTATTAAATTAAGTCTTTTTTATATAAGTGGAATCCTCCTGGTCCTCCATTACAACATTTCGCTGTTAAAGTTATATGAGATCGGAGGACCTTTATTTTGAAGTGTCTGCAGTAGCCTTACTGACCGACCCAGGCAGCCTGGTGTGCTGCGGGACTTTTATTTTGAAGCGTGCGCCTGCTGCAGGTTGATCAGTCTTAGCTCTGCCTCTCACAGGCTCGCTGGCCGATCTGGAGCTTATTAAGGTAATAAAACTTCAGCAAATACACAATTAGACAGTTACACAATTATAGCCGCACTAAAAACTAACAAACAAAGCACGTACGTGGATGTCACGCGATAATTCTGGCGCGTGGATTAGATAAATGTTAATATAGATGATCCGTTATCAGAAATAGGCCATTCATAGATCATCAGATATCAAAAACATCTTCTGTGGAGCTCCGCCTGCTGCTGTTATGAGTGTTTAAAGTAACTTTGCTTGGGTTGTGTTGAGCGACTGGAGATCGGAGCTGAAGAATCGGTGAAATGGAGGTCAGGCGATAAGCCGTATAGACTCTCCAGACTTAACACTATCAGTAATCCTCCTCCTCCTCTTTACACTCCTGTCTGTGCAGGACTCTTCACTATTGACACACACACACACACACACACACACACACACACACACACACACACA
>CAIGQV010019171.1:3887839-3901865 GCA_903798115.1 Danio jaintianensis
TTAGCTCGTTGTAATTTGTGCAGACGACATTTAAAAGCAAAAATAACATGTTAAAAAAATCTAATTTGTGTGCTGTATAAAAAGTTATTTATACAATGATGACCATGTTATTTTACATTTGTTTGTTCAATTTCTGTACTTAAATATTGTTAGACTCCCTAGACAACCATAAAATGCTGTTCATTTAACTTTTTTATTTTTATTATGTTAAATATGCTTGTAGTTTATTATATTTTATGCAAACGCACCACATAGAAAAACACTTTATCGTCCCAGTTGATCTAAATTAATGAAATCTTTCCAAATAGAGCTGTTTAAATAATCTGGTGAAATTATATTCATATCGCAATATATATCGCAGCAAAACAAAATATCGCATGTCATATCTTTTCCAATATCCAAATGTTTTTCCTTTTTAAGAGTTGGTGCTTTGGATGTCAAAAGACACAGAACCGATTTAAAACTAGGCTCTGGCTCTGAACCAGCGCTTAAACTGCCTTGGTGGAAAAGTGGTATGAGAATAATCTCCGAGCGGTACACAGGACAGACACCTCACCCTTCATGCTCCTCTGGCAGGTCTGTATTCAAGCCTTTTATCTTTTCGGAGAGCATGAGGCCTGTCAGTATGGTGATGTCCCCTCAGTATGGCCCAGGCGACCCCGTCAGGACACTGCCCCGATTCCAGCACCAGGTGGACCGCAAACATGAGCTCTACAAAGCCCACCAGACGGCCAATACCGGCTCTGTAAGTCTCACAAATACTGAGAAAATGTCATTCTTAATACGCTATTTGGTTTGTTTCTTTTGATTATTAACACTGTAGAGCCTATTTGATAAAGTTCTAAGGCTTCTGACCTTTGGCATCTGATTTGAGACATTTTTTGGCATTCGTACCTAAGTGATATTCACTGGCGATCAGCAGTGTGAACGTGAACAATCACTTTCTGATATTAGATGGCGCTTAATGAAAAACAGAAAAACCCCCATACACCAGGTGACGGTACACAACGTTATGCTTCTAACACTCACTTGCTGCACATAAGTTACCCTCACACTTTTTCCTTGTGTATTTATCTCAGAAGTCGCCACCAATGTAACCTCAGCAGCTCAAGGCACGTGAACAAAAGTGCCGATCTCATTGGCTGACCAGTTTTAATGCAGTGTGTCAAGCCAAAAAAAATGTATAAATATACACAAGCTTTTTTTAAATTGTGCTTTTAAACCTGGCGGTTTGTGCAGAGGTGTGCAAGCTCACATTAGCACACTTTGTTTAGTCAGGAGGTGTTAAATATCAGTGATCAGTCAAAGCAAGGAAAATTCAAAATTAGAAATAAAATCATTGCAAAATAATTTAGTTTCATTTTTTTGCTGTGAATTTTTTTACGGATTTTAAAAACTTAATATATTTTATGTTGTTATAATTTCAAAATGTAAATTTTCTGTACTGAAACTTAAAGTAATATGATAAAGTAAATGACATAGTGTTCTCAGCCATATCGACCTTGAACATAGCAACTTTTCGTTTTCCATTAGTCTTAGTACACGATGAACCTACAGAAGTGACAAGCTTTAAGTAGGAAAGTTATCAAAACGTTTTTTTGACATTTTTAGTAAAGCTAATGGTCTAATCCAATTCAATGATTTAAGCTAAGCTAAGCTAAAAGTGTTCCCACCAGACCTAGAGATCTACTGAATGGATTCAAAAATGGTCAACCTCAACTGTGTAACTCTAGGTGACTTTTAAAATGTGCCTGTTTCCCAAAAAGGGGTGTTCTTTTATTCTACAGTTTCTGCAAACTGAGCAAAACAAACAGCACTATCGCATGTGTAAGTGTAACACAAACATGCAAACACAGCACTGAACTGAATGATAAGTACAAGGAGATAGTTCACCCAAGAATGACAATTTGATAATCATTTATTCACTCTCAGATCATCCAGGGTCATATTTTTTTCTTCTTCAGTAGAACATTAATGATTCTAAGCTGAAACCATGGTCCTTAGTGATTTATAAAATGCAAGTCAGTGACTGCTGGTACTTTGAGGGTAAAAAAAAAAAGATATACAGCCAAAAAACAAAATGAATACTCGTGACTCCTGATGGTTCTTGAGATCTTATGAAGCAAAATGATTATTACCATTATTTGCATAATTTTTTTATGTTCAGTCTGAAGACTCTGATAACTGTAGCATAGTAGCAGGCAAAAAAAGTGTGTGCTTGTGGGTTTGCATGTTTATTTGTTTCTTTGTGTGGGTGTGTGTCCACAAGTATAGTAATACCAGTGATTTGATTTTTGACCTTGTGTGGATTTTGGTGTCCAGGAGGAAATGGCTCATAAATCATACATATCATTTTGAAAATATAAAACTGCACAATGTTTATTTTGTTGTTGTTGTGAGGATTGTGTTTAGGGGTAGGGGGACAGAATATGCAGTCTGTACAGTATCAAAATAATTACATCTATGTAATCACTAAGGACCATGGTTTCAGCTAAAAATCATTAATGTTCTACTAAAGAACAAAGATACACTTTAAGTGATGCTTTCATTTTTTGAAATAGGCTTCCTTTACAAACCATAGAGTTTTAGCATTTATGAATCCGTTCAGCACATCTCCGGGTCTGGTGGGGGCACTTTTAGCTTAGCTTAGCATAAATAATTGAATCGGATTAGACCATTAGCATCTCGCTCAGAAATGACAGAGTATCGATAATTTTTCTATTTAAAGCTTGACGCTTCTGAAGTCTCAATATGTAAAAGGAAAAGTTGCTATTTCCTAGGCCGATATGGCTAGGAAGTATACTCCCACTCTGGCATAATAATCAAGGAACTTTGCTGCAACGATATTATGCAGCACCTGAAAATAGTCCCCAGCTAGGTAAGTAATACTGTGCTTGCTGCAGCCATTTTAACTACAGAAGGGTCAAGCTATAAATAGGAAACCTATCAAAACTCTTTAGTAATTTTTTGAGCGAGATGCTAATGGTCTAATTCGATTCAATGATTTATGCTAAGCTAAGCTAAAAGTGCCCCCACTAGACCCAGCTGAATAAATTCATAAAGAGTTTATTGCTGTAAAACATGAAAACCCACCGTGTGTGTGTGTGTGTGTGTGTCAGGATGCTGGAGTCTCTCTACAGGACACTATGAGGTACCTGGAGTCTCAGTGTCTGGAGGAGATCGAGGCCATGCTGAGAGGCGAGGTTCAGGGCCAGGAGCTCGGGGATCTGTTCTTCGACTGCGTGGATGCCGAGATCAAATTCTACCAGTGAAACAGACCAGGTAAACAGAGAAACGCCACACTTCTTACCAGAGTCTTCCTCTGACTGATCTTGCCTGTAACCTGTGGCTGTTTTGCAGTTGTTGTTGTGAATGTCACTAGTGCTTGCTGATCTGCCTGGAGAGAGAACGAGAAAAACAGAGACAGTCCAGAGCGTACAGGTTCCTGCCTGCTCTCCTAGTTCCCCTGATGCCATGCCAAACTAATCGTGATGTCCATGCCACACTAACTGTAACTTTAAAAACACACACACATTAGATGTCAATGTGAGTGGATCACCATAATCATGTGTAATTGTCAGCCAGGGTGTTCATATATGCATCACATTAACCGGTTTGTGATAGATTACTAAGGCGTGTATGTGCTGTGGGTAGATGTGTGAGAGAAGAGATGTTAGTGAAGAACACTTCTCATTCCTGTAAGAGACAGGCTCAGCTACCAGACTGACCCTCTGAGGAGAAACACAATAAAACGTCCATGATTCAAAATGGCTGGCGTCTTTATTACTGCTGAAACATTGATGCTTCACTTTACCTCAGGGATGTTTGAAGTTGAGGAGACCAGACCAGACTCCTTTTCAGATATTTTGAGTGTGTTTTATAACTCATGAGCTTGTGGAAAATGTAATATCGACTAAAAGTTGTTGTCGTTATGATGATGCAGCTTTTTCAAGTCTCAAAATTAATCACAAAATGATTCCGTCGTTCGAGGAGCTGGAAAAGGTGCACACTGGCGACACCTGTTGGTAGATGCAATGTAAACAATGTAAAATTTGTGTGAAGATGAAGATATACATTTTTTTTCTTGAATGTATAATCTATAAAATGTCATCTACAAATAATTAAAAATGCAATAATATAGCGCCGTAACACTTGTGCTTTTTATTAACGTGTTTGTTTGTTTTGTGTGTATTACTATTGGTCTATTAGGAAGAATGCATTGAGTTAATTATGCTCCGGTTTCCCCCACAGTCCAAAGACATGAGCTAGGTGAATTGAGTAAGCTAAATTGTCCATGGTGTATGTATGTGAATGAGTGTGTATGGATGTTTCCCAGTGATGGGTTGCAGCTGGAAAGGGCATCTGCTGCGTAAAAAACATGCTGGATAAGTTGGCGGTTCATTCCGCTGTGGCGACCCCAGATTAATAAAGGGACTAAGCCGGAAAGAAAATGGATGAATTGAGTTAATTGTATCGGAAACTAATATTATCGTTATAAGCATTACTTGTAAATGATCCCTTTTGGGACACCTATATAACATTCTAGTTTACTTATGTTTTCAGATATTTATGATTTATTTGTTTTGATTTATTTTCTTTTTATTTAGTTTTTTTCTGTGTTTGTTAGCTATTCTTTCTAGTATTGATTTTTTTCAATGTTAAATCTTTTGTTACATTTGTGTAACTAGCTGTACAATGAATATGTATTCATTTGTATTCAAGTCACATAATATTAGTACAAATTACGTGTTTTATGTATCTGTTACTAATGTAAATAAATATTATATCGGAAACTACATTATAAAACCCGGGACCAGATAAAAAAAACTAAAACTTGCAAAAATACATACAACTAAACCATTAAAACCCCATACATTAAGCTTTTTTTATTATTATTATTATTATTATTATTATTCAAGTGGCATCCCATGCATTACAACCTATCGAATACATTATTAAATTATATTTTGTTTATTAAGGGACTTCAACTTAAAAAAGACCTTGCATTTCACAGGATTAAAAATGAATTTCAATATACTGGTTTCAAATAAAAAAAATATATAAATTCAATTACAATTGAATTGGATTATTAAGTGATTCTGATTTGCAACTGCACTGTAAAAAGTGCTACACCCACAAAGTAGGTTTTATATAATTTAAATAAGTATAATCTAGTTTATTTTATTAGTTTTATACAAAAAAAATATGAATATGCTTCCTCTTTACTTAAAATATATAATTTTTTTATGTAACAGTATAATTTGAATAAAATGATTGCAATTTATTTGAGTAGTTATTTGTAAATGGTTATTGTGTACAATAAATGTTTTAAAATTGAGTTGACTCAGACAATTTATTAGAGCAGCTTTCGATGTGGCAGGGTTGTTCATCAAACGTAATTTTAATAATTCGGCATTATTCATTTTTCACTGATGGGCACATTGCAGGCAGATGCACATCTTTCTCGGTCGGCACTAGCTGTTGGCTGCAGGATCTCATTAACACGGTAAGTTTATTTTTTTTCCCCCGAATGATTGGTGATGTAAAGCCACGCAAAACCGCTGACTCTGAGGTTAGTTTTGCAAATTGTACAGTAACATTAGTTAGACCGCGCACATGGCAAGCTAAGACGGCTGAACAGTGTTAAGTGTGGTCATAACGTCTGTTCGCTCCAACGGATCTCATTAGCACGGTAAGTTTCAAATTTAACTGAATGATTGGTAATGTAAAGCCACCCCAAACCGCGGACTCCGCTAGGCAGGCGAGGTTTTGCAAATTGTACAGTAACATTAGCCTGCCCGCACATATGGCACGCTAAGATGGCTGAACAGTAGCGCGGTCATAAGCAGTGGACTAGTATCTAATGAATAAGCACTAGTATCTAATGAATAAGCACTAGTACTTAATGTAATAGATACTAGTATCTAAAAAATAAGCACTAGTAACATGAAAATAGCTACTAGTACGGGTTATAGATTAAATGTCAAAACGGCTTGCCATAGATGGAGGTGTGAGTGAGGCTGCCGTTGGATGCAGACCTGTTAGCGCTTGCTAACATCATCGCAACTCTTACCACATTGAGGATGGATAATTTAGTAAATGCAGATACGTATGTAATAATGAATTCAATAGCTTGTGTGTGCAAATAAAGAGAAAGTAAGGCGTGTTTTATGGTCATAGGAAAGCTAGCCGTGTCCCTTTATATCAGAGATCATGTTAGTATTGCATTACTTAAGTAAATTGTACGATTTCATTTCAATGCTGCATAGTAAATGAATCACAGATTTTTGGTTGAAATCCTTTAAAACTACTAAAGTTACATTTGCCAGAAACATTTTTACTTAATACTAACATGCATTTTCTTGGTCTTTAGATGCTCAATTGCATTACCTGGGGTCTTCAATCTTTACATACAGGTAAGAAAAGCTTTAGAATAGATACAATTACAGTTATAACTATTTCCAGGTAAGTAAAACATAATATGAAATATAGCAAACAGTAGTCTGGCTTCCATAGATTTACATTTGATTTTTGAAGATGTTTTTATGTTTACCAATCACTTGAGTCAACATTTATGTCACAGTTGGACAGGCAAACCACAAAGATGTTGTCACTTTTCAATGCAAAAGGAGGAGCCCTTTGTCAAAGAATCAAGTCCCAAATGATGACACTCATCCAGGTAAGAGAGAAAAAATGATTATTGAAATTAATAACTGGATTCATATTGTTGAATACAGCCTACTTGAAAAGATAAATCTCAATTTTATGAACTGTTCCCCTTGACTTTAAATTAACAACATGCACCTATATTTTTCTTTTTGAGATGCTGGTGATTGTGAGATCTTGTAGTACCATGGTGTATAGTAGGACCTTTTACAGGAATTGAATGAATAGTTGAAATACAGAGACTGTGGTTTGTGCTGTTGTCACCCAGCTGTAAATTTTGATCAGATTTTACTTTTTGACAGGATCCATCTGCCTCTGTGGAGAAAAGGAGAGAGGTGGTTCTGAGATGCCTGATTGAGTACATGGGAGAGAGACAGGAAGACCTCATCAGTGTCTACCATGTATGTATTGAGCTTAGAGCTATTTCTCTATTTTTCTGTCTATTTGTATTTATATTGTGATGATATGGGGTAATTGTTGCTCTTGAAAGATAGGTTAATAAACATTAAAACGTTAGTTCACCCAAAACTGAATATTCTGTCATCATTTACTCACACTTCACTTGTTTCAAAGCTTTATGAGTTTCTTTCTTCTGTTGAACACAAAAGAAATCATTTTGAAAAATCTGAAAACCTATAAACATTGACTTCAATTGTATTTGTTTTTCCTACTATGGAAGTCAATGGTTACAGGTTTTCAACTTTCTTCAATATGTCTTGTTTTGAGTTCAACTTAATAAAGAAACTCATAAAGGTTTGGAACCACTTGAGGGTGAGTAATTTTAAATTTTTGGGTGAACTATCCCTTTAATGCAATTATCAAATAAGTACAGGGAAGGAAAATTCCCTTTTTTGTTATTGTAATGCAGCCTTTGAACGAGAAAAAGACAACACACTTGCTAGTTCATGATAGCATTGAAAATCCCACTTTGTGTCTTTGCTTCATTTTGGTCTCATGCTGTAGTCACAGAGTCGGCCAAGTATCTACCACCATAAGCACCAAAGTACAATTTAGAATTTTTGTCTGATCTTTCTTCTATCTGTCTGTTAAATTCATCTTATCACCTGTCCGACCAAACTCGGATTTTTATTTTATTTTTTTGTCTCCACCAATAGAGTTGTGAGGAAACAGAGGTCCACGTTGAGCTTGGCAGCTGCCCACTGAAGATTTACATGTGCCATCAGCCTGACATGATTGGTATCATCATAGAAGGACAGCCCGTGGTCAGAGTTTTGCCAAACCTGGCAAAAGCATGCTGCCTCCTCTTTGGACTGACATATGCCATTGACCTCAAGTATCCCTCAAAACTGATGTATACTTTTGAGATTTACCAGAGGCTGTTTGTGGGATTGGATCCCATGCGTCCTAAGTCATCACCCAAGTATGCAAAACTCCTCACCAAGTTGTCTTAGGTGGAAGTCTCAGTGGGATATGGCATTTTCTGCCATAATTTGGAGAAGAAGAAAAAAAATTACTTTTGTTTTTTTTTTACAATTACTTGGCTAGTTTACCAAATACCAACTGAAACTTACTGTAATCAGAAAATTTGATAATCTTCAGGGTGATAAAAGTATTTCTTTCAGAATTTTATTTTTTACTCACTGGACAGTTACAGTTTTCTCTGGTAATATAATTTCCTAATTTCCATTGTTATTTTCCTCTGTGTTTATTCTTCAGTGCCTTAAATTCATGTGTACTTTGGATTGTGTTCTTTGTCAGTCATTACCTTTTGAGGTATATACTCAGCAGTGTTTTGGCACAATTTGGGAGTTCTTAAAAATCATAGTAGTTCAAATTATCGAAATAATGTAATAATTTTTGACATTGAAGTTCCAGTCTGATACAATGTGATGTCTCACATTTAACTTTAAACATTAGGCAATTTGGATATTTCACATGACTGTTCAGAACAAGTTGAAAATGTATGCATAAAAAAAAAATTGTGTGAACTTGAGGCCACATTTATGGCCTTTTTTGGCAGTCACTGTTAAAAATGACAATGGTTGACATTCAATAAATGTTATGGTCTTCAATCCATCTTCCCATATTTTTCTTCTTAAATTAAACTTGTAATTGTTATTGACAGGAAAGTATGTTTATCTGTTGTTAGTTCAGATCACTGTATAGTGCTTAGAATATATAAATGATTATTTGTTTGAGGTTATAACCAGAACTCAATTTAAATAAGTTAATTTACTAAATGATTAGGTTAATTTTACTAATAACATACATTTCTTAAAACCTAATTAAAATGAGTACAGGTTACATATTGCAACCCATAAATAAGTTACCTGTACCAAAAAAAGTATGTTTATCTAACGGAGTAACTTTAGAACTATTAGTTATCTCAACTTAATTTTGTTGCGTTTATTTTAAGTAATTTTACAGTGTTTATTTTACTTAAATAAGGCTTGAAGTTGACTCAACTTAAACCATCCAATGCAGCCACTTGCCTCACTTTTTATAAGTTAGATCTAGGTATTACTTTTTACAGTGTGTATACTGTTTATTACTTTACAATATACAGATAGGCCTATATATTGTGTGCAAAAATACATTTAATAGACTATTGGAAATGTATAAGAAAGTTTTCTAAGATGAAATTAAAAAACACATTTGTAGTTATAATAATAATAATGCTGATAATCAAACTTTATTGCAGAGTTTTGGGGGACTGCAACACTGTCAGTTGTTGGACTGACTACATATTAGACCGTTTTTCTTACATTAATTATCTGTTTGTATTTTAATTGCTATGATAAATGAAGAAATGGGAATACAGCCAAAGCAGAGTTTGCATAGTTAAAATAGTAGTCGTTATCTTTGGCTATTTTCTACAGTTTTTTTTTTGTCTAAAAATACGAACAATGTTAAGGAAATGTATAGAATTCCTTCTGTTCTTGCCTGTCAAGTTATTCATGTTGTGTTTAGTTTGAGGGTTTCACTGAAAAATAAATGGGTTTAATAATTATATTGGAGGTTAAACAACTCTACTTGAAAATGAACAACTTAATTATTGGATATTTCTTTTATAGAAAGGCAGTTCTAAAGCGTAATTAATAAAAACATTGCGAATTTATAAAGTATTCAATAAGAAAGTTTGCAGTTAGGTTTGGAGTAGTTTTTCTAATGCCAGAAAGGTTTATGATTATGAGGATTCCATAATTAAACATATCAATATTATATGTGACAAACTGTCTCAGATAGATAAAACAAAAAGGTTTGTTAAATAGAATTGGATCAAATATTTGAGAATAAAACTAAGAAGCATATCTTTTTTAGATATGAGACTTTAAACAGACATAAGTGGGATCTCATTTTGTAGCAAGTTATATTTATATATAACTATACACAAACGTTGAAAGATTTGTAGACGCAGTCTTTCGTGGCCTACAGTAAAATATGCTTTTTAAAAATTATGAGGAAGTAACATTAGATTCCCTGCTGAAAAAAACAGCTTAAACCAAGCTGGTTGGCTGGATTTAGCTGGTCGACCAGCCTGGTTTTAGAGGGGTTTTGGCCATTTCCAGCCTGGTCTTAGCTGGTCAGGCTGGAAAATGACCAGCTAAAACCAACTTGACCAGCCTGGTTTAAGCTGGACATAGCTGGTTTTAGCTGGGGTCCCAGTCTGGCTAGGCTGGTCAAGCTGGTTTTAGCTGGTCATCTCCCAGCCTGACCAGCTAAGACCAGGCTGGAAATGACTGGAAACCAGCCTGGAAATGGCCAAAACCCCTCTAAAACCAGGCTGGTCGACCAGCTAAAACCAGCCAACCATCCTAGGCTGGTTTAAGCTGGATTTTTCAGCAGGGTTTAGACTCTAGAATCTACTCATAGTAGATTTAGATAGGATTTCTGTCCATTTGCTGAATTTTAACTGCTAATTAAAGCGTTATAAAGAAGACCAGAGCGGCCAGAGACGCGTCTGTTATGGGTTTCAGACGGACACTTTTATGACTGTACCAACCGGAAGTGTGCACGGGTCCGCGTCACAGGAGCGGCTGCGATCGGGCGCTGGCATCACCGACGTAAGTACTTAAAAATATTTCAAATATTATTTCGGTGAAAAAAAATATTCATATCTCAATATATGAAGCTCGGAGAATTCGCTCATGCGGTGGTTTCGACTGCCATTGATTACTGACGAATGAAGCAGCACAGCTCTCATTCTTCATAGCACAACATCATGTATTTCTATCTGATTATAAGTATAATGTACCTGAAAGTAATTATGCAGCTTTTTATTCGGTATATTTCATGTATTATTTACTTGCTATGTCATATTAATCCAAAACCAGTTCCATTGGGTTGTTGTGATTATTGTTAACCTAAAAGCAAAAATACAGAGCATGTGATAATATTGATACTTTTATGAATACGGAATGTTTGTAGATTTTCATAACAATAATAGTGGTACACAGCTGCCAGTCTTTCCATGTTGATGTTAAAGGTTGTTCTGTTGATGAAAGTGGAACAGTCAAATTAATGGTAATTAAAGTGTTATTAGAGATGTAACGGTATAAAAAGATTTAATATCATGAATATAGTGACTAAAATGATCACGGTTATCATCAATATTATCATGGTTTTGAGGACGAGTGGCAGCTTTTGAAAAACGTTCCTACAGTTTACATAGAAGGATTGACATTTATTTTGATAAATGGGGAAGATTTCTGAATTTCTGTGACCCACAATGCTAGCAGACAAAATAATAATTAAGGCTATGATATTGGCAACCCACCCATCCCCTTTTTTTTCACTTTTTTGTATTTGTTTTGCTTTGGTTTATTTACTCAATTTATATGATGTTATTTGTTTATTGTATTTATTTATTTTGTATTGTTCTGCTTTTATGTTAATGCTCTGTATTTGATATTCATCTGTATTATTTGCAAATAAGAAAATTAAAAAAAAGGTTTCACATGAGGTTATTAAATAGCAAATAATATAAATATTACGAATGTAAACATTAGGTGAGCAGGTTATGTTGTAACCCCGTGTCCTAACAACGTGCTACGTGACGAGATTTGCAGTGATAAGCAATTTAGCTGTTTGCACCAGACAAAACACGACAGAAATTTAAATACAGCCATTCAGAAGCACAGAATATGCACTCACTCACGAAATGGTAAGGTTTATGATCTAATTAATACATATTAAACCTCTTTAACATTATTAAATGTAGATGCTGAATCACTGGTATGTCTTGGTTTTGAGTCACAGTTCTAAAGTTCAATTTCAAACATTTATTTTATTTTCAAGATCTGAGGTGAATCTGCTGCTGCTTTCAGTAGTATGGCAATAAATGTCATGTAAAATGGCATTCAAACTCGCATTGTTAGCATTTAACACTGAATAAAGCACATGAGGTGTACCTGAGGCGATCATTGTCAGTCTTCTGTTGTTCAGCTGCAAGAAATAGAAGCCGTTTCTAATATATCAATTCGAGGTGTTGGTTAGAACAAAAACTCCTTTTAATATGTAAATATTCCTTCTATCGCGTACCGTTGCTTTTATTTAAAACACGATTTAAATCAGCATTAAATCAGCCTTTAGGCTTGATAGTCAGACTCGCTCCTGTTGGTCCTTAATCTGGCAACCCGCATTTGCGTTTGTTTTGTTCCAGGAGTGCAATACCTAGTTGAACCACTGGCTGTCAAACTTACATACTGCACCTTTAAATGACCTGAAAACGCTTAAGGCATTCCACCAAGTTTTGTATCTGAAAATGAACAAACAACAACTAAAATCTGCAGCTTTAAGCAATTTTGTGGAAAAACAACATAAATATAGCTCCCTGCTTTTTGGAATTTGTTTACATATGTTTGTATTATTTCGTGTACATACATTGTTTTCCTTTTACTTTTTTTTTTTATATTACAGTTTTTTTTTTTTAAATACATTTGATGTTTCTATTCAGGTATTGTTTGTTTTAACTGCACTTGGAAAACAACCTCACATGAATCCATGTTTACCTTGTTTCACACTGCATGAAGCTGCTTTTAAAAAGTCAGAGCTATTCTTCATTGATTAGGGAACGTGTAACTCATTCAGTAATGTGTCACAGCAGTGTTTAATTCCTGAAAGTTGCCATTGCAGATCTGGGTTGTGAATCTCCTCCGTGGAGTGAGCCGGCATGGCCTCTGCCCCAGCACAGCAGCCCACGCTCACTGTAGAGCAGGCTCGAGGTGAGACTACTGAGTTTTACAGATTTACTTTCTTTCTTTTTTTTTTTTCATTATTAAATCCCATTTACATACAATATCATAAGCGGAAGCATCAAAAGGTGAGAAAGGAAATAAAGGAAAAAAAAGCAGCTAAGAAAATGGTGAGCATTGAATAATACAATTCAAAATAAAAATACCTTCAAGCATACAAATGTTTTGAGTCAACAAAAAAAACGTAAACTCAGAATTGCATAGAATTGTGCGACGTAAACTTAGAATTTGTGTAGAATTCTAAGACATAAAGTCAGAATTGCGAGACGACAACTCCAGATTGTGTAGAATTGCGAGACGTAAAGCCAGATTTGTGAGACATAAACTCAGAATTATGAGACATAACATAAACAAGTATTATGTAACATTGTGAGACGTAAACTCAGAATCATGTCAAATTTTGAGATGTAAACTTAGAATTGCATACAATTGATAGGAAATATATTTATGTAAAATTGTGAGACATAAACTGAGAATTTATGTAGAATTGCGAGACGTAAAGTAAGAATTATGAGACAAACTCAAGAATTGTGTAGAATTGCGAGACTTGACGCCTGAATTATGAGACGTAGACTGAGAATTTCTATAAAATTGAAACTCAGAATTATGTAGAATTGTGAGACGTTATCACAGAATTGTGAGATGTAAACTCAGAATTACGAGGCATTAACTCAGAATTGCATAGAATTGTGAGACGTAAATCCAGAATTGTGTAGAATTGGCTGACGTAAACTCCGAAATTGCGAGACGTAAACACATAATTGTGTAGAATTGTGAGATGTAAACTCAGAATTATGTAAAATTGTGAGACGTAAACTCAGAATTAATGTAACATTGTGAGACGTAAACTCAGAGTTGCATTGAATTGTGAGAAAACGTATAACTGTGTAGAATTGTGAGACAAACTCAGAATTGTGCAAAATTGTTAACTGTAAACTTCTAATTGCGTGGAATTGTGAGACGTAAACTTGTAATTGTGTAGAATTGCGAGACGTAAACTTGTAATTGTGTAGAATTGCGAGACATAAACTTCTAATTGTGTAGAATTGCGAGACGTAAACTTCTAGTTGTGTAGAATTGCGAGACGTAAACTTCTAATTGTGTAGAATTGCGAGACGTAAACTTCTAATTGTGTAGAATTGCGA
>CAIGQV010019171.1:3901875-3920219 GCA_903798115.1 Danio jaintianensis
TGTAGAATTGCGAGACGTAAACTTCTAATTGTGTAGAATTGCGAGACCTATTCTTATAATTGTGTAGAATTTGCGAGATATAAACTTGTAATTGTGTAGAATTGTGAGACAAACTTATAATTGCATAGAATTGCGAGACGTAAACTTATTGCGTGGAATTGTGAGACGTAAACTTGTAATTGTGTAGAATTGCGAGACAAACTCAGAATTATGTAAAATTATGATACGTAAGCTCAGAATTAATGTAACATTGCCAGACGTACACTTGTAATTGTGTAGAATTGTGAGACGTAAACTTATAGTTGCGTAGAATTGCGAGACAAACTCAGAATTGTGTAAAATTGTGAGATGTAAACTCAGAATTGTATAGAATTGCAAGAGACAAACTGAAAATTGCGACATGTAAACTCAGAATTGTTAGATGTAAACTCATTTTTTAGGGAAAAACTCAGAGTTGAGATTAACAGAGTGTGACTATTGTCTACCGTGTGGTGAAACTGAGCTTCCATACATTTGATTGTTTCAGTTGTTCTTAGTGAAGTTATCCAGGCCTTCTCCGTGCCCGAGAATGCAGCCCGCATGGAGGAAGCCCGAGAAAGCGCCTGCAACGACATGGGCAAAATGCTGCAGCTCGTGCTCCCTGTGGCCACTCAGATCCAGCAGGAGGTCATCAAAGCGTACGGCTTCAACAATGAAGGAGAAGGTGGGCTTCATTAAATACAACATGCAAACACAAGCAACATGCAGTGCTTTTACCCACTGCGTTCTGCCTTTTTCAGGTGTTCTCAAATTCGCCCGGCTGGTAAAGATGTATGAAACCCAGGACCCAGAGATCGCAGCCATGTCCGTGAAACTCAAGAGTCTGCTTCTGCCTCCTCTTTCCACTCCACCTATCGGCAGCGGCATCCCGACCTCATAGAAAAACACAAAACTCATACAATTCCAAACCGTTTTAACCTTAAATACATGTTTTCCTCCAAAAATCCAGTTTTTAGTCAGACTTAACACAACTTTCATGGGTGATTTGAGCTGAGGTAAAGTAAATAAATTGCTCAAATCACCAAAAACTATTTGCATAAATAGAAGTATAATGTAAAATGTTAAAGTAAATGGTCACACTTTACACGATAAGGTACCATTAGTTAATGTATTTATTTACTAGCATGAACTAACTAAGAATGAGAACTATTCTTGTACAGCGTTCATTAAATATAGTGCAAATATTCACTAATGCACTGAAATTCTAAATTGAATAAATACTGTATTAATGCACTGTTCATATTATTAAGTGCATTAACTAATACAGCCTTATTGTAAAGTGTTGCCAAGTAAACAGGTTAGTATTGAACTCTTACATTCCCATTATCCCAGTTAAATACTTTTCTTTTTTTTCCCCCACATATTTATTTTTTTGTATTCAAATGTATTTTGCCATTGCTGAGTGTGAATATTTCAGGCATGACAGACCTTATGAAAGTCTTATTTCTTTTTTGGATGTTTCCATTGATTATGTCTCATTTGACTATATAATAAACTTATGTATTTGCATTCGTTGATATTCTTCTTACAATCATTTCTGTTTTCAAAATATATCATTGTCATGTTAACAGGATTTATCTAATAATCCAAGTCATTTTTTGAAATTAATGAAATTGCCCCTAGTGAATTAATTATATGGTTTGTTCATGAGCACTGAAACTTATGAACTAAAATATTCCCTCCATCTTTTTAGGCAGTGGAGACACAAGCCTGATAAAGGTGACCCGTACCGTACTGTACCACTCAGTGGAAACGAGGCATTATTGGAAGGAGGATTTAAAAATGATGCAAGAGTTATTTATGATGACGTGATTCAACAACAGCTTGCGCATTCGCAGAGCCTTGCGGTTTCAGTCTGTTTGTGTGTTATTGGAACAGATTAGAAAATGTTTTAAACACCCCTTTACAATCTTAACAAAATTTGAATTGGATTTGACCAATTCATTTCGTGTCATGGTTACATGTCGCTCTCTTTTTTTAAAAATTGGACCAGTTACAAACATATATTAGGATCCAAGTGAACACCGTTGTTATATTTTACCTTGTCATAGTTACTCAAATTATATTGTTTGCCCATTTATCCTGCTTCTAATACTCACTGCACCTTTTATCTTTCTGTCTATCAACCCTAGTAGGATGTGTATGTTCCTAAGGCAACCTGCTTGAAGAGAAAATACTATAGTAATGTATTGTATTGTGTTTTTAAACCATACTCAAGTAAAGTGTATTATACTGTACATATTATAGTATTTACAGCACTTTGTTAACGAATACTAAAGCATACTGTAGTGATAATTATATACTAAAGTATACTGTAGTTTTTACCACAGTAAACTGCTATGTTGTGACGTAATATAGCCTATAGTTGTAGAAAATTGAGAAATGATTTTTTTATTATTAAATTTGTTTTATAGGCACTATAGAATTACCGCAAGACATTTTACTAGTATGGTTCAAAAACAATTAATATAATAAAATAGAATAGAAAATAATAAAATAGGGCAGTGCGGTGGCTTAGTGGTTAGCACCTCACAACAAAAAGGTCACTGGTTCAAGCCCCGGCTGGGCCAGTTGGCGTTTCTGTGTGGAGTTTGCATGTTCTCCCCGTGTCCGCGTGGGTTTCCTCCGGGTGCTCCGCTTTCTCCCACAGTCCAAAGACATAGAGATGGGTATTAACAGAGGTCGGAGCCAGCTCTAAGTGGGTGGGACTTGAGCTCCAAGTGGGCTGTACAAACCTGGAGATTTTATTTATTTAATGTCTTGTACATGACACGGAGTCCAATATTGTGCTTTATGAATGTTTACACCTACCCCAACCCTAAACCCAACCTCACAGTAACCTGATGTGTTTTATTAATATCTGCTCCACCTACACCACCTAAACCCAACCTACATGTGGTTTAAGTCCCTCCCACTTGGAGGTCACCCAACCTACTTGCGGTATAATCCCTCCCACTTGGAGGTCTCCGGGCTGCAGCGATACCTACTTGAAGACATGCGCTATAAGTGAATTGAATAAGCTAAATTGGCCTTAAGTGTATGTGTGAATGTGAGAATGTATGGGTGTTTTCCAGTGCTGGGTTGCAGCTGGAAGGGCATCCACTGCGTAAAACATGCTGGATAAGTTGGCGGTTCATTCCGCTGTGGCGACCCCTGATAAAAAAAAAAAAAAACTAAGCAGAAGGAAAATGAATGAATGAAGAATAGAATAGTTTATTGTTATTGGAATGTGGGAATTCCAACAAATTTTCGTGATTTGCATATATTACACAAGATACACACTTTATTTATGTTAAGTATAATGTGTGTAAAGTGTAATTTGTGTATCTTGTGTAATATAGTGTTATACCATATAATATATTATAATGTACAGTACCATAGTATTTTTTTTTTCATGAGGGAAATATGTGGATCCTAAAACAACATTCCTGTCCAAACCCCCCCCCCCCAAAAAAACCTTTAATCTTTATCTTCAACTTTAGTCTTGACCCTATACCTGACATTAAGCATACCTTATCTCTAAAATCTGAGAAAACTTATAGGTGAATTAAAAATTGATTATAAAAATTAGCACTGGGCAAAGATTAATCGCATCCAAAATAAAAGTTTGTTTTGACATAATATATGTATGTATTATATATAGTATTTACAACAGAACATTTTTGTTACATAGATATTTAAATGTATATATAGTTTGTATCATATACACATATATTTTATATCGAAATAAAAATATACATTTTCTCAAATATATGCACGCATATGTGTATTTATAGATACATAATACATATACAAAATATATGTAAACAAACTTACTTTGGATGCAATTCATTTTTGTCAAAAAAATCTATCTATCTATCTATCTATCTATCTATCTATCTATCTATCTATCCATCCATCCATCCATCCATCCATCCACCCACCCACCCATCCATCCACCCACCCCCACCCATCCATCCATCCATCCATCCATCTAATCTGGCTTCCCCTAGTGGACGAAGCTTCTCAAAAGTTGTCAAGTTATTCATTGCGTTTGCAGGGACGCTTTTCTTTAACGTCTCTCCACCACCACGGTCACTTTCTTTCCTCACAAGGCTTCATTTGCGTTTCCATAATCAGATGAAGACATCAGTTGTTAACTCAGTGTGTGTGTTTAAAGCAGCAGTGGTGTGTTGTCGAAGCGAGCGGAGCGTCCGGGGCGCATCATGCGGAGAGTCTGCTGCAGGGTTTCTGCTGATGCGAGCGCACTGCAGCTGAACACATGTGTTTGTGTTAAAACCATGGACTACTGAAACACACCTGCCCGGTCGCGCGTGTGTGTGTGTGTGAGAGCGTACAAACAGCATCCGCATTCACATCCAGGACTCAAGCGATGCTACGAGCCTCTGGAGAATGTCAGCCCTGAAAAAGGTATCGCAAGCCGGTGCTGATGGAAATAAAACATAGTGCTGTATTAGTGCCGCTCAGTTCTGCTCATCAATAACGATGACCTTGCCAATTCAAAACTGTTTTTAACTTAGTGATTCAGGTGTCGTTCAAAAGGCGTTTCTGCTGATGTCATTAATAGTCATAATTGGATTTGATTCCCACCTGCTGTTAAAACAGCGATGACATCATATGCGTCTCACATATTCTAAACTCGGCGTTCTGTGTGACGTTATCAGATTAACTTTCGAATAATATGGTTTTGTCGGAAATGTTAAAGATCTGCTGTGGATTGTGGAGGAGTATGTGATGCTTTTTTAGTCAGGAGGTCGATGAGAACATTAACTTGAGTTAGCATGCCCCTCTGTCAGAGTCAAACGGTTTATCTCATCAGTCTCATCCTCTTCCCTTCATTCACCGATTGTCTCGTTCTCTCTCTGTGAAATTGTACTATTTCCATCTTCATTTCTCCATCTGCCACAGGTGTTACCATGGATACTGCAGACACATTGCTGCCTTTTCCTTGACAAGAGTCCAGGTAAGAGACAGGAGGAGATGAATATTTAAGGAATTTTCTCTCATCTTGACTCCAAGCTAAGTGACGGCTGTGGGTTTAAAATAGTTCACTCCAACAAATGAAAATTCTGGCCTAATTTGTTCATACTGTTTGAAACATGTATGATTTCACCCCCTTTGATACTAAAAGAAACAGGTTTGAAGTTAATTGCCCATGTCAAAAAAACAAGTAATCAATGCTAATCAATTTGATGCCAAAACCTTGACGTCCATTTTACATCTACACGTTGATGCTCTTTTGACCACAAAAATAATGGCACAATGATTATAAGAAAAGTTTAATTCATCTGAAAGCTTGAATTCCAAATTTACCTTGGATTTTTTTTTCTGCCAATGTTAGATGTCAATTTGATGTCGTTTTGACATCAAGGTATAGTCAATTGACATCAAATAAATGTTCATTTTTTGACATGTTTTCTGACAAGTTTTAGATGTCGTTTTGACATCAGGTTGCCCGCTGGGTACCTTTCATACAGTGGAACCAAGAGGCGGTCAAATAACAAAAGAACAGAAATATAAAAGTAGTTCACATGGTTTGTGCAGCATTTGTTTTCAGAACTAAGTGAAGTTTCATGAACTAATTTCGAGAGGAGCATGTGATATGATTGATCACGGCTGGTCTCTCATCCGCAATCAGCAATAATCCAATCAGATTGATCCAAGCCTACAATAAATAGACGATTTCACCCTACTGCCTTATCTTTGATTTGGAAGAATCCCCCCTTCCACCCCATCTCCTCCTTTTCCTCCTTTACCAGGGGGAGCTCTCGAGACCTACCTGATCTCGTACCCCCCTTACATGCTAATTGACCAGGCGGGAGCCCTGGGCTCAATTATCTTTGAGCTCAGGGTTCTCTCCCGGGACATCATGCCAAACCTGCTAATAGCGTGAAGCAATATCTAAGTGTGAACTCTTGAAAGTCACTGAAAAAAGTGATTCAGAACTGCAGAAACAAGTTGTTCTACTCTTACTTCATGAATAAACAGGTATTTGTAACTATTTTACATAATACCAGTTTATGGTCTATATGAAATGCCTAAATCTGAGACCTGGAACAGCTGGGTTTGTTGACATGTCAGCCCAGCACACCTGTCAATCCTCCTGTTGATACACATAATAATATGTAAATATGTCAGATCTGGCGTGTTTTATTTTAAACACAATAAATTTGTCTTAAATGAGAATAAGCAGGGGCAGCATGGTGGCGCAGTGCGTAGCACAATCGCCTCACAGCAAGAAGGTGGCTGGTTCCTCTAGGTGCTCTGGTTTCCCCCAGAGTCCAAAGACATGCGCTATAGGTGAATTGAATAAGCTAAATTGGCCATAGTGTATGTGTGTGAATGCAAGAGTGTATGGGTGTTTCCTGGTGTTGGGTTGCGGCTGGAAGGGCATCCGCTGCATAAAACATATGCTGGATAAGTTGGCAGTTCATTCCGCTGTGCCAGGCCCTGATTAATAAAGGGACTAAGCCGAAAAGAAAATGAATGAATGAATGAGAATAAGCTGTTAAAGCAATCAAATGCTTACATTATATATCTGTGCATTCTAAAAGTGACACCTCTGTTATTGTTAATCAATTGAAACATGAAAGATTAATTTGCTGCTCTTCACTAAATAACTATAATAACTTTAATGTATATTTAAATTATACTGTGAAGAAAACATGGATGATTTTTTTTCTTTGTATCCCTTATTTATACATCCCAATGTTGACATGACCCAGTTGGGCACCTTGATATCAACATCAAATTGACATTGACGTCAAAAAACATGTCAAAAATGCAAATCGATTAGAATTTTTGTCATCCATTTGACATCTAAACATTGATGCCCCTTTGACCACCAAAATAACAACATTCATCTACGTTATTCATCTGAAGGCTTAAATTCCAAATGTACACAGGATTTTGTATTCCTGCAATGCATGTAAACTACCTTGATGTCAAAATGACATCAAACTGACATCTAACATTTGCCTCAAAAAAAAAAAAAAAGAAGTAAAAAATTTGAGTCATGTAATTCTTTTTTGACGCCAATGTTAGATATCAATTTTGATTGCGATATCAATCAAGAAGACACTTATGTTGACACTGTGTTGCAAAAAAACAAGTTCACTTTACATCTTCCAAAGAATGAGGACTCTGACTGGAATTGAGAAGGTAAAACCAATATGTGCTGAGGAAGAGCTGAAATTCATACGCTAATGGCCGTTTGTCTTCCATTACATGCAGTGTAAGTGGTTGATCAAAGCCTTGGTGAGCATAAGAGACATTAAAAATGTATCCCAAACTTTTGATTGGCTTTTGTGCTCCACTGAAGTAAGATAGTCATATAAATCAACTTCATCTCTGGAAAAAAAAAAAGGCTACAGAATTTACATTTTTGGAGGAACTGTTTAATGAAATTTGTTCTGTATGCTAGTTTGAACAAACTGTAAATCCCAAACCATCAAAATATCACTCCAAGAGCAGTCATTTTCTTGTTCTCTCTGTGCCATTTACTTAATTATTCACTGTAAAGTTAATCATCTAGTGTTTGCCAATGAATGTCTTTACATTTATAAGGAACACATGCATGATTTGTGTTACATCTAAATGCACTGTTGCTAATGCATTTGGTCAGTGTAGGCAAGTACTTCATTCTTCAGTATCTAGTGTATGCATATTTTGTTGGATCTAAAAGAGAAAATGTTTTATTCTCAAAAGCAGAGCACAAACCTGCTGAAAATAAACAGTATGTGATGGTTAGGAAGGTTTTGACACGTTTGATGGTTTAAGCTGGTTCTTGCTGGTCATGAGCTGGTTTAAGCTGTTTTTTGCTGGATCAGCTTAGTTCAGCTTGGAATTTCTGTTTTTGGGATGTCCAGTGTTAACCAAAGCCTTTCCTTCAGGGTTTAAAGGGATAATTCACTCAAAAAAAATAACATTTTGTCATCATTTACTCACCCTTTACTTGTTCCAAGTAGAAATTTTGAAGAAATCTGAAATCCTGTAAACACTGACTACTTCCGAACAAATACTATGGCAGTTAATGATTAGAGGTTTTCAGCATTCTTCAAAATATCTTGTTTTGTGTTTGAGGGTAAGTAAATAGTAAGTAGACTTTCATTTTTTGGGGGTGAACTATCCGTTTAAAGACTCTCAAGGTTTGCTGATGAACCACCGCATGCATTTTATTTCAAATTCTTAATCCCACGTATGATGAAAAGCAAGCTGTCCAGTTGACTGTGCATCAGCCCACAGTGTCCTGCATGGCTGTAGTTTACTTCAATATACCAGTGAATATTTTGAGAGCCCTGCTGCTGTTTCTATGGAGACGAGGGAGGCTGATGTCATTGGAGGTTATCCTGAACATGCTCAGATCTGTTTGTTTGAGCCAGTATCGGATGCTGATTATGTATTCAGCAGTATTGTACACAATCCACCAATATTCATATCAAGGAACAATAAGCAAAATGTGAAAGCATTCATATTGTATTCTGACACAGAGCTTTTTTTTTTTAAAAATCAGTTTATTCATATGAAAAGGAGTCTAAAACACATCTCAAAATTAAGGTTCTGGATTTTGGTATGGTTATGTATCAGGATGCTATTGTCTCCGAGGACATTTCAAATCAACGTCTGTCTCAATTCTGTTATGTTAAACAAGTGAGGTGGATTTCATTGCAATGCAGAAGATGCACTCGTGTGATTGGATTCATTTGATTCCTGTCTGAACTGTTTTCCCCATTATCCTGGCATTTTTCTGTCAGATAAGATTGTGATCGTTTGTCAGTGTCCCTTTAGATGGCGCCATTTTGAGATATGTTGGGTTGTGATTTGTCCCATTCATCTCGTTTGCAGTTGCCCATTCATGACTTTCAGGACTATTTTTTGTTTTGGTCTATCGCTGGAGAAAACACTTTTATCATGAATTGACAGATTAGACACAATCAAGACAGGACAATGAGTAGAATACAGTAGAACACAGTTAATTTGGTATTAATTGTCATTTTGACAGAAATGAGTCTCAAATTTCAATGACTTTGATGATTAGATTAAAAAAAAGTGCTTACGAAGCCAAATGGCCGACTTAGTCAAGTTATAGTAGATGTTGTTTTTGTGAATGGCTCGGTATAATTGTCACACTGTTCCTGGAATAAGCTCATCTCGCCACCAGAGGGAGACATATCACTGTTGTTCACATATGACAGTGTACGTTTGCTATTCTTCATGCATATAAATCATTTTTTTCTATGTTTTAAATATCTAAAATCACAGTTGAACACAAATAGTGAAGTTGCCGAGACTTATTACAGTATTGCTGTACTTCTAACTGAAAAGGAATATTGGGTAGGGGCTGGGATTTTTTTTGCACATCATTCCCTCATAGCAAACTAAAGCCTCTTTCACGTTCTCATGTTAACAGAGCTTTTATACAGCACGCCGATGTTAAGTGTTCAGTCAGTAGGCCTACTGCAGATGTACACAGAGTAGGCCTATGTGTGATAGCGAATTTGTAATTGAAAAGTGAGCATGTATTTAAAAACAAAAGCGATTTATCTACCTTACATATTGATAGTTGCTCTCTTATGCTTGCAGAATACACGATACAACATCCTAATTCAGTATTATCTATATACTGTGACTGCATTGTGACGTCTCTACTTCATGATCAGCATCTGCGTTTAAGCATATATGCGGGTTATACGGTAAATTCTGTGCAGATTGATGAACTGTGAACACCGCGTCTCTGCAATATACTACCAAGATGAAAGGGTTTCTATACCAAATTTAATTTCAATGTTGACTCATCCAGACTGCAATTCTGGCCAAATGTTAGGCAATATATGTGTAGTGTATTATATTTTAAACTTGCAATTATACACCTCAACCCCAGCTGGCGACAGCAGGGTAAATTATTTTGGTAACACTTTAGTTCAAAGGATTCAAGAGTTCACACTTAGCTGATGATTGATTATAAAGCGTATTTGGCATGCTGTCTCGGGAGAGAGCCCTGAGCTCATAACATCCTCAAGCCCAGGGCTCCCTCCCGTTGCAGGGCGAGAGGGGATTTTGAGCTCAGGTAGATCTCAAAACTCCCCTGCCGAAGTAGCTAATGAACAGATAGTGATTGCTCTTAAAAGAGATAAATACTTGCTAGAAGCACGTCTATGGTGCCGATTTGGATTAGTTAATTCACTTAAGTTGCAAGTTTTTGGGCAGTGGGAGGAAACCGGGGGAAACCCACATGAACACGGGGAGAATGTGTAAACTCCGCACAGAAATGTCGGCTGGCTTGGTAAGGACTAGAACCAGTGACGTTGAGTGCTGTGAGGCAACAGTGCTAACCACTGGGCCACCGATCTAAGAAAGGAGTAGGGGTGGAAGGGGGGATTCTTCAAAACGAAGATGGCTGTTATATGGAACTTAGGGTATTTATAGGGACTTAGGAATCTTCTGATTGGTGAATCATGAATTGGGTAATGGATGACCAGTTGTGTTCAATCATAAGCACGTGCTCCTCTCGAAATTAGTTTAAAAAAAATGTTCAATTAGTTCACCCAATTTAAGAACTCCTGTATCCTCCTTAGATAGCAGCTGTCCTATAATGTTCAAAGACCAGAAAAGAAACCAAAAACTAAATATTCCTTGTGACTTCAGTGGTCAATCTGTAATCATATGAAGCTCTAAGAACACTTTTGTGCACCAAAAACTAAAAATCCTTTAGGCAGACCTGGGCATTTTACAACAATTCTCACTATTAACTAGTGGCGTATTACCTGCAAATAGGCCTGTCACAATAATCAATATATCAACTTATCGCACAACACATGGACATGACCTCAATAATTTTTGGTGATGCAATAGCTATGTGTCGCCCATACATAAAAACCAATTCTAGCAACATTTTAACTGATTGCACAACCTCTTTATCTCTATTGGAGGTGTTAGTGCCAGTATGGTTAAAAAAACATTGTAGTATTTACTATAAATTACTATAGTATATTTTCATGTGGGTGTCTGGCAACTGGAAATAGATCTGGTAGCAGATATTGCAGCCTCTGTTACTTGCAGGATATATATCAGGGCATATTTAGGATATGCGTTTTCACATTCTGATTCCAATGCCTAACTTTTAAATTGTTAAAATGACTATAATTAAATTATATATTCTTAAGAATAAAATGATGTGTTCTTTGGAAGAATGTACTTGCATTGTGATGATATCATATTGTCATTCTGGCATTATATAATGAGTCTTAAAATGACAATAATATTGTTTATCGCAATATATTTTGGTGCAATATATCGTACAACAAAAATAGATATTGTAACAGGCCTACCTGCAAACTCTTTTATAAATAGCTATAAGACCTGTCACTTAGGTGTAATCCACCTGCACAATTGGTACAATACAGTGAAGTTTGAATATCTTGTTTGGCGCACTTCCCTCAACATGTCCCTTAATGACAGAGAGTAGGTAGTCTTTTGAGGCTGCTTGGATGCGTTCAACATGAGCGTCTACACTGAAAGCAACTACTTCTGGATATGAATGAAAGTTTTAGATGTGTTAGACCCCGTTTATACATGTATTTAGCATCATTCTCTTGGATTGACAGAAAATAGACTTTAATTCCAGTTGTAAACAGGGCCAGAGACTATCGGGCTTCCCCTAAAGCAAACTACATTCAGTGCAAACGTCAGCTCTAAAAGACTCATGTCAGGCATTTGAAGAGATTCAATTGGCTGGACTAAATGGGTTCAGGGACGCAAAGCCACCTGTAGTGGATCTCTCAGCTGTTCCCATGGTGACAGAGGGGGATTCCTGAACCCCTGCGGCTTTTATCTTCCACTGGGGAAACCTGTGAGCGACGGCTGAATGGGCTTTGGAGGACAAACATGCTGCGATCTTTGAAATTGGAATTGTGTTATCGGCGTTCAGTTGAAGAAGAATTAAATGAAAGTCTTGCGCAGCCAGACGTTTGAATAATGGGATAAAGTCTGTTCCAGATTGCAGCTTTTTCGGCAGCATAAGAGACCGTCTGACTGGCCATTGGTTACTGCTGTTTTTGCATGCCATTTTGAGGTTGCTTTGTCTGAAATAGATATACCACAGTAAGTTGTGTTATGCTTGTGGATATCTAGACTACTTCAATATCTGAATATCTTTCAAATATTTGATGCCATTAACCCAACAGCTGCTCATCCAAAGCCAGTAACTGATGATTTCTGTCAGTGATTTCTGTATTTCAGCAATATAGGCTGCATAGGATCAGTGAAAGCTGAGCCTAGAAGACAGCTAGTAAAGTATTATACACTAAGAATATTGTGTCATAGTTATGGTGTCAGGCTTTTTGTAGGAGTTGTATTTTTTATACATTTACCAGGTACTTCATTAAGTAAACCTTGACCTGCTTTGCCTTCATAACTAGAGGTCGACCAATTAATCAGGCTGATTTTTTGGCATTTTGAATTGACATTGGTCGATTGTGCTGCAAATTAGGCAGCTTAGATGCAGGCACATCTGCAAGCAGCTAAAGGTTGTGAAGCTGGCTGTTGCAGTAAGCATTCCCAGGGTTTCAATTGCACATTATTTAATGAATTCCCACAAGTTAACTTTTTTAACTTTTAGTCTTTATTATTTATTTTTTCATTTAATTCTACAAACAGCGGTGCACCGGTGGATTTACTGACTGTCATTAGCTATATTTCCATCCACAAAGTAAAAAAAATTCTTGCTGACTTAACTTTTTTAGTTGAATCAAATGAACTTTTCTAGACATCTCAACTTACATCAATCAAACTGACTAAAAATATTAAGTAAACTTTGTATAACTTTGTATTGACTTATAGAAATAAGTTGAAACAACATAAAATATTTGTTGTCTTTTTGTCATTACATTTTTTACAGAGCAAAGATGTGAATTAAACTTATGCGCAAATCTGGAACATCACATAAGACATTTGTGAATAAAGCACTGTTTCCATCCAATAAGTCAAAGAGAACAAAATCTGTGGTTTGCTGTGGTAGGAGACGCCACGGTTGGCCTTTATTTTGTTTTTTTAATTATTTTTTTTATTAGTACTATTATATTAGGGTTTTTTAAGTACAACAGAACAAACGAACAACATTGTCTCAGAATATACACACTTTGCAGGTAAATATAATATGAATTCCCATACATGTGGGTTCAGCTGTTGGAGATACAAAAATAGAAATGTAGTGTTACAGAGTATGTAGTCATCAACAAGTCCTAAAAGGTAGTGTGCCAGTCAGTTTTCATGAGGGATGCTGGATTTGGATTGAGCACGTTTCAGGTCTAAGTATCCGAGAAACGGATCCCAGGTAGCAAACAATTTTCCGTTAGAATTGGACCTCATAAATCGGAGCCTTTCCAAATAATTGACGGAGACCATATCCATTAACCAGATTCGAAAAGAAGGAGGTAAAGGAGATTTCCAGTTTTCTAGTATTAGTCATGCCTAGAGTGAGGGCTTGTTGGAGATGTTTTGGAAGGGTGAGGGAGTGTTCTGAAACACCAAAAATAGCAAGCTCTGTGTCTGGTAGGAGGGAAATGTTATAGGCCTTGGAGTATAAATCAAAAATGTTTGTCCAAAAATTGAACAAAGAGGGCCAAAACCAAAATGCATGAGCTGTGGTGTCCCCTTTATTCTTACGTAATGAATTACATGTGCCTCAGAAGATGAAAATGAGATTCAATGAATGTGCGGTCACTGCGGTGGCTTTTGGAGGCATGAGATGCTCTTTGAGAGTGCAGCCGCTCAAGACAGTTCTGGAGATATTAATATTGAAACACTTTGATGGCAGACTTTGGCTAAAGCCTAGATCACACTACATGACTTTAGACATTGCCAGATCGCTGTGTCATTCATTCATTCAGACTTCATGACTTGATTTTGAGTCTTTAAATCGCTATGGTATTTCACACTAGGCAACACTATGTAAATGATCCACAAGAGGCGGGTCACACACTACACAATACGATAACAACTCTGTCAACCAACAGCTCCGTCCAGCACCAAAACCACAGTAAGTGAAATGTTCAGGGTGCAGTCGTCAGAAAAAGCAGAACACTATTGGCTGCTTGTGTGATGATGACATTAATGACACAAGAGTTACGGGAGTTTTACTGGGAGAAACAAACAAAACAAAACAAACAAAATGGGAGGGTGGCGGGAGATGGGTGTGAAATACGGGAGACTCCAAGGAAAAACGGAAGTGTTGGCAGGTATGCTCATGACGCAGGGTGAAGCAAGTGCATCCATGACCATTCTGGGCAATCACAGACATTTCTGTTGAACTCCAGAACACAACGGCTTGTAAGCCCATGACTTGCTCACTCATTGGCTGTGGTCGTCACTACATCTGAACCCACGTGGAGCCGAGTCAGCTGAATGGTCTGGAATATTTATCATGCTAGATATTGGCTGTTTGGCAGTGAGGTGTCTGTGACGAGTCGTCAATGTGTCAGCGAGCCTCTTTGATGTGTCGTTAAGTAGTTCACACATAAAGACTATACCGATCACCTGCTAATTTTCCCACAATTTGCACATCTGGCTTAAAATCCTGTAGCGTGAATTAGGCATAATGGATTTTAGAATGACCAAAACAACATTTCAGATGTTTTACAATGTGGTCGGTCTGATGGTTTGTCTATTAATGCATACCCATCATGCCCTTTTTTGTTACCACATGATCTATTAAAACAAATATTCATGACTTTTTTGTGCAAATGCATCTTTGGTTAGATATTTACATTAATGGGTGGTTGAATAGGTGTACCTAATAAAATGGCCAATAAATAAAGCTTGTAATAATCGGTAGCATGCGCAACATGTGCTTCCTCCTTTGGGACAAAAATAAACTGGTCATGTTTTTGGTGTCCCTCCTTATGTTATCTCTCGGCTTTCTTCCAGAGGTCGCTCAGGTGCTAATAATGGCTAACTAATGGTCATATGGTGCTCTACACTGACATTTGGCTTCTTTCCATACTGTCCATACTTGGGGTTTGGGCAATATAGCAGATTACAATTACATTATTTTTTTAGCCGTTTGACCATTAAAATAATTTTGTGAGATTTGCTGATTTATTTTGGACCAGCACATCCCATGGATCAGGGGCGGGCAGCTCCGGTCCTGGAGGCCACTGGGCTGCAGCGTTCAGCTCCATCCATTATCAAACACACTTGAAAAATATAGCCGCCATCTCTGTGGGATTGCTTGAATATTGTGTTTAATTATGGATGGAGCTAAATGTAAAAGGATATAGTGACCCTCCAGGACTGGATGTGTCCACCCCTGGTATAAAATAAAATGGGTCACTCTAAATTTATATAGAAAAAGCTTTAAATGGGTAATTGTCAATGAGTAGCTGTTAAACACACCTGCAAAATACAATCTAATTACTGGTAAAAAGTTTTATAAGAATAAGATTTATAAATGTTTTTTTTAAAAAGAGGTCTCTTTTTAATCCACAGCACAGCAAAAATCGGAGATCAATATTGGCATCGAGTGTTTCGCATGGTGTTCATGTGCCCTGCGTGTGTAGGCATGGGCCGGTATAAGTTTCTGACGGTATGATAACCTTGGATAAGGTTTCACAGTATCACGGTATTGTGATTACAGCTCTAAAATATGTTCTTTTTAAATGTCTGGGTAAAAAACAGCAACTTTTTTTCCCATTGAACACAATATATTGAATTTTAAGAAACATTTTAAATATTTTGAAACAGTAGCTTTTGATGTGGAGGGTCCTTTTCTGCTGGATATACTGTTGCCCTAAAAACTAAATTAAATAATCATAAAAAAACACATAAAAACAAACAAACTTATATGTACCACAGGAACGGTATAAAAGAAAATTTTAGCAATTTTAAAACCTTGACTTTTCCAAACCGCAGTAAACCTTGAAACGATGCATCCCATGTGCATCTCGCTTTCGCCTACTGCGCCTCACGTTTTGACTGTGCGCTGATGTTCGCCTGCAGTTGGAAAAAGTCAACTTTGTGCAGAAAAATGACCTGAGCATTAAGACTGTTGATACAGTATGGTTGCAATGCACCATAAAAAGCATAGTCTTTTCCAAAGTCAACAAAAATGCAGTGCGTTTTATCTCACTTTTTCAGAACTGAAAGTGTTCTCCACATCCAACATCTAAACCTTCATTTTCATTAAAGTTATTTTTCTTTTGTTTCGGTGCCATAATTGTCTCTTCTTAATTTATAATTTGTCTTTTTATCATTTTCCCTGGACAAGTACCTCTTTGTGGAAAACCCTTATATGAAGCTGGTTTGGGTGTGTGTATTATGCAAATTACTAACCTTGTGCACGCGGATGCTCATGTAGAACAGAGCCAAACACTCCAAATGCACTAACAGAAGAACAAGTTTAAGAACAAACTCATGTGTACACACGTTTTGTGAACTAGGCAGAAATTTTTCAGGAGACGTTCACATATGTGTGAAAATATGAAAAATGTACACAATAAAGCCACGGTCACACTTGACTTTTCTGCCTATAGACTTCCATTCATACGCACGCGAATGCGTCAGACCGGAAATGCAAGCTCGTGCGACAAGTTTCGCAGTTTGCTGCGTTGGAAAGTTCAAGCTTGGTGAACTCTGACCTGTGAAATCGCATCACGTGATTGCGTGAGACCAATCGAAGATCAAAACATGACCTCTCTGGACAGAAATTTAAAACATGGACCAATCGCTCGCTTTTTTTAATGTCTAATCATCTTGATTAATCCCGCCCCATTTCGCAGCACTATACAACCGAACTTCACACGCACAAACTCTAATGTGACGGCGCCATTATTAGTGAATGAGACCCATTGAGTTTGGACTCTGACTGTTCACTTGCTGCCTAATATATCCCAAGTCTTGGCAGGTGCCAGTGTACTGAAATAATCAATGCTATTCACTTCAGCTGTGAGTGGTTTTGGCAGATCAGAGTACATGTATTTTTGTCTTGGCCTTCAACCCTGCTCCTGGAGGCCCAAGATATAGGATGTATCTGAAATCACCCCAAATACCCTCACTCACTATTCCCTACATTAGTCCACTAATGTAGTCCACTTACAGGAGTGAATGAAAACGAGTGAGTGAATTGGAGCACTGAGTGCACCGGAAAGGATGCCGGTTTGTTTGTGCTTTGCTAGCTGATAAATACCACAGATATGTTTGATTTTCATCTTCTTGGTCAGACCCTGTGATAGTTGTTTAGCAATTAACAAGCTGCCTATCAGTAAAGAAACTAAGTCTTTTGATTCTGTCATGTATAGACCTTTTTCATAGAACACAAAATTAGCCATTATGATTTGCGTGTACATCTTGGAACGTCCGGATGGCAGCTTGACACATTTAGAGCAGGGGTCACCAAACTTGTTCCTGAAGGGCCGGTGTCCTGCAGAGTTTTGCTCCTACTCTAATCAAACACACCTAAACAAGCTAATCAAGGTCTTATTAGGTATACTTGAAACTTCCAGGCAGGTGTGTTAAGGCAAGTTGGAGCTAAACTCTGCAGCGACACCGGTTCTCCAGGACAGGGATTGGTGACCCCTGGTTTAAAGAGTCACATTTGGACAGCTTTGCTTTGAAAAAAAAATTTTGTAATCTATTTTACTTGCTTTTAACCTCTGTGAACTAATATTGCTGTTGACCAGCGCCACCTCCTGGATGGCTGATTTGAAACATGCAATGTTATGGGACTTGAAATCAAGTGCTGTGAGCCATTGTCTTTTAGCCTTATCATCATATGGCATCTTGTTCCATTTAATTGGAGCCTCCACTATTCGGCATCGATAATGTGAACAATATTGTTTCTCTTTTTATATAACCAAAGCAAATGTAATTCACAAAATATTTCACACACATTAGTGTTGTCAAAAGTATTAAATTCTGCAGCAATTGGTACTGAGATTTTAAAAATGTCAATTTTTCGCAAACATTTGAGCGCATTCTTAAACACAGCTGATTGGCCATTGTGTTCACGTGCTCAAAACCTGTTTGAATTTCTTTTTTCTAATGAACACAAAAGAAGATATTTTGAATATCTTATTTTTAGTTCCATAGAAGAAAGAATCTCATAAATGTTTAGAACCACATTACGGTGAGTAAACGGTGAGTGAATTCTTTGGGCGAACTATATGTTATGTGCAGCCGATTCGAATGTTATCACTCGATTGAATGGGCGTTATCAGCTGATAGATATGGGCCAGTAGGGGCCTTCTGCTCCTATTAGTAGGCTCAGAAGGCTGTAATCATCCATCCACATGGTTAATCAGCTATAGATCACA
>CAIGQV010019171.1:3920229-3933114 GCA_903798115.1 Danio jaintianensis
TGGATGTACTTTATTCCATGGTCCTACAGGTAATGGTCAACAGGCGTAGACAGAAACAACAGGGGTAATCTAAATAATCCAGAAAACAGGCAAAAGGGTCGGGGCAGGCAGCAAACAATCAATAATCCAATATACAGTCAAATCTCCAAAACACGACAGGCAAAGACAGGAACAGGAAACGCAGAGTGATGCACACTATAACAATAATACAAGACTGAGTATTCCAGTCACCCGTGTAATAAATCTATATATCTACTAAGTTGCAGTCATTTCTGTTTGATAATCACAAGCCATATTGTGAGTTTCATTCTGATTAACCATGCAGCACTAATATATTGAAATAAAAAGTATGTTGTAATTGACCAGTCGTACTCAAGTGTTCCAAAGAGAAGCGAAATAATTATTATAATTAGTCAATTGGAATTCCGCTAAAGCAAAACCAACAGTCCAATAATGCCCTCTCCATCAGTGGTGTACGCTAACAGGAAGTAGTTACCCAAAAGGCCCTCTTTTTGCCCTCTGCTGTGATTAAGATTCACCTTATTCAAATGGGATGCGGCTACAAAATAATGAGCAGCCCGACAGATCTGCCCTCTGAATAAATGAAGCGAATCGCATTGAAGGGAGACGTCTCATACACTCACTCACACACTCCCCAGCAGTCAAAACAGTTTATTCTTTTCATATCGCAAAGCACAGGAAAAGTGAATCCTAAGGGCATTTGAACATTTATAATGCGCTGTTTTGGTGCCTGCGAATGTGATCTTTATATAGAGTGTTAATGATGTATTTGTCACGGTGGGAGTGTAAACACACTCTAATGCTAATGATGCTAATGAGTCTGAACCTGAGTGTTATGACAGTACTCAGCAACAGTGTCTCAGTTCAACTCAAAGCCTTTGTTCAGTGAAAGCAAACCGAGCTTTGATCTGAGGTCATATTTGATTGAACTGCAGACTTTCTTCATGTGAGGATCTCCATTTGCCGTCGCAGCGAGTTTATGCTACGAGTGCAAGTCAGAGAACTGATTGTTGACAGGCAGTCGATTCTGTTGTGTACGGTTTGGCTGAAATGAGCATTCAAAAGGCCAACGCTGTCTTTTATAACAGTGAGGTAACCTAGCATCCAGCGGATGAATAATACCTCGCAACAATGTGGCGTAGCTATGAATTTGGGCCAAATAGGAGAAATGTACTATGAATATTACTTACGCTGTTATTTTATAGGTTTCACTGGTGGATGGGAATATTTATTCCTAAAAACACTGCATAAGCTAAACTTCATTTTCTTTAATGTCAATAGCATCACCAAACTGTATTTGGTGCATGTTTTGTACAGGATTACTTATAATATTGCTGTATATCAATACTACCGAAGCCAGTCTAAAGTAAAAAAAAAAGTAATCTGCTGAACTCTCTTGACCAAACTCTCAAACATTTATGTGTAATAAGTTTTATGTTACCCTGTCTAAAGAAACTCCATTTGACATAGTAACATAGTGTCATGGTGGCTTTACATTTTTTTTGGAGATAGTTCTAAAACTTCTAGGAATGCTCTGAAATGGAAATTCTGGGTGGAACCCAAAAGAAAAAATTCTGGATGCACCGGTGCTTAGACCGCAGCACCACACAGGAAGTTTGGCCAGAGGAAAAATGGTCGTGCCCAACAGAGCCTGGTTTTTCTCGAGGTTTTTTTTCCTTCACTTCGTCAGTTGGTGAAGTTTTTTTCCTTGCCACTGGCTTGCTTGGATTGGGACTTGTGGAGCTGGCATCGATGGATTTGCTCTTCAATGTTTGAACTTTCAGCAGTGAAATTTAAACCACACTGAACTGAACTAAACTGAACTTCAACTCTGAAATCTGGACTTTACTAGAACTTCTATGTTAAGCGGCTTTGACACAATCTACATTGTAAAAGCGCTATATAAATAAACATGAATTGAATTGAACTTAAACAATTTAAATAATATAAAGTTATTTTGTAAGACTTTACATTTTTTTAATTTTACTGGTTTTAAAAAGCACAAACCAACACAATAATCACATTTTACTTTATTTGACAGAAAAATGTTATTGACAGTGAGCAAATTTTACCAGCGTTGCCATGACAGCACATTAGTACTATTGCAAGCAGCAGGAACAAGTATACTACATACATGTCCTGTCAGCCCTTGCATGGTGAAAGCCATTGAATGTGTTTTCGCGTCTGTTGTGAAGGCTATTTGAATACGACTGGAGTAAAACCAGCGCATTGAACACTGCCTGACAGGGCAGCACAGCAGAGCATTTTCTTGGCTAATATCTTCTGCCATTTTCTCTTTTAGCTGAAAAACAAAGTACCATTTTCGGCTGAAAATTACAAAAACTTTCTCAACCAAATTTTGTGTGCTATGAAATGAAAAATAAAATGTTGGCCCTATTTTAAACCGGATGGTTGACCATCATAAAATGTTAGCTACGTTCCAAATGAAAGATTCAAGTGAAATTGTTAAAGTTAAAGAAAATCTCTTTAGGATATTACATGGCATGCAATATCATTTTCTGCAAGTGGTCAGATACACTGTAAACCAGTTCTTCTATTGCATCAGAAGAAAAGTGTAGATCTCAGTGGTCAAATGACTCAGAGAGGAGCTCGTTTTCAACTGTCAATCAGAGACCAATCCAGTGGTGTGATTCAAGTTCTTTGTGATAAATGGGACCTTGTCATTTTTGTTATTTTTCCCTCTTGCATCTCTCTCAGTTCAAGCATGTAGGCCAACAGACCCTTGTGAGATGGTCAAGGACTCATAAAGCGGTTCATACCCACAACATCCAAAAGCCCTCTGTGCAGCAGAATATCCGCTTTCAAATCTGTGTGTAAAATATGCATAAGCTTCTGAGATGGATGGTATTGTGGGATTGCAGTGCCCTTAATTAATCTTTTAAACTTCTCACCTTTGGTGTGAATGGACCACCACACTGTTTCCGCGAAGGTTATGTAATGCATTTTCTGAAAGTCAGTGAATCAGAGTTTCTTTGCTTTTTGTGTTTGAAGTGGATGGCTACCAGCTCTTTGTTCACGTTGCATCCAGTTCCAGTTTTCTTTTTTCAGATCTGATCATAAGAACCGATTGTCTAGGCTGTCATTTTGTAAGCGACGAATCAAGTCCATTTGTTTAGATGGTGTAGTCAGTATCTGGTAAATCTACTTCGGTTGCCATAGTAATGACGCAAACAAGAAGCAATGCCAAGAGACTCTTTTACATTAGCTGTCAGAGAGGAAAAGGAGACAAGAAAACTGGAAATGTAGTTCATGTCCACTGAACACATGAGGTGCATCAGACAACACAATCATCATATTGGTGATTCTAGAATTACTGGTACATTTTGGATTTCCAAGATAAACCTTCTGTTATTTTTCGAAAACAAACACTTTCATTAAAATAATCTATTTCTAAAAAATGTTTTATGTATATTTAGGGACATTTTGTCTTGAAAATATTACTTTAAAGACACCCATTATACCTATTTTTTACTGTCTCTCCCTTCTGGATCATACATGAAATCATTAAGTCTAATCTTCATCATTATTGTGTTTTTACTCTACTAAATTAAATAAACACTGCACGAAACATCTATTTTCAGAATTATCTGTAATTTCAGCAATAAAAAAAAAAAAAAAAAATTGTCCCTGACTCCATTTTCTAGTCAACTCGGTTACATTGGTTATTTAAAGCAGTGATAGAAAAAGCATGTGACTTGGTCCAAGTGATGTCACTTCTTCTGAAACTCTGGATGGCATTGAGGCATGCCATTTAGTCTTCTCTGTTACATTGTATAGAATGTTTAGGATACACCAATAGTACATTAATTATTTGCAAACTCTGTTATTGTGATATTTTAGTGAATGCCTCGTTCACTTTTTGAAAACAAATATGTGATGAAAATACATATAATTATGTTTTAGACATGCCATGTGCTGGTTTGAGGTTAGTACCTTGAGCTAAAGTACAACATCTTGGAAAATGTCAACTCTGTTATTGTCAACTCAGTTAGTGGTTTAACAATATGTTAATAACAATTAGTAACAGAATCAAAGGTTTCCTATCGCTTAAGCTTCTTGTATGATTTAGTAGTAGTAGTAATTATCTAGTATGGTAAAAGTAAAATCTAGCATGGTCCAATATTCAAGACAGGCTCATTGTAAATACATGCTAACACCAAATCAAGGCCACAAAACAACCTGCTCCCTAGTCCCTTCTCTTTCATTGCACTCTACCTGAGTCCACTTTGCTGGGCACTTATTGTCAAATTAGAACAAACGTCTAAAGTAAAAACAGAAACATACAAAATGTGCAGTGCGGTGGGGTGCAAGGGCCAGGATTGAGAAACGTTAGGGCAGGGTTCAGTGGTTTGCTGGTCTGTGTGATATACAGATACCTGGCTTCTTGTGGACATACTGATAGAAGGATGTATATCTGAAGCGTACAACAATACGTACCCTAAGTAACACATTTCAATTTCTTAAAAATTGTAGACAGCACCCTCTAGTGGATTTGTCATCTGAAACATGCAATGTAACGTACCCGAGCAATGTTTTTTACAGGCTCAGGCACATATTTACAATGAGTCTAGGCTGCTTACATAAGCACCAGACACTGTAATCAGATGTATTCATTTTAAAATTAGATCCGACCACAAGGTTGTCAAAACACTCTACACTTTGTTGCTGTTGTTTTTTTTCCGGCAACACAAATTGTAATTGTTAACAACCCAGCGATTAGCATCTCTCCTGTGCACTAATGTGCTTCCCAAAAGGGAAATTATGGGCTTCCAAATGTGGCCGTCTCAGGTTGCGTCCCCCTCCATCTGTGATGACAACGATACCGAAATTAAAAAAAACGAAACAGTGACATCATCATCATTATGATCATAGGAGAAAGAGGATCCCTTGTTCAACAGGATTGATTTTGTCCCCCTCGACTATGATATGAGGCATGGTTTTGACATTTACACCGAGAGCAGAAGAGGATGACGAATGATACAGACGGAATAACGGGGGATACAGATTAGTATTCCTGAGTGAGCCGGGGGGCCAGTGGCACATTCAAGAATCCTGAATCCGGCGTCTGGCTCCACGTTTTGTCGTGTGCCGGTGGAGTGTGTGGAAGATGCCGAGCTTGCTGCAGAGGAGCTCTAAACGCACAGCTTAACACCAGCGCTGGGGAGATCGGCTCCTCTCCTCTCCAGTCCTCGGCTCTTGAGGAGGCGAAGGGAACGAGAGATCGCAGAGAGAGGAGGCAAAGACTGAGAGTAGATGCTTTTTTTTTTGCTTGATTTTTTGAGGCTGCTTGGACTATCATCCTGTGTGTGTGCGCGTGTGTGTGCGCGTGTGTGTGATTTTTCCCAGCTCTCTCTCTCTCTCTCTCAGAACTGTCTTCTGGTTTCTGGGATGGTCTAAAGAAGACTTGATTGTGATGCGTCCTGCACGGAGGTAAGTCCAAGTGTGTATTGCTGAAGAACCAGTTGCTTTCAGGAATGAATGAAGTCGGCGTTGGGGATTTTTTATTATCTACCATAGATATCTAGTCATGTGTGTGTGTGTTCGATGCAATTCGAGACATCTCCTCAAGTGTGATGGGCACAGGTTGTACAGCTGGTTCTGGCCAGAACGTTGTAGGAACGTTGCCTAGCAATGTTACAATCTTCTCAGAGTGTAGAGATGTGATTTTCTACTCTGTTGGCTGGAGATGGGGCATCTTTAACGCACGGAGTACATTGAGTGGTCTTGATTGGTCGGACTAGAGTCTGTCTGTGGTTTTCAGAAAGCAAAGGGACTCGGGTTTGCTGTCTTTTTCTCTTGGCCGCTCTGTTACACACTGAGCCAAACGTCTGCTGCGTCTGCGGCTCCCTCGAAACTCTCCACACTGCAGGGGCCGAGCATCTGACAGCCTTCAGCACCTCTCGTGCGCTCGTATGTGTGTGTGTTTGTGTGTGAGACTGTGTGCTGGTGTGAATGAGATTATGTGTCCATGTGAGCGAGACTGTGTAAATATTGCCGCTCTACCTCTGTCGTTGCGTAACTGGCGTGCGAAGCGTTCATTGAGCGTGTGCGCGGCACTGGACCTGCGCTCTGCTAATAGATAGTGCTCTGAATCTCAAACACTCTCTCCATCACGACTCGCTCCAGCCAGAAACACAATGTTCTCACCTGCAGGAATCTTCGGGCGGGATGCTTGCCAAATTAAAAACTTGTTGAATTGGTAGAGTCAATCACAAATTATAGAAGTATGTATGCCGTATGCTATGAAACTTAAAGGGATAGTTCAGCCAGAACTGAAAATTCTGTCATCATTTACTCACCCTTCACTTGTCAAAAACCTGTTTGATTATTTTCCTTCCGTTGAGTACAAAAGAAGTTTGGAAAAGAAGCAGGAAATCCATAAGCCTCGACTTTCATTTCCATGTTTTTTCTACTATGGAAGTCAATGATTACCGATTTTTAACATTTAACATTCAAAATATCTTCTTTTGTGTTCAGAAAAAGAAACTCATGAAGGTTTGGAATCAATTGAGGGTGAATTCAATTTTTTGGGTGAACTATCCCTTTAAAAATCGTCACAAACATGGAGTATGCTGCCAAGAACAAAAAGTACCATAGAGTACACTGTTTTTAACCCTTGTAACGCCAGTTTTCCTACATGTGTATACCATGTTTTTTAAATGTAATTTTGTATTGTATTTTTATTGATTCATATATAGTTTTATTTACATTTACAATGGTAGTGTCAAGTGTTTTGGCGTGCACCACAGTAATGCAATTTTTTTGGACTAAAATAACGTTGGGTTCAATAACTGACCTTTTACAGTTAAAAAGAGACACCTTTTTATGCATTTTGGTGCTCATACAACAATGACGTTTGGGGGGACTAAAACGTAAACTTTTAAAAATGGTTACAAAGTGCAAGTTTTTGAAAACAAACATAGACTGAAAATGGTGACGTCCTGCTCATCTGCATTACATGTTCAGTATATACAGTTGAAGGCTAAATTAGCCCTCCTGTGAAATGTTTCTAATATTATTTTCAAATATTTTCCAAGTGTTGTTTAACGGAGAGATTTTTTCAACATATTTTTCAACATATTTTTCAACAATAATTTGAATAACTTATTTGTAATAATTACTTTTGTTTGTTTTTGCCTTGATGACTATATAATGTTTTACCAGTTATTTTGCGGAATCCTATTCAGCTTAAAGGGCAATTTAAAGGCTTAAGGTTAATTAGGTTAAATAGGCAAGTTAGGTTAATTAGCAAAGTCATTGGACAACGGTGGTGTGTTCTGTAGCCAAAAACGTTGTGATCAAAAAAGCAAGGCTAATGATATTTACCTTAGCAGTTTTTGAAGTTTTCTTTCTGCCAAACTTAAAGAAACAAGACTTCCTCCATAAGAAACTATTATTGAAAACAATTTGGAAAAACATCTTGCTCTGTTAAACGTCCCTTGGGAAATATTTGAAAAAGAATATAAAATTCACTAGAGGGACTAGTAAAAAGTGTTCATGTCTTCGTACAACTTGTAAACTTTGACTTGTGTTTAGGAGTTAATGTTTTGAATGAAGTAAATTTAAAGAAAATTGGGTTCAAATATCATTGGACCCTGTTGAATTTATTGACAAAAACACTGGATTGTTTTTTTATTACCAAGTTTTGCATTACCAATGACATACTAAAATATTTTGAAAAATGCAAACATATTGTTATCTCATTTTTTTAGTTAAAATGCTCTTTTATTGTAATTTTTTTGCATTTTTTGTGTTTATTGCATTTTCAGGGAAATGAACCCATGACATTGGCATTGGCAATGCTACACTTAATTATTTGAAGTGTAAAAAGAATAATGGAAATGTAAAAATGCTTAAAAAAGGTCTAATAATTCAAAGATGTGATTTTTTTTAGCATAAGTTGTAAGAGTGTGTACAGAGCAAGTACCATCTTGTGAGCCACCTGTTAGTCAGACGCAGAGTTAGTGCCGAACTGAATTTGCTACTAACAATACAACAGAAAAACAACTGTTGTCTTTATTATTTTAGTATTGACTTAATACTAAAGTACGTTTTGAGATCCCTTTTTTACAGTAACAACAGCTTTCCCAATGGGTAGTGTGTAATGTGACAGTTTCTACAGTACTATAGTAATATTAACAATAGAATGCATGTCCAATTAAAGGGCAAACATGCCCAATATTTCAGATTTTTTATTAGGTTTCATTAAATGACCTATAACCTTTTAGATAAAGTATATATTAGATCATTTATTTTTATTAGTGTAATGTAATTAGTTGCATTTTTTTAGTATACTGTAATTTAATTTAATGTATTTTTTTCCCAGTACTGGGTTGCAGCTAGAAGGGCATCCGCTGTGTAAAACGTATGCGGAATAAGTTGGCGGTTCATTCCACTGTGGCGACCCCTGATGTATAAAAGGACTAAGCCTAAGGATATTGAATTGAATTTAATTGAATTGAATTGAATTTTTTATTTATTTATTTATTTATTTTTTATTTTACTGTATTTTATTTTATTTTATTTTATTTTATTTTATTAAATTTATTCACCTCCTAAGCTGAAGTAAAATGAAAAAAGATATTTGTCCCACTGATTTTCATGTCATATAATGCATTTTTTGTTTGTTTTGTGGCTTAAATTCGAGTCTATTAATATATGTTTTGGGGAAAAAATCCAAATAAGTGACTCAAACAGTAGAGCAATGTACTGTAAGTTTCTTTGAAAAATTATTATTATTATTATTTTTTTTTATTATTATTTTTTTTTTACAAAAAATTAACATGAATCATTGGTGTATGTAGTTCAGTATCTCACTTTTTGTACTTAAATATTCGAAATATATTAAAATATGTTCTTTTTTTTTTGCCAATTTTTTTGTGAAATTTACTTGTAATTTGCAATTTATGCCCCTTTTTTGTATGTATAGATGTAACAGTAACAAGTAGATTGGGAAGCTAATTATGTCAATCTTTTTAAAATCAAGTACTAGGTGTTCTTGTATTCCTTCGCTTTGCAATTATCATGAAATATGAATTGGCTGATCATACAGTTCCATTGTAAATACTTAATTATAATGATATTACACTCAGATTTCCTCACTGCTACCCTTTTTGACAGTTTTTGCCTTGTCTAGGAAACTTCATGAGAGCACATTCAGTCCTGCTCGTCACATGGTTTTGCCTGAGAACGCAGGTTGTACATCAGAGCCAGCCAATCATAGCATGCTTATTAGTATTCAGTGCACACAAGAGGGGGTTTCCTGGATGCTGTGTACATCAGTGCTGTGCTGCAGTGCAGTGGTTCCCTTCGGTTCAGCTGCTGCCTGTCAAGACGCTCTTTTCCTTTGACTTTTAGTTAAGTGATACCTGTCTCTCTCACAAACACACACACATACACACATACTGAAGCAGTCTGTGACAGAATCTGTGCAATATTCCACTTCTCTTTCTCAGTTTTTTTCCCCGATTTTTTTTCCGGTCTCTGCTGTTCCTGTCTGTGTTTTGCATCTCTTTCATTCTTTCTCTGTGTTTCTCATCCTCCTCTATCGGTCCACAGAAGAGAGTGGGACGGGCCACTCTCCCGCTTGTTTCCATGGAGACGGTGCGCGCATATTGGAGTGTGTATGTGCTGTGCGTGTATATGCAAGTGTGTGTGTGTGTGTTTCCCTTTCTATTCGGCACATTCCTCAGAACAGTACTAGTGTTTTTTGGGATTTGGGGCAGATTGTGGATTCTCTGTGTTTGTGAGAGTGTGTGTAATCACTTTAGCAGCCTTTTTGTCATTTGATGGACTTGTGATTATTTGGTAATAATTAATCATGTGCTTATGTGTGTGTGTACTGTAGGTGTGTGTGTTAATATGTGTGGAGGAATATGTGTGTGTGTGTGTGTGGTTTTGGTGTTTTATGAGGACATAAATTTGTTTAATGACATGGGTTTGACCTTTTACAATGTTGAGGTAGTTTATGAGGACGTGTCTGAATTGAAAATGCTTAAAAATCATACTTAAAAGTCTTTTGACATTCAAAATTTGCCATAGGTTTTCCGCAACCCAGGCTCATTGGAGATATGTGCCCAGGGCTACATTTTTGAGAACTGAGAAATATGTCCACATTTTCTTTTTCAGTTTTTGATTTTTCAAATCCACTAGAGGCTGCCGTGTATGTTTTTTACTATCTTAAATACGTGACTGGGGCACGTGCCATTTTTTTGTAAATCCACCGGAGGCCACTGTGTACATTTCTGCCAATCTTTACGTAGTTCTCGCGCATGTCTGTCAGAGAATCCGGACAGCATGTTATCATGCATAGTATATCAGCTTGATATCGACTGACCTACACACCACCTTCCTTAAACCCAACCAATAGTGTTTTCAAAAGTAAACAAGAAGAGAAAAGTTGCCGTGGCCTCTGAAAAGCTTTTTGTTTCGTTTTACCTGGTTTCTGGAACCGTCTAGAAGTCTGATACTGTACATTGCAAGCTACCTATCAAACCAGTAATGCCAGAAAAGTCGTCCATACAGAAGTAAGTGGTCAGTGAGCACAGTATTGTAGCATTCGTTTTACACACACCAAATGCAGCCATAAAATTCCCAAAAATGTAGCCCTGGGCACACTGTTAAAAAAAATCCGTTAAATTTATGGAAAAATATCGGCAGCTGTGGTTGCCAGGATTTTTCTGTAAAAAATACGGAACTTTTATAGAACTGTTTAAATTTACGGAAAATAACTGTATTTCATTAGCTGATACAATGTTCAGTTAGCAAAAATGTAGCTTTGTACACAAAAATGTAAAGTCATTAAATGCATTGTGTTCATGTGATTGCAATCAGCAAACAGATTTTCACTGCATCAGTAACTACACAGTTACATTTAAACAAAAGAAGATGCAGCATAACATCAGATGCTCTTTGTTCATCTTAGAGTTGAACACAGACGCTACTATCCTGCACAATGGTGACACAAAAAAGGTTTTACAGTATTTTGCAGTTTTTTTTCTTGATTTTACGGAAAAATACCGGCAGCTGTGGTTGCCAGTAATCTACTGTTTTTAACATTTTACATTCGTAATTTCAATTTACAGAATATTCCCGTTAAAAATACATTCCACAGTGTGAATTTTTCATCAAACACATTTAACCCCTTAAATCCCAGAGCAAAATCCTTACTAGTGTCCTCACTACAGAGGGTTGAACACTAAGGCAGTGATGAAGTTAATGAGACAATTGTATAATTAAAGGAAGATTGATAATGATTGATGAACAACTGTTAACAAGCAGAATCACCAAAGTAAAGAAAAACAAGACCAAATAATATAAATTACAGCCAAAACCAAAGATGAAATCAACTGAAAATAAAAATAAATAAAAATAAATTACACAATAAAAAAATTATTTCTCAAGATCTCAGCAGAGGATCATTAAACAACTCCACAAACATCAGGAGCTTCACTTATTACTGACCTTTGACTTTATTTCTGTCACCTGAACAAAAGCTCTTAATGAAATTTTTGTTGTTCATTTGAAATCACCATGATGGAGGTCGGAGTCTGCTTTAGTTGGGCTCTTCAACTTCTTATTTTAACACTATAGTTTTAATTTGGTTGCTATAATTAATTGTGTTAATCACACTATTTGTACAGCGTTTAAAGCCAAAAGAAAATCTAAGAAAAAGTCTGACGAGATTAACTTTGACATCAGAACCACCCTCACCTGTTTGTGTACTCATTAAACATATGGTTAGTTATGTGTGAGGAATTAATAATATACATAAATAAAACCACTGGAGCTTCAACAATTAAAGACTGTTTAACAAGCCTAAATGCACCATTCTCAATGAGAATGTTTGATCTATGTCAGAACTTAAAAACACACAGACATCAACAATTAGTCTTTGAATCTCAACATTGGTGACAATCAAAAAAATAAAAATAAAATAAAAATCAACCCAGAACAATACAAAGCAATCTACTGAAATATTACCCCCCCCCCAGAACAACATAAAATAAAGGCAAAGAAAGAAATAGTAAGAACTTTAAGCTGCATAATTTATTCACACTGCAATGCATGCTGGGAGTTTTGTACTATGCTGGCACCCAGCATGCATTGCGGCATCAATGAATTATGCAGCTTTTTTTTCTTTTTAGCAACCATGGTTGAGGTTCATATCCTGATTCTTGATGTCTGTGTGTCTTAAAAATATTGCTGGAGCGCTCACGGTTTTGTGCATGAAATTCTAATTATTAACTAGGAGTTTTTGTTAATTCCTCCATAATTGTTTGTTCACCATTTATGGGAAGCTGCGGTATTGTCCCAAATAGCATCACATGAAAAAGACAAAATAATTGCATTTAATTAATAACTTATAAAATACTAGTAATTATAACTGTAACAGTTAAGTACATAAAGCTTCTCATTGCCATTCTTGTCATAACTGATGAGTTTCAGAAACAGTTATAACAACCAGAGAAACATTAAAATAAAAGCATAACGGATCAAGAGCCCAACTAAAGCAGCCTCTGATCTCCACGATGGTGAGGTCAAATGAAAGATTTTCAATAAAACATATAAACCTCTCTTAATTATTTAATATTTTTACAGAAATGAAGTCAGACTGTGATCAGTGAAGCTGGTAATGCTGTTTGTGGAGTTGTTTAATCCTCTGTTTTAATTCAGTTGGTTTGTGTGAGGCTGTTGCGGTATAGTTTTATTTCTTGTTCTTTCCTTCAGTGATTGTGCTTGTTAACAGCAGGTGTTCATCAGTGTCTGAATTCACTCATTTGTGGTCATTCACTCTGTCTAGTGGACTAAACTAATCAACTGATTTAGGGACTAGTGAATGAG
>CAIGQV010019171.1:3933514-3974323 GCA_903798115.1 Danio jaintianensis
CTGTTAATCATTTAACAGGTTTTTCACTGTAGATTGTACAGACTTTTACTGTTAAAATTACGGACATTTTTTACAGTGCACATATTCCTTTAATAAGCCTTTGTTAGATTCCCGGGAGGGTTATGTTTAGGAGTAGGGGTAGGATAAGGCGATATAATAAGTGTTTTTTACAGTATAAAATACATTACGCCTATGAAGAGACCTCATAAACCATCATGTGGGGGAAATTTTGACCTTGTGGGAACCATTTTTTGGTCCTCATGTGGAAAAATGGCTCACCAATTATACAGAATGAAGTATTTACATATAAATGTAAAACTGCAGAATGTCTTTAGTGAGGGTTGTGTTTAGGCGTAGGGTTGGGAAGAGGAATATGTTCTGCATAGTATAAAAATCATTGTCTATGGGAAGTTCCCATACAACATGAAAGCGCAGCATGTGTGTGTAGGTGGGTGGGTGGCAGCTAACAGGAGTGGGTGATGACCAGCTCCGCTCCACTCAAATCCGCTGTAAGACTGTGAATCTCCACTGTAATGAAGCAGATGATGCGTGCGGCTGCTCTCTGCATTTATATTTAGATTTACAAAAGGCTGATGACACATCGGGCCGTAGATCGTGACATCTGCCCTCAGCCCAGCTCTTCTTAATGACTCAGCAGATAATTACCATGAAGGGTCAGCGGCGCTGCTTCGATTGTGTCAGATCAAGCGGAAAAGAAATATGACTCTTAAACTGCTAGTGAACATCAGGTATTTTGGGTTTGCATCAACGCATCACTTAGATGTTTATTTTGGTCAGTCATGGTTTTTTGTTTAACATTAAATATTTGTTTAATTTAGGTTATATCTTATTGTAAATTTTTAAATAAATGATTTTTATAGCTTGAAAGCCATATAATATACTATTTGTGACCCTGGTTTGGACCCTGTACGGGTATAAATTTGGCAATAGTCATGGGACTCAAAACTATTGATTAGGATATAAAGTAAAGAACATTCTCCATGAAGAAACTTTGTAAATTTCCTGCTCTAAATATATCAAAACGTATCTTAATTTTTGTTTAGTAATATTCATTGCAAAAAACTTAATTATAACAACATTGAAGGTGGTTTTCTCAATATTTAGATATTTACAACCCTCAGATTTCAGATTTTCAAATAATTTTATCAACTGAATATTGTCATATCCTAACAAACAATACAATGGAAAATGTATTTATTCAGCTTTTAGTGATGTATCTTCCAAAATGGACCCCTATGCTTGAGAAAGTCTATACAGACTTAAAAAAACATGTTTGTTTCGAACAAAAATTGGGTCAAATATGGACAAATCCAACCATTTCTGCGTGGAGTTTGCATGTTCTCCCTGTGTTGGCGTGGGTTTCCTCGGGGTGCTCCGGTTTCCCCCACAGTCCAAAGACATGCTGTATAGGTGAATTGAATAATTTAAATTGGCTGGAGTGTATGTGTGTGAATGCGAGAGTATATGGATGTTTCCCAGTACTAGATTGCAGCTGGAAGGGCATCCGCTGTGTAAAACATGTGCTGGATAAGTTGGCAGTTCATTCCGCTGTGGCGACCCCTGATGAATAAAGGGACTAAGCCAAAGGAAAATGAATGAATGAATGAATATTATTGTATTTACAACACTTTTATAATGAAGGCTACAACCTACTGTAGTGTTAACAATCATGAATACTGTAAAACCTGATAAACTGTAAATAAACACTGTAGTATACTGCAGTTTTTACCACAGTAAACTGGGGTGTATTGTAGTATAATATACTCTACAGTTGTAGAAAACCGTGCATTGGGTAATTTATTCATATGGTTACACTTTATAATAATGGTCCATTAGTTAATGTATTTACTAACATGAACAAACAATTAGTAATACATTTATTACAGTGTTTATTCAACTTTGTTAACTTGTTAGTTCATGTTAACTCACTGTGCATCAATAATGTGAACAAGCACAACTTTGGATTTTAATAATGCATGAATTATTGTTAAACTATGATTAATAAATGCTGTACAAGTACTCTTCAAACTTAGTTCATGTTAGTAAATACATTAACTAATGGACCATTATTCTAAAGTGTTACCATTTATATTACCATAGTTGTTGTGTTACCATAGCAACTGTAGAAATATCACAACAGGTTAATTCAAGTGCTTTATTTATAGTATGGTTCAAAAACTTCAGTATTTACAATAAATTACTAAAGTATTTTTTCATAGCCCAAGGCTGTGTCCGAAAGCTGGAGATGCTTCTTCCAATGGGTGCATTGGAAGGTAGGAATGCATCAAGGCATTTGAAATCTAATCTAACTTCAGTTCCTGTCTTCTGAGATACCATCATCTGATTGATTTTTTTTTTTAAAGGCAGTATGGATTTATCCTTTGTTGCCTTTGATATCCCACAATCCTGTGCACTCTATTCCTGAGAGTTAAAATGAAAGTGGCATTGGATGGCTGGTCATTTTGTGTGTACAGTAAAAGTACATTTTTAACCAAACTTTTTTCACTTTTTGTCATTTCTAACAAGAAGTTAGTTCCTCCTACAGTTTTAATGTATGAGGCAGCCAGAGCCTAATTGTTAGAGATTTAGACTTGTGATCCAAAGGTCACAGGTTCGAGTCTTTGCATAGGCAGGGTTTTTTTTTTTGGGAGTGAATAACCAGCACTCTCTTCCACCCTCAATACCACGGCTAAGGTGAGTCCCTTGAGCATGGAATCAGCGTGTGTGTTCATGGTGTGTGTATGTGAGTCACTTTGGAAAAGCATCTGCTAAATGCTAAATGTATTCCAGCAGACATCAAATTGACCTCAAGCATGACATCAAAAAACATGTCAAAAATTCAGATCTATTTGATATCAAAACCTTAACGTCCATTTGACATCTACACATTGATGCCCTGTTGACCACCAAATAACGACAAAAAATATTATAATATAAGAAAAGTTTGTAAGTTACAGTTCCAAATTCCAGAATGAACAGTTCCAAAGTTACAGTTCCAAATTCCAAATTAACACAGGACTCTGTATCCATAAAATGCATGTAAACTGCCTTGATGTCAAAACGACATCAAATTGACAACTAACATTGGCATAAAAAGAACATCCAATTTAAGCACAGTCCTGTAATCGATGGTTTTTTGATGGTGATGTTAGATGTCAATTTGACATCAAGGTAGTCAATTGACATCAAACCAACTAGGTTGACCTTCAATGTTTTACTGCCACAGTACTAATTTATCTCTAGAAGTTTTATCAAGTTGAAGAAAGTTTTGCTAACAGATGACCCCAAACAGAAAATTTCAGATGCCATAGGTTTTATTTAACTCAACAATAACAGTGCACAAGATTATGGGATTCATATTTTAGTAAACAGTAAACAGTTTAATCCATGTCTTCTGAAGGTTCATAATATATATATATTTTTAGATTCATATATTCAAGTTTTATTCACACTAACAGTAAGTAGAAGTCAACAAATTAATCTCTTTATGAGTACAAGAAAATCAGTCCATCCATCATAAATAATATTGAAGGTAAATGTTTGGTTGAATTATATTGTAATTTCACTGGAAACAAGAGTGTTCAGGCAAGAGAGCACATCTGTGACCGCTGTATGTTGGACATCACTCCAGACCAATCAATGACCGTGTCCACTACTTAGGGAAGATAATGAAGTTTGACAGTGTTTAACAACTGGTAAACCAAGGTTTAAGAATAAAATATTCCCAAATTTGAGGTTATTTACTGCAGCTGCTGTTTTCAGTAGACGTGAACAGAGATTGCGTAATACGATTTCGGGTTAATTGCTGATTTAAAGGCGGCTGAGATAAAAGACAAAACAGAAGGCTCTCTAAATAGTGTTTAGCTAAGTCTGTGACTGGCTTTTTACTTATTCAAATATATCTCCTAGCATTCACTTTAAAATAAAGTGTTTTGTTTTTTGGAGTTTGCATGTTTTCCCCGTGTTGGTGTGGGTTTCTTATGGGTGCTGCGGTTTCCCCTACAGTCCAAAAAGATGCTCTATAAGTAAATTGGGTAAACAAAATTGGCTGAGTGTGTGTGAATGTGAGTGTGTATGGGTGTTTCCCAGTACTGGGTTGCGGCTGGAAGGGCATCCGCTGTGTAAAACATGCCAGAATAGTTGGCGGTTCTTTCCACTGTGGCGACCCCTGAAAAATAAGGGACTAAACCGAAGGAAAATGAATGAATGAATGTTTAGGTTTTGGCTTGAATGCAGCTTATAAGAAAGTAGTTAATGTGTAATAATGTATTTGTAACACACTTATTACATTGTAATTAAAAAGCTTTAGTGGGAACTCAATTTTGAAATATCGTATAAGAAACAAACGATGGAAATGGCAAATTTCTAAAAAAAATCTTTTAATTAATAAAAAAAGTTTTTAGGCTTGCTTGAGATGGCTTTAGACTTGTGCGAAAAATAGTTAAGGCGAATAATTGGAGATGGAAATGCATTTGCTGAATAAACTTTGAAGTAGCAAACATTACATCCACGTGACTTCATTATGCTTGCCTTGTTTACTGTTGGTTGCTAGGTTACCAATACTACGGTGAGCCACTCTAACAAGTTGATGGAAACACACCTAATTCACATTTGGGATTTTTTATTTTATTTTGGCAAACTTTATGAAGATTCCCTTCATGTTATTCTGAAAACTCACCTCACGACAATCAATCGGTACTTTCAGTAAAAACTCACAAATGTAGTGAATGAATTGTGTTTAATTAAAATAATGGCGCCTTTTGCTCAGTTTTGGAGTTTGTAGTTTTCCATTCGTTTTCATTTGATGGATATATACTGTCGCACATTCAGTCTGACACCTAGTTTTGTGTCCAACTAAAGGAAAAAAATAACATGGGATTTGAATAAAAAAGGTTTTTCGCTTCGTCTGACAAACCGCTGTTTTGAATCTTTCTTGTTGGATGGCAGTGAGGGTTAGAACAGGCCTGTGCTTGTCTTTCGTTTGGCCACAGACTGAAGAGTTCCTCCATTTCTAGCTCTTTTGCCAAGTGCCCTGCCGGTTTTCAATAGGCTGCGTGTCACGTTCACTTGGGAGGACAAGATTGGGCCATACGAGAGAGGACTGTTAGCAGGACGAGACCGAGAGCAGTCAAATGTCAAGCAGGCAGCAGATGGTAGAGCTTGTTTACTCTTCCTTCAGACATTTTCAGCTTTCTCTTAATGATTGATCTTACCGAACCTCTGGAGTCTTCAAACATTTTGCGGAAGTGATCAGTCTCATGTTTTATACTGAATTTTTTTGTATACATAAAATATGGGGAAGAAAAGTTTTTGCTAGCAGAATTCAGCTAAAAATCACATGGCAACCTCCCGCATGAAAACAATATGGAAGTGCCTGAAACTGCAATTCATCGACTCCAAAATTGGCTCCAAAAGGCAGTCAATCCCATAGACTCCCTATGTTAAAATGGCCAACTTTATATAGGAAAAAAACATGTTTATAGCCTGGTACAAACATATTACCCTTCATGACAGCTGTGAGGGGGTGAATTTTTAGTTTAATTTATATTAAAGCTTAAAATTCTGCATAATTAAGGGCGTGGCCACTTGAGCGACCATTATTAGCTGCTCGTCATCATGTCACCTCAGCTAATTCTAGCCCCTGATCTTGGCATAACAGTCTCATTTGTTCTTTTGGTTTTATGTGGCTTTACACTGTCTATTGATTTGTTACAATTATCAAATAATATGCCAGTTACTTTTTGCGGTTTTTGCTGTTATTGTGCTCACAGACCATTCACATCTAATTAATATTAAAATTCTTATAAAATGTTATTTATACATTTATTTGTTTTATTTAAAATAATTTATTTATTATTTATAATTTTAGTCAGGTTCGCCTCACAGCAAGAAGGTCGCTGGTTCGAACCTCGGCTGGGTCAGTTGGCATTTCTGTGTGGAGTTTGCATGTTCTCCCCGTGTTCGCGTGGGTTTCCTCCGGGTGCTCCGGTTTCCCCCACAAGTCCAAAGACATGCGGTATAGGTGAATTGGGTAAGCTAAAATTGTCCGTAGTGTATGTGTGTGAGTGAGTGTGTATGAATGTTTCCTAGTGATGGGTTGCGGCTGGAAGGGCTTCCGCTGCGTAAAACATATGCTGGATAAGTTGGCGGTTCATCCCGCTGTGGCGACCCCAGATTAATAAAGGGACTAAGGCGAAAAGAAAATGAATGAATGAATGAATGAATTTTAGTCAGAACGTTAATGCACTCCAGAATCTGATTAGCTGATTAGCTGTAGGTCATAGAACAGTCATCTGAAACCTTATCATATAATGCTATGCCCGCATTATATATAGCCTAGCCAGCATTTACTAACACAGACTATATTTGAAGTATTTGGAAGTAATTCCAGCCAATTCCACTATATACACGTTCAACTAATAAAGCATTTTGCGTTCTGACGTGCTCTAAACAGATGGCAGGTGGAGAACAGCTCCTTAAAAGCCATCACACTCTGGATGCAAATCGTTTGTCTGTTTGCATCTCTAGGCAACGTATTGAAAACAATGTAAAGATGTGACGTGGAGCAGCTGCCTCTTCCATTTTCAAATTAAGAGTGACACGTTCATAGTAAATAAAGTAGTAAACTTAAGGGAAAGTAATGATAATTTTTGTAATCTCTCTATAAAACTTTGTGACCAATCAAACTGCGCCTGGGGTTTGCATATTAATAACACATAGGCACAATGACATTGTAGCTTCACCCTTTGTTGAAAAGAGCACAATCTTATTTGAATTTAAAGCGACAGTCACCCAAAGGCACAATTATGATCAGAGCCTAAAAGGGGCATCAAAGAGTTATAAAACATTAATTGTGGGGTATTTTGAGCTGAAACTTCACAAACACACTCTAGGGACATCAGACTTATTTTACTACTTGTAAAAAAGGGGCATAAAATTAAGACAATTTTTCATGTTTCAGATAAAGAGGACATTATTTTATTTCAAGATATTTAATTTTAATACCTGATTAAAAAAAAGTTATTGCATGAGAACTTTATTTAAATATTGTTATGATTAATATTATAAATAATATATTATATTAATATCTAATTATTATATTATTATTAGTTGATATAAATTAACAACACAAGAGAAAGAGAGCTATTTTCACAAATATGAGCATGGTTGGAAACGTACAAAATGTGCAGTAAACACATTTATAATTTTTATACACATAAAAAGTATATATATATATATATATATATATATATGTAAAGCAAGGATGCCCAAACTAAGGCCCGCGGGCCAAAGTTGGCCCACAGTAACCTTTGATTTGGCCCGCCGTCTCACCTGAGAAGAGAGGAAGAATGATGGGCATGGTTTAGAGATTGTCATTGAAAATCTAATGTAACCTTGTTTGTTTGTTTGTTTGTTTTATTGTTAAAAGCTAACTGAAATTAAATGTTTCAATTAAATGGTGTAAATTAATCAGATTTAGTTTAAATGTACATACTGTCACCCGACACATAGAGGACAAATCAAGGCAAAGGCAGATTCTGCTTGACTAGTGTATTCATCATTGAACTCCACTGTGTTATAAATGTGATTGTTTATGTTTTAATTGCAAAAAGTTATCATTTTAAATGTTATACTGCATTAGTTAATATGATTTAAAGTAATCTTTTCTATTTACTTTTAAGTCTTATGAAATAAATTATGAAATTACCCATGGCAACTTTAATGTAATATACAGTAGCTTGGTATATATTTACCTTCAGCCCACGGCTCTCAATGATATTTGGCTTTTGGCCCTTTATACGAAAAAGTTTGGGTACCCCTGATATAAAGTATATAAAAAAAGATGAATTTTGATGATAGTGAATATATGGTAGGGGTTAGCACTGTCGCCTCATAGCAAGAAGGTCACTGGTTCGAAAAATTATTCAGTTCATTACTGTCCCGGCTGGGTCAGTTGGCGTTTTTGTGTGGAGTTTGCATGTTATCCCCGTGTTGGCGTGGGTTTCTTCCGGGTGCTCCGGTTTCCCCCACAGTCCAAAGACATGCGGTACAGGTGAATTGAATAAACTAAATTGTCCATAGTGTATGTGTGTGTATGGGTGTATCCCAGTACTGGGTTGCAGATGGGGCATCCGCTGTGTAAAACATATGCTGGATAAGTTGGCGGTTGATTCCGCTGTGGCGACCCCTGATGAATAAAGGGACTAAGCCGAAGGAAAATGAATGAATGAATGAATATACAGTAGTTTAATAAGCATATTGCTTCTTCCTTCTTCCTTTTATTACTTGACAGAGAATGTGCTTAAAGACTTATTATTGCTTCTGTTTGCCTGGTTTAAAGCTGTGTGTGCAATACTGTGTAACATTAAAAAAGCTGTTTGTCACACTACATCGCTTTATTGTGGAAAATAATAATACGCTGGTTAATAGAAAAGCCACACTATTTAAAAAAGAGGCTGTTACACTTGGAAAAACACTGTCACGGCAATAACAATGCGAACATCTGTCAACTGCATAAAACAATTATTTGACACATTTCTTTTTTCACAATATCTAGTTAACATTAACATCTTATTGTTTAAACATATTCAGTACATTTTGAATAGACAAGTTGCTACCAGCATTTTGTGAAATTGTCCTGTATTTTTTTAGTCAGATCTTTCTTCATATGACACTGAATCAAAGAATATATAATTGTAAAAAAAAGGTGTAAAAAATAATGTTAATAATAATTATATTATAAATGTATAAATAGATAAATATACAAATAAGTAAATATATTTATTTATTTACTTATTAGTTTTTTTTTATATCTTTATTGCATTTTAACTTTACACTTCAGATAATACAGAAGTAAAAACAACATTAAATCAAAGATAACAAAAAAAAAAGAAGAAAAAACCTTCTCAGTATTTTATATCAATATTTATAACCTCTCTTCTTACTCATCTATTAACACATTTCAAACTCCACCACATTTTGGAACAATTTGAAAGGTCCCCAAACTCCCTCAAAAATCTTGTATTTATCTCTTAATATATAGGTTATCTTTTCCATTGACATGTTTGTAACCATGTCTTTCAGCCAACATCCTATACTTGATGTACGCACATTTTTCCAGTTTAAAGAAATACTCTGTTTAGCTTGAAGAATACATATTTTTATAAATTTACAATCAGTCTGTTTAATCTTGATTTCCTTAGAAAATTAATGAAATAAAAAAAAATCAGAGGTGACAGTGGAATATTGACACAAAGTATCTTCTCTATCATCCCTTTCACTTCTTTCCAAAAATGTCTAATTTTGCCACACTCCCATATGCAGTGATATAATGTACATTTAAAGTCATTGCATCTTATACAGGTGTCCAGAATGTATACTTATTAGTTTTTACTTATTTATTACTTATTACTTATCACACCATTCAGAATCTTGGAATTTTTTTGTTGTTGAGCGATTGTGAAACTCATTCATTTATTTTCCTTTGGCTTAGTCCCTTTATTCATCAGGGGTCGCCACAGCAGAATGAACCGGCAACTTATCCAGCATATGTTTTACACAGCGGATGCCCTTCCAGCTGCAACCTAGTACTGGGAAACATCCATACACACTCATTCACACACATACACTACAGCCAATTTAGTTTATTCAATTCACCTATAGCGCATGTCTTTGGACTGTGGGGGAAACCGGAGCACCGGGAGGAAGCCCACGCCAACACGGGGAGAACATGCAAACTCCTCACAGAAATGCCAACTGACCCAGCCGGGACTCGAACCAGCGACCTTCTTGCTGTAAGGCGACAGTGCTAACCACTGAGCCACCGTGTCACCCTGATTGTGAAACTATTTCAGAATATTTTACTGTATGTTTGATAAAGTAAGAGACTTAATAAATAAACATCCTAAATAAATAACAATACGCTTTTAACTGGTACCACTGTTATATGAAATATTGTGTAGAAACTGCTTGTTATTAGATGAATGAGCCCATAATGCTAATAGCAGTGATCTCAACAGAGCACTTAGAAATTAGACTCCCATTGCCTCTGTAAGGATATTTATTTATTTATTTGTTCAGAAATTGTCTTCTTCAGATTCTGTGAGACTGAATTCCTTTTTAGCCAGCTTTTCTGGACAGACATGTCAGTCCAGAAAACATTGCAACATTATAAGCCCTAGGGGTGAAAAACAAAGATTTTTCACATATATACGTTTATAACAACAACAAACCAAGTATTTTTCACACTTATACATTTATGAAGTAGCTCATATACTGTAGCACTGGGCTTCGCTGCAGGGCTTTCGCTCAAATGTGAGCTGCAAAGACTTTCGATCTTAATGTGACAACTTCATTACCTCGTTCGCATGGGTAGAATCCCAGGAGTGCTGGCTTGTTTTTTTTCCCTCTTTTTTTCTGGCTATTGAGACACTACGATTCATCGTCTGGTAAAAATACATTGGATCAGCTCATGGGGAACATTTGACTTCAATCTAAAGGCACAATATATGTATATTTGTTTCAGTAAAATATCCAAAAAACACTAGAACAATGTTATGCATTTTGCTGACTTGTGTACTTACATTATCCCAAATGTTTCAAGGACTGTTCAAATCCAGAAAAATAGTGTATTTTAACTAGTGACACAGACTTTGACCTTTTTTTATAGTAGGAAAAGTGTTTTATTAGATTCATGTTAAAAAATCAACCCAGACTCATTCTGATTACGTGCTGGTAAATACATTGCTGGAGTACACGTCCCAGGAGGCACGTCCCAGCGTTTTTTTGCTGTTTTTGTTTTCGCCAATCCACCAGAGGCCGCTATGTACGCTTTTTGAGATCTCAAATTTCTCTCGCGAGTGCCATTCGTGCCTGCTGTTCTCGTGTAAATCCACCAGAGGCCGCTGTCGACTGACTGACTGACTGACTGACTGACTGACCTGTCGATCCAACAGATAGTGTTTTCAAAAGCACCGATTGACCCACCTACAGACTTCTCTAAACCCAAACGACAGTGTTTTCAAAAGCAATCCAGAAAAAAGCCCTTGCCTGATTTTTACCATGTTTTCAGATTTTACCACATTCTCACCCTGTTATTTACTTGTTTATTTTATTTTTTGGCTTTTGTTTTTGTCTTACCTGGTTTCTGGAACCGTTTTTTGTCGGACTGGAACCCCGTTGTTGCGGCCACTGGACAAACTGGTAACAGTAGAAAAGCCGTCCATACAGATGTAAGCGGTCAGCTGGTAAGTGCGAAAAGGAACGGCATCATACCACCCCGTAGCGTCGTTTTAAAGACAAAATGCAGCCATACGTTCCTCTGGCTACATAATTCGCAATCTCCAGAAATGTATATAGGGCTACATTTTCAGATTGAGCCTATGTTGTAAAATATTTTCCACACTAAGAAACAAATGGAATCACATATTTTTTTAAATCTAGAAATTGCAATTTCAGTTTCTCTGTCCGAATTGCTCTTACTGTATGTTTTTAAGACATTATTTAAAGACTCTTAAGCTGTGTAGTGGCTAGATATAAAAATAATATTGTCTCTGCATATGCTAAAACACTTACTTTTTATGTTTGACATTTTGGTTAGTATTATTGCCATTATTAATACTTTTACTATAATCATTAGCACACAAAAATACATTGTTTTCATCTTTTACTTTGACGAAGAGTGAAGTGCACTTTAACGTCCCGTTTCTCTCATGTTTGGGGCCAAAGATCAGAGCAGAAGCTTCAATCACAGAAGACGAGAGTGACTCAGATGACATATTTCATCCTAGTGCTCTTGAGATGATGGACTTGTTTTTTTTATTTAAAGAACAGTAGTTGGTGACTGAAATGCAGTGTATGCTAAATAAACAAACAACGTATATATGAGGGCTGTCAAAGTTAACATGTTAACGCCTGCGATTAATTAGAAAAAGTTTAACAAGTTCAAATTTCTTTAACGCAAATTAATTGTTTGATACATTTTGATCCCAGTTTCTTGCTGTCATCACAGCTATATCATTGTGTGATGGATAATATGATAATATATTATGCATTAAGACACGATGTGTGAGCTGAATGGCAAAATTTATTGGTAACTCTTTAGTTTAGATCACAACTCATGCTATTAACTACTGGCTTATTACTTGCCGATTATTAAGATAATAACTGTTCATTAGTAGTTATAAAGTATGATCTTATTCTACATTCTTAATCCTACCCAAAACCTAAACTCAACTTCTACCTTACTAACTATTAATAAACAGCTAATTCGTAGTTTATTAAGCTAGTAGTGTTAGTTTGTCAATGATTTGTTAATACCGTCATTTGTGACCTAAACTAAAGTGTTACCGAATTATTATAAAAAGATGTCCTTCCACCAAAGCACAACATGTCTGAAGTACCATCTTTGAGCCAAATGTATTTTTGCAGATGTTAGCAAAATACCCAACATAGGCTCATTCTGAAAATGTAGCCCTATATACGTTTCTGGAGATCGCGAATTATGTAGCCAAAAGTACGTATGGCTGCATTTCATTTTTAAAACTAACGCTACGGGGTGGTATGACGCTGTTTCTTTTCGCGCTTACCAGCTGACCGTTTACCTCCGTATGGACGGCTTTCCCACTGTTACCAGTTTGTCCAGTTATCTTGCCGCGTACGTCAATGGACTTTGACCACAAAGTCAGCTACATTTTTTTTGCAGTTTTTGTTTTCGCGAATCCACCAGAGGCTGCTGTGTACGCTTTTTCAGATCTCAAATTTGTCTTGTGGGTGCCGTTTGCGCCTGCTGTTCTCACATAAATCCACCAGAGGCCGCTATCGACTGACTGACTGACTGAACGATCGACTGACCCACCCTCCTCCTTTCCTAAACCCAAGCAATAGTGTTTTCAAAAGCACCGATTGACCCGCCCACCCACTTCCCTAAACCCAACCAACGGTTTTAAAAAGCAATCCAGAAAAAGAAAAGCCCTCGCCTGATTTTTACCACGTTTTCAGATTTTACCACATTCTCACCCTGTTATTTACTTGTTTATTTTATTTTTTGGCTTTTGTTTTTGTCGTACCTGCTTTCTGGAACCATTCTTCGCCTGATTTGAACCCCGTCATTGTGGTCAACTCCTCTCTGTGTCTCAAGTCCGCCAACGTATGCGGTGAGCCACTGGACAAACTGGTAAAAGCGGGAAAGCTGGTAAGCGCAAAAAGGAATGGCATCATACCGCCCCATAGCATTCATTTTAAAGACGAAATGCAGCCATACGTACCTCTGGCTACATAATTCGCGATCTCCAGAAATGTATATAGGGCTACGTTTTCAGAATGAGCCTATGTTGGTTAACTTAATAGATTTGTGTTGGGACAGCATGAATGAATTTTGTGGAACCCTGCATTTTTTACAGTGTACAAACAACAAAACATTGACAGTTTCTGTACAAAGTCACTGAGAAATTGAGGGCATTGAGAAATCAGGTAAATCTAGGTTGCTCTGCAGAGTTTGTGCAGATCTACAGTATGTCTCTTGATTTCATCAGATTATTTCTGAAGACTAGAAAAGTGTAGCTACTTGTGCTTACAGTTGTGGAATCATTAAGGTTTTTAAATGCTTTTGGAATGATCTTTACTAAAAGAACTTTCATTTGCTTAAAATACAGCAAAAATGGTAATATTTGTCTTATGTTGCCAAAAATAGCCAAAAATACATTTTATGGGTCAAAATGATAGATTTTTTTTAAATGTCAAAATCATTACAATACTAAGCAATCATCGTGGATATCAAAGATATCTTGTAAATATCCTACTCCAAATATATCAAAACTTTGATTTTCTCAATATTTAGATTTTCTGAACCCTCAGATTCCTCATTTTCAAATAGTTGTCTCTCAGCCAAATATTGTCCTATTTTAATAAACAATACATTAATGGAAAGCTTAGTTATTCTGCTTTTATATGATGTATAAATCTCAATAAAACACACACAAAAGCCCTTATTGGTGGTTTTGTGGTCCAGTGTCGAATATTGTAAAATATTGCAGTTTCCATTGACTCTTTTAATTCATTCATTCATTTTCTTTTCGGCTTAGTCCCTTTATTAATCTGGGGTCGCCACAGCAGAATGAACCGCCAACTTATCCAGCATATGTTTTACGCAGTGGATGCCCTTCCAGCTGCAACCCATCACTGGGAAACACCCATACACTCCCATTTACCCAGAGGAAACCCACGCGAACACGGGGAGAACATGCAAACTCCACACAGAAATGGCAACTGGCCCAGCCGAGGCTCGAACCAGCAACCTTCTTGCTGTGAGGCGAACGTGCCCTGACTCTTTTCAGTTTTGATATCTTAATAAATGAATGTATACCTGTGGTGTTAAAACATATATTTTTTTAATTTACTCCAGTCTTTAGTCTCACGTGATCCAACAGAATTCATTCTATGATGATTTTGCTCAATAATATGTAGCATATAGAATATATATTAGAATATTGAATATATATTAGGTTGACACTGATTGTGACATAAATTTTAGGTTTGCCATTACATAAATTCATTTTGATGTAGTTATTTTAAATGATAATATTTTTCACAGTTATTATGTAATTATTATTATTATTATTATTATTATTATTATTATTATATAATAGTATAAGAACAGCTTACATTGATGTCAGTCTGCCAAAATGAGAGTGAATTAACTTTTATTTTTAATGTTCAGACCGCATCAGTAGGCCCTTTGTTCACTTAATTTAAGGCAGGATTCAATTTCTAAAGAATTCCTAAAGGATTCAATTCCTAAAGATTGAAACTAAAATATGCAGCTTTACTGACTATATTGGATCTGACAGCAATGTCACACCTCACAAGTGTTAGTAACTTGTATTATATTTGTATTGTTTATCTGTTCACCATTACTTTGTCTTTTATTACAGATCATTTGATATGTTTTGAGTATTTATACATTTGTAAATCACAGCAGTGTTCATGATTTATTTAGGTTTTAAAGCATATATCCAGAAGTTTACATTGATAGGCACTCATCTGTTCCTTTAAATTATTATTCCAATGTATTGTATAACAGCCAGCGTTTACTTCAGAGTCTACAATTCAGAGTCTCACACCTACGCTAACAGTGTGTTCATATGAGGGGGTCAAAACAGAATAGCCTATTATTTCTTAATTATAATGTTTTTTATGTACAGATCTTGTTAACATTATAAGTGGACCTCAGTGAACAGTGCAAAATAAACAAAAAAGACAGCACATAAGCAACATGTCCTCTAATTTATATGATCGTATTTGACACTTTCCTGAATTAAAAAACCATAAGAGCTTTTACTAAAATAGTGCCCCTAAAGCATAGTGAATTGTGTTCTTTTATTAGTACTAAAATTCATGAATCGTGTAGCTCAATTGGTGGATTGTTGCGTTGTAGTAGCACAACAATTATGGGTTTGTTACACGTTTGATGTTTAAAAGGCATGAAATCGTAACATTTGTGAGTGAGGCATTGAATGCTGTGTTAGACTGATTTATAATGAAATGAAACAAGGGTACAATTTTTACTTAACCCCCCCCCCAAAACCCCCCAAAACAAATAATCAATCATTTGAAAAGATATATTTACAATGTATAACTAACAAAAATAGGAGCTTTAGCCAAATCAAAGAGCAATCCTTAAATCTAACCTCTAAACTAATGACAAAATACATTATAAAATACACTTGAATTATTTGGTGTATGCCAATTCCAAAGCCAAAATGAATAACAAATTATAAAAATATTTAAAGTCAGCATGAAATCAAATTTTACAATGTTTATTTTGCTAGCGCACATTGTTATTTTTAGGTGAAAAATTAATCCAAGTTAATCCACTGAAGAAAAAAAGATGGAGTGGCATTCCTTCTCTGATGACGTCATTTTGACGGCTTAGCCACGCCCCTCTTACCGTTAGTTTGCTATGAGTTAATGAGTTAGCAAAAAGAAAGCCCTGCCTCTTACTCAGTATTACGTTACAGTTGGAAGTACATCAATATACTGAAATAAAAGTCTCAGAATCTTCAGCTTCACGTGGAATTTAAATTTACAAAATAATCGCCAGAATCTTTCTTAAGTAGTTGATTTTCAACAGGGCAGATAACACTGTGTCCTAACAACAGATGACAAGATTGCAGTGACAAGAAACTTGTCTGTCCACACCAGACGCGATACGACAAAAGCATATAAATACCAGCCATTCAGAAGCGCAGAATAATGCACTGCACTCCCAAAGAGATTTTATAATCAAATTAATACATATTAAACCTCTTTAGTCACAGTTCTAATGTTCGTTTTCAAACTGTATGTTCATTCATTCATTTTCCTTCGGCTTAGTCCCTTATTTATCAGCGGTCGCCACAGCGGAATGAACAACCAACTATTTCGGCATAGATTCACACATTTACACACAATCATACACTAACGCCAATTTTTGTTTACCCAATTCACCTATACCACATGTCTTAGGACTGTGGGGGAAACCAGAGCACCCAGAGGAAACCCACGCAAACACAGGGTAAAACATGCAAACTCCACACAGAAATGCCAATGGGCCCAGCCGGGACTCAAACCAGCAACCTTTTTGCTGTGAGGCAACAGTGCTAACCACTGAGCCACCGTGCCGCCCCAACTGTATGTTTGCCTGTTATTTTATTTTCAATACCTGAGGTAAATTATCTGCTGCAGATTTCAGTATAGCAATAAATGTCACACAAAATCATATTCAATCTCCTATTAGTAGCATTTAACACTGAATAAAGCACCTGAGGTAATCATTGTAATAGTAGTTTGTGCTGTTGTTCAGCCACAATGTCGCAGAAATAGAAACTTTGCACGCTGCTCTGGCGGGTGGTTATGACAAAAACTAAGTTGTAGCAGTGTTGCATCGCATTAAAACATGGTGTAAGACTGAAATATTAACATTGGCAACAGCCTACTCTTTGACACAAAATCCAGTACGATTCTTTAAATCAAACTCATAAAACACAATAAATCAACTCAAGATACAACGTAATTATCAAAAACAAACAAACAAATGACCAAAGACCATGTTTGGGACCAAGTTTGGAGCATAATGTGCACTGACATGATGCACGCCACACAATAGTTTCAGTGGCGTTTGAATGCAGCAGGAACCGCACAGGATTGGCTGGGACTTGTGTAGTCTAAATGATGATTGGGAGGGAAAACAACCAATGGGCACGAACCTAAAAGTGGGGCAAGAATAGACACAGCAACAGGAGATTGGGGAAAACAAAGGAACAATATAGCAGGATTGATCCAAGAGAAGAAACGCTGTGGTGAAACGTGTGGACTGTAAATTGTGTTTCAAAGCCTTTGCCAAATATGTAAATTGTGAATTTGAAATAGGAAAAAAGTAATAGGTGAGTGATCATCTATAAAGTGTGTATCCTCTTGAAAACAGCACAGGTGTAACATAAACTGAACCCGAATGTGCTGGAGCTGGATTCCAGAGTGTGTGATCCGGGGATAGACCCTGCTGCTGCTGTGTGTGTATGTGGTGCAGACAGCCATGATAACGTCTTCAGTGCTCTCCACAGCTGGCCTGAGAGAAAGCAGAACCGCTGAGAGACACTGAGTGGACACACATATCTTCCTCATGCAGCCACAGGGAATATAATCTGTGGTGTGCCGACACACGGCTCCATTCCTGCGCTTCGGTTCAAGTCTGAGCATTCCTAAAGGCTCCGATATACTCATATTGTGTATGAAAATGTGTATTTCAAAGAAAACAGTTTTCTACTCTAATGATTCACAGTTAGCGAACGTTCAGAAGCTGTCCTTGCTTCTGAGTTTTGATGAATATGTCAATGCAGTGGGTAAAAAAATGTGTTGAACACGTTAGCATTTTTCTCCGAAAACATATTTCTAAAGGTTGAATGTCTTGAATGTCAGATTCACCAGATGTCGGTAACAACCAAAGTAATCCATGCATACAAAGAAAACAAAACTAATTAGTTTAGAAGTGGTTATGTGTAATAAAATGAAATGACACAGGGAGAAGGCATTGTGAAGTCGTGGCCAAAAGTTTTGAGAATGACAAATATTAGTTTTCACAAAGTTTGCTGCTAAACTGCTTTTAGATCTTTGTTTCAGTTGTTTCTGTGATGTACTAAAATATAATTACAAGCACTTCATACGTTTCAAAGGCTTTTATCGACAATTACATGACATTTATGCAAAGAGTCAGTATTTGCAGTGTTGGCCCTTCTTTTTCAGGACCTCTGCAATTCGACTGGGCATGCTCTCAATCAACTTCTGGGCCAAATCCTGACTGATAGCAACCCATTCTTTCATAATCACTTCTTGGAGTTTGTCAGAATTAGTGGGTTTTTGTTTGTTCACCCGCCTCTTGAGGATTGACCACAAGTTCTCAATGGGATTAAGATCTGGGGAGTTTCCAGGCCATGGACCCAAAATTTCAACGTTTTGGTCCCCGAGTCACTTAGATATCACTTTTGCCTTATGGCACGGTGCTCCATCGTGCTGGAAAATGCATTGTTCTTCACCAAACTGTTGTTGGATTGTTGGAAGAAGTTGCTGTTGGAGGGTGTTTTGGTGCCATTCTTTATTCATGGCTGTGTTTTTGGGCTAAATTGTGAGTGAGCCCACTCCCTTGGATGAGAAGCAACCCCACACATGAATGGTCTCAGGATGCTTTACTGTTGGCATGACACAGGACTGATGGTAGCGCCCACCTTTTCTTCTCCGGACAAGCCTTTTTCCAGATGCCCCAAACAATCGGAAAGGGGCTTCATTGGAGAATATGACTTTTCCCCAGTCCTCAGCAGTCCGTTTGCCATACTTTTTGCAGAAGATCAATCTGTCCCTGATGTTTTTTTTGGAGTGAAGTGACTTCTTTGCTGCCCTTCTTGACACCAGGCCATCTTCCAAAAGTCTTCGCCTCACACTGTGCGTGCAGATGCGCTCACACCTGCCTGCTGCCATTCCTGAGCAAGCTCTGCACTGGTGGCACTCCGATCCCGCAGCTGAATCCTCTTTAGGAGACGATCCTGGCGCTTGCTGGACTTTCTTGGACGCCCTGAAGCCTTCTTAACAAGAATTGAACCTCTTTCCTTGAAGTTCTTGATGATCCTATAAATTGTTGATTTAGGTGCAATCTTAGTAGCCACAATATTCTTGCCTGTGAAGCCATTTTTATGCAACGCAATGATGGCTGCACGTGTTTCTTTGCAGGTCACCATGGTTAACAATGGAAGAACAATGATTTCAAGCATCACCCTCCTTTTAACATGTCAAGTCTGCCATTCTAACCCAATCAGCCTGACATAATGATCTCCAGCCTTGTGCTCGTCAACATTCTCACCTGAGTTAACAAGACGATTACTGAAATTATCTCAGCAGGTCCTTTAATGACAGCAATGAAATGCAGTTTTTTCAGGATTAAGTTAATTTTCATGGCAAAGAAGGACTATGCAATTCATCTGATCACTCTTCATAACATTCTGGAGTATATGCAAATTTCTATTATAAAAACTTAAGCAGCAACTTTTCCAATTTTCAATATTTATGTCATCCTCAAAACTTTTGGCCACGATTGTATATTGAGGCAAAAGTCAAAGTTAATGGTTTATTAATAGCAATAATTGTACCATTTATCCCCTCAGCTGTACATTTTTTTACATGTAAGGTACATTTTTTGAAGGAATAAGAGTGTATAAGAGTGAAGTGTGTGAACTGAACTGAGTGAACCCTTCTAACTCAGTTTTTATCATCTCATCATTTTGGTGAGTTTCCCTCCCAAAACCTTTCCTTTCCTCTCATCTCTCTCTGTTATAAAGTGAGGAACTGTTCATTGGGTGAAGCTTTGACTAGCAGGGCTGATGGGTCCATCAGAGCGCCAGTGGTCCTGTGTGTGTGTGTGTAGCAGTAGGTGTGAGTGGGAGACTCAATCAAAGGTGAGATCTCCAGCTCAGGCACCCAACACAACTCTTTTTTTTTTTCCTCTGCCGCTCCATTCCTTCAGCTTTATATAACCGTTTACTGAGACCGAACACAAAGAGCTGACTGTAAACTTAATTCTCCCTCAGACACTGATTCGTCTGAATGTAAGAGAAAACTCCTCTCTTTCAGGTGTTGCTTTAGATTACCGTCATTTTGGTGAAGAAGTGCCTGAAACCTCTTTTCTGCATCGTCTTAGAGTCGAGCTTTCCTGCACTTACTCCATTAGCTCTTTGCAAATAGCATGCATGGTGAAACCCCAATGTTTACTCTAATGGAGGGTGATTTCGAGGGACTTTAGAGTACAGCAAACCCCTTTCTTTAGTGATATTTTTAGCACGATTGTAGATTGATGGCTGTTACTCAGCATTCCTCTCTGGTGGTCTTTTGTTTCAGTGGAGATTTGGTGTGGAGGTGGAAAGACTTGATAATCGTGAGTTATGCAACTGGAGACGGTACGAGTACTGCTTTTTTTTAAAGTAAATCTGGAGGGTGCTTGGGTGAATTGCAGTGCCCTCCTGGGTCATTCCCTGTACCTTTTGAACTCTGCTTCTCATACAAAATGAATAAGATGAGCACTGTAATTCAGGAAAGCAGTACGCCAGAGGAGCGTTCTGAAAAATTGGTTCTAGCTCAGGCACTTTATTAACTTAAACCAGATATATATTCTATGTAATAGCACGAAAATGAAGAGGGTGGAAATAAAGAGCTAGGGTTATTATTTCGTTATTCAGCGAGGGTTTGAAAGTTAGCTTTAATTTGAAAAGTTTTTGACCCTTTCTGTAAAAAAAGCCCTCTGGTTTCTGTAGTTTTTTCAAATAGAATGGAATTCTTTATTTTAGAACAGTGGTTCTTAACCTTTTTGGCTTCCTTGTCCACTACATTATTCAAGCTACTGATGGAGAATTTTTGATAGCACTTTCTATGAAGCCTGTATTAATTATGCATTATGCATTATAATGCATGTCTAATGCCTTTTAATATGCTATATTATCTGATCAATATTCATTACAACAGTTACAATACACTATAGTAAATATTTGTGGTTGTAACTTTTAAGAGTATGATTATTATACACAATGCAGGCGTCATGGCGGGGCAGTGAGTAGCACGATCGCCTCACAGCAAGAAGGTCGCTGGTTCCAGCCCCAGCTGGCAAGAAGGTCGCTGGTTCCAGCCCCAGCTGGCAAGAAGGTCGCTGGTTCGAGGCCCGGCTGGGTCAGTTGGCATTTCTGTGTGGAGTTTGCATGTTCTCCCTGTGTTCGCTTGGGTTTCCTCCAGGTGCTCCGCTTTCCCCCACTGTCAAAAGACATGCGCTATAGGGGAATTGGGTAAGCTAAATTGGCCGTAGTGTATGTGTGTGAATGAGAGTGTATGGGTGTTTCCCAGTGATATGTTGCAGCTGGAAGGGCATCCGCTGCGTAAAACATATGCTGGATAAGTTGGCGGTTCATTCCGCTGTGGCGACCCCTGATTAATAAAGGGACTAAGCCGAAAAGAAAATGAATGAATGAATGAATGAATAACACAATGCACAATTCTATCCACGTTTTCCAGTCATTCATTCATTTTCCTTAGGCTTAGTCCCTTTATTTATCAGGGGTTGCCACAGTGGAATGAACCGCCAACTTATCCAGCATATGTTTTACACAGCGGATGCCCTTCCAGCTGCAACCCAGTACTGGGAAACATCCATACACACTCATTCACACACATACACTACGGCCAATTTAGCTTACTCAATTCACCTGTAGTGCATGTCTTTGGACTGTGGGGGAAACTGGAGCACCCGGAGGAAAACCACGCCAACTCAGGGAGAACATGCAAACTCCACACAGAAATGCCAACTGACCCAGCTGGGACTCGAACAAGCGACCTTCTTGCTGTGAGGCGACAGTGCTAACCACTGAGCCACCATGTCGCCCCCACCACATTTTCCATGTTATGTTATAATAATAATAATAATAATAATAATAATACTATATTGGAGCTTGAATATTTATAATGTTTTTCATGATTATTAACACATTTGCACTTATTTTTGGATTAATGGAACAGGTGTTTATTTGAAACAAATCTTTTCAAGTGTGGTAATGTCTTAACAGTCAACTTTGAATATTGAAAGTATTAATTCCTTTCTTTTTAAAATCTTTTTTACCCACAGTTTAATTACTTTCAACAACAACAACAACAAAATTAGTATAAATGTTTCTTGAGCAACATTTGAGAATAATTTCTTAAGGATCATGTGACACAGAAGACTGCAGTAATGATGCTGTAAATTCAGCTTGGAATCACATAAATGAATGATGTTTTACATGATATTAAAGTAGAAAAAACTCACTTGAGATTGTAATAATATTTCACAACATTACTGTCTTTTTTAATTAATTAAATGCAACCTTGTTGGTAAACACAAAATATTTATTATATCATTATTTCTTGTCAAGAAATAACTGTAAACCTAGACGACTGCAGATTACATAACAGCCCATGTTAGTGTCTCTGCACTAAACCCCACCTCAAATGCCACATTCTGCGACATCGGTGACACAGATATCCTTTTCTAGGATTTCACACAAATGGAAATATCTGTGGCTGCTCAGGTGTGACCCTGAATGCGTCATGGTGTGTAATTGTGTGTCAGGCGAGATGCTCCACGTGAGGCTACATGCTTATCTATCTGTGACTCATTTAGTTGCCACGGCAACCACATGTTCTTTATCATATTCCGTAGCAATGTGTTGTAAAAATAGAAATACAGCAGAGGAAATGTTGGGAATGTTGAATATTTATAATCTCACTGGGTTCGTTCCCTCCTCCTCAAACTGCTGTGCTGATTATACTCAGAAGCTCAATAATAGTTTTACATCAAAATCCATTTACTGTATCCTGCGGGCACTGGACTTATGAGCCACAGATGTGACTAGTATTTATAAATCTGGAATTGTAAAAGAAACACTTCCAGCAGAGGCTGCGAACCGCAGTCCTGCTGTGATTTACTGTCATCCCAAACTCTGCAATCTGCTTTTCATGGTCAGTAACGGTTACCATGACGACTCTGTGTTATATCTCATTCTCTTTGATATACTGCTATGGATTATGGTTTTCGGGCGTTATGTAAGAGGAGATTTAGCGCTGAAGGTGTTTCCTGCTCTAATTTCTGCTCTGACACTTGGGTATGTACTTTTATTTGTCATTTACTTATATTAGATGCTATCCCTAATGCTATTGTGGGCAAATAGTTTGGATGATGCTACATTATCACTGGCTTTTAGACATTGGAATAATTGAAATCTGAAGTGAATGCTGGTTTTACTGTATGGATAAATCAATTTCCTTTTTACGTTGCTGAAAATACGATGCATATTTTTTAAAAGACATTGCAGTAAACATTAAAAGATTAGTTTGCTATCTAAAGAAATTGAATGCTACATGGAGTTTCTTAATATAGTGGAATTCTATGATGCTCTACATTGGAGTTTCAATGCTGCTTCAAATTGCTTTACATGATCGCATACAAGGGTCTTACCCATAGACTGTAAAAGATATGGACGTAGTATCCGTGACGTCACCCATAGGTTTCTGAAGAACGTAAAAGAAGCTACAAGTAGGTGTGGCCAACCGGCGCCATTTTGTTCGCGCATCATCGCACCGACCGGGGGATACCAAACAAGGGCAAAGAGGCGGAACGTGAGCTGAGCTACAGACGCCTGCTAGCATTTTGCTTAGACAGGCTTTTCTATGGGAGAAATGCTTAATCCTTCATTACCTGCGACTCGTTTGTGTTCTGACCACATGTGCTTGGTTGTATACTATATACTATATACTTATATACTATAAGTGTTTAGTCTTTTAAAAACACTGTTATAATACATTGAGCCACTAAGCATTGTTCTTATGACGTTTTTCTACAGGAGGAATGTGCAAATTACTTCCAAATACTACTACAAATATAGTCTATGCTAGTAAATGCAAGGCTATTTATGAAATCCAGGCATAACACTTTATGACAACGTTTCATATGACTGTTTTATAGCCTACAGCTAATCAATCTGTCCTATTCTGAAGCGCATTCAAGTTCTAAAGAACATTATAAATTATAAATATCATAAATTATCAACAAAAAAAATACATTTATAGATATGATATATAAGTATATAATTTTACTCACCTGGGAAGGCCACGTGAATGGTTTGTGAGGCTGTGAGCACAATTAAGTGCACACAGCGTGCCATATCATCTGATAATTGTAGGAAATAATTCCAAAAGGCAATTGACTGTGTAAAGCCACATAAAACAACACAAAAATATGATGTATATGCCGAGTTCAGCTGCTAATCAGCCGGAATCAACTGAGATGAAGTGACGGCAACCAGCGAGACCTAGCTGTCACTCAAGTGGCCACGCCCTTAATTATGCAGACTTAATATAACTTAATATAAACTAAACGGATGAGTTATAAAAAAATTCACCCCCCTCACAGTTGTCATGAAGGGTAATATTAGCTATATACACCAAAATCGTTCTTTGTACCAGGCTGTAAACACCTTTTTTCTGCTGAAAAATTGGCGATTTTAACAGAGGGCTCAATAGAAATTTGCTCTATTATGGAGCCAGGACTAGCGGAATTTCGATGAATTGCAGTTTCAGTTACTTCCGTATTAGCTTCATGAGTGAGAACGGGAGGTTGCCGCTTGGTCTTACCCAGCAAAATGATCATCATTTTCATTCAATTAAAAAAGAATCGTCTTTCAAAGTTGTGTTCATAATGAGTAAGTAAGGAGTTATTGAAGATGGGCCAACAAGTTATTAGAAAATAATAATTCAACAGCCTGGTAAAGACGTTGTTGTATCTCAAGACATTTTTCAGGTTTTTGCCCATAAAACAACAAATGCACTCTTGCACTCTTGATCAGATCATTTAAATCAGTGAATCATTTACTGGAGTAAATTACTGTGAGTTGTTACAGTAAGTAGAGAATCGCTCTGACCAGTGGTCTGATTTATAAAATGCGAGTTGAAACCTTTCTAAATGTGAACACACCAGAATAATTTTTTATTTATTTATTGATGATATGACTCATATGAGTTTTTAAAGTGGTTCAATTAAGTCAGTATTTAAGTTAAAATATGTTTACCCAGAGTTAACTTATAGCTGCACACATTCTCCTGTCAAGATTGTTGTTTTGGCATACGCACATTTTGGCCCCTGTTTTGTGCATAAGCCACATTTATAAATGAGACCCCTGATCATTTGATTCAGTGGTTCGTTAGCTGCAGACTTGCTCTGACCGAATCATTTGTTCAGTGAGTCGTTCACTGGAAATTCACTCTGACTAGACCAGTTGAAATAGTTTAGTTGTTACTTGCAGACCCGCTCTGACTGAATCATTTGTTCAGTGAGTCATTAACTAGACACATTCACTTCATTCCATTGGCAAAGGCACTTCCCTATTCCCTAATCCTTTTGGAGGGTCCCTTTGAAGGGATTATGGCATAGGGCATATATCCTGTTTGAAACACATTGTAACTCTGTCTGGATCATTTAAATCAGTGAATTGTTAACTGTAGACTCGTTATGACCAAATCATTTGTTCAGTGAGTCGTTAACCAAAGACTCACTCTGGCCGGATCAATTGAATCAGTGAGTTTTAACTGAAGAATAGAAGAAATCGGTTCAGTCTAATTCAGTGAATTGTTCAGTGCGGTTTGTGAAACAGTTTAACATGTTAACTGCAAATCTCATTCATGAATTAAACTCTGCTATCCCTGACTGGGTAATGATTATTCTATTCAACATAACTTTCTAATCTGGTACATTTAGTAGTACAATACACAGTATTATGCTTTGGAATAAAAACTACTCTGCTAAAGTACAGTTACATGAAAATGTGCTTACTGTGACGACCGTATTGATGTAAAAAAATGATTTGTTACTGTCCGCCACTGCATGAGATTACATTTGTAAAATGGGACATAACAGGACCCATTTAATCTGTCCAAAAAATATATTTTTTCAGTTCACCCTGGTGCGTTCCTCATGCAAAGCTAATATATGGCTCCAAAACAGACTCCAACACAACATATTTCTTTGTAAATACTCTGAAAGAGGCCTGGATGTGAGGTATAGTGGTTAAAATTGGACTGTTAGCCATAAATGCGCAGGTCTGATCCCCAATCCATGCGATTTCTGAGGCATCGCCATTGTGCCCTGGAGCAAAGCTCTTAACCTTCAGGTTGGTGGAGGGGAATGTGTCTGTAATGTGTGTGCTGTGAGCTTCATTGGATAAAAGCTTCACTACTAAACTACAGATTTATTCTCTCCTGTGAGCTGAAGGCAGCTCTTACCAGTGTTTATGCTTGTTGAATTCAGGTTTTCCAAATGTTACATCAGAAATATGTGAACCCATTTATTTTCTCTTGTGATGATAATTTTTTTTTTTGTAAAGAACTGAAAGACGATTCCTTTTCTGTCAACAGTGGTTTATACTCACAATCAAATATTATAAAATAATAATTTTATTCAAAGAGAGAGAGAGAAAGAGATGTTTCCTGCAGGCTTAGTCAGAACAAGAGGAGTCTCAAAGAAAGTGTAATATTATTGCCATATTTATGTTGTTGTTGTATTTGCTTTCACATTCTATCATTGGGATTTTCATAGATGTTGTTTCATGAACTATAAAGTCAGAGTTAGTCCTGCAACAAATTATTATTTTGCTAATCTTGCTAATTTTGCATGTATATTCAGTGTTCACTTTATAGCATGTGCAGATATTGGACAATCAAAACAACAGTGGTGGACTACCAGAACATAGCATACCAGAGCATGAACTGTACATGTTACTTTTTTTACAGAGTGACTACTTGCTAACTATTGGCCTGGCATAAATAATACAGTGTTTGTGCTCTGTTAAAAGCGATTAGTTGACTTTACTTTTAAAAAGTGAGTAAACTCGCTTTTAAAGAGATAAGTTGACTATACTGTAAAAAGCAAGTAAACGTTGATTTTAGAGTGATTAGTTGACTTTAGTTGACTGTAAAAAATTGACTAAACATGTTGCTTTAAAAACGATTAGTTGACTTTATTTTTTAAAAAGTTAGTAAACTCATTGCTTTTAAAGCGATTAGTTGACTATTGTAAAAAGAGAGTACATGTTGCTTTTAGAGAGATTAGTTGACTTGACTTAAAAAGTCAGTAAACACACTGATTTAAGAGCAATTAGTTGACTATTGTAAAAAATGAGTAAACATGTTGCTTTTAAAGTGATTAGTTGACTACTTAAAAAGTGAGTAAACTCATTGCTTTTAAAGTGATTAGTTGACTTTATTTAAAAAAAGGTGAGTAAATCGTTTTTAAAGTGATTAGTTGGCTATTGTAGAATGTGAGTAAATGTGTTGCTTTTAAAGCGATTACTTAAAAAGAGAGTAAACATTGCTTTTAGAGCGTTTAGTTAAAAAGTGAGTAAATCGTTTTTAAAGTGATTAGTTGACTATTGTAAAAAGTCAGTAAACGTGTTACTTTTGATGCAATTAGTTGACTTAAAAAGTGAGTAAACTCATTGCTTTTAGAGCGATTAGTTGACTTTACTTAAAAAGTGAGTAAACATATTGTTTTTAAAGCGATTGATTGACTTTAATGTAAAAAGTGAATAAACATGTTTTTCAAATGATTAGTTGACTTTACTTAACAGTTCCAGCATGTTTATTCACTCTTTAAGTAAAATCATCTTGTCGCTTTTTTGCCAGTTTTTGAAGGTACTACTTTCTTTAAAAAAAAAAAAAAAAAGTTGAACTAACTTAAAATAATAAGGCAACCTATCACACACACGTTTTTGAGTAAACTCAACAAACAGGGTGTGAAGACCACACAACTCAAAATATTTTGTTAAACCCTTAGTTCTACCAACAAGATTTTTCATGTTTACTTAACAAAATATTTTTTGTTTGCTGAACGCAAGTAGAAAAGAATGACCCATAATGCATCCACTAATCATTTTTAAGATTCAAATTAAATACGCAAGACAAATAAAATAACTTTTTCTTTTTTTATTATTGTGTCCAAAAAGCAATACAATAAAAATTCAGTACAAATTCAAGACAGGTTTGACATAAGCAGTCTTCTGCATTATGCAAGTTTGAACACAGCTATTACTAAATGTTTCTACTGCTTTGAAAATATTGTAAACTACAACATTTTCTAAACATAAAATGACAGTTATCAGTTTTTAAAAACACACACGCGCACACACACACACACACACACACACACACACACACACACACACACACAAACCTAATTTGAGTAAACCTTAAAATACACTACATTGAAACACTGTAAACCATACAATACTTTTTTGGCAGGTCAACAAAGTACATAAATCCAAACAGACAAAAGTATGAGTAAACCTCAAAACTTCTCAGTTCAAACCATGTAAAAATCCATTTGTATTTTTTGATAGATCAAAACAGAGTACAATAATATTGCATATTAGACCTCAAAGCTTAGTACAGTTCAGTATGCTTAACATTTGAACTTTTACTGCACATAATCATGTATTTAATAAATAAATAAAATACAGTTAGCTTGTACAATTAACAGTTACCCGCCCCCAAATTGAGTCTTGTAAAAGCTCAACACTTCAGTCTTCCTCAAAGTTTGTAAAAAATAATAGTTGCAGTGCCATCTGCAAAATGGCCTTGTGCAATTATAAAAAACTTTGACTCCACTGACTGCAGTCTTGAAGAGCTGGTGCCATAAGATCCAGAAATATTTTCTGAATTACTTCAAAAGTATATTTGAGTTCTTGTGGGTATTCCATATTCAGTGCATTCAAGAGACCCAACAAGTAAGTGAAGGCTGCTGACAGATCTGGAATATCCTGAAGAACAATGGCCTCTCCCAGGATTATGGAAAGGTTGATCAAAATGGATAGGGATGCAGAAGTGCCAACATCATCTTCGAACATATCGAGGATTCCAATCCTTACGTCTCTGGTGCTGTGGTCTTCAGGGTCTGTGTCCTTATACGTGAATAAATAATGAGAAGAGACATTAATTAATGTGTAAACTTTACACAAATTACTAGTTGTTATTATTATGCAGAAAAAACAGAATGCATGTAACACTTTATGAAAGGATGCTAATGAATATAGAAATAGGGTATGAAAAGGGTAATTTACCAGACTCATCTTGAGAAGGCAAGCCACTTTTTTGCATGAAAATTCTGCAATGCCTCAAAAGCTGCCCTTTTTTGACGGATAACAGCATCAGTGACCTAAAAAGAAAGTTGTTTACAAAGGGTGTTAATCTCATAAAGTCTTGTAAATTCAAACAAGGAATTACAATTGCTACAATCTCAATTAAAATTTAAGAGTAAACATGTGCTTTGAGGATGGTTCACCCAAAAATAATTATTTCATCTTTCATCATTGCTGTTTTAAAGAAAATGTGACTTTATTTTATGTGTAAAACATATAACAATAATCTTGTTTCCATACAATGTAATTTAATAGTGGTCATGTTTTAAATATTGATAAATAAAACCATAAATAAAATTAGTTCTGTTTCATATGACAAGTTCATAACTTGTCAGACTTACTGTTACTGATATTCAGGTTATTATATTCTATCTTTCTCTCTGCATGTATTAATTTGAAATGGTCTCTCAAGACAAGTGAAACATATGTTTTTATGTAACCTGTCATACTGTCAGAACACAACTTGACACACATTTTGAGTGACTGCAAATGGACTTGATACAGTTAAATAGTTGTAATTAAATGTTATTAGATGGTCTTGCCTGAATCAAGAAATTCTTGAATACAAAAATAAAAAAATGATGAAAGCATGTCACTATTTGTTCGAGTAATTCAGATAGAAAGGATCTAACGTTATATTCGTTGTTTTGCTAAGGATTTTGACTAGTACAACATCTAAAACTCGTTTGGTAATACTCGTGTGTTTAAAAATAAATAAATAAATAAAATCGCTATTTGTTTTAAATACAAGCGCTCGAAATTCGGAATGATGTAAAAAGTCAAAACAAGTGCAGTGAAAGAAGTAACCCAGAGCTACATTTGAACAGATCGTTATGTTAGTATACACGCACACATCAAAAATTACATTTCAAATAATACAACGTTAGATGACAATAGGAAAATAACGTATACATACCTATGATCTGGCAGAAACGCTTGACTGGTTAGAACCGCTCTATCACGCTCTCTCTCAACATTACACTGGTGAAACAGATCGGGAAGTTAGCTTGGTAGCACATCACACATGAAATGTATATATTTATATAAAGTTGATTATAAAAACGATTAATACATACCTGTTACTTGTCGGAAAGAGCGGACTGAATTTTGGCGAACGCATGAGCCTCAGCAACCCGCGCAGCCGATTTGAAAATAAACCGCGGGTGCGCATATGCTGCAGGTTCATAATGCGCATGCGCCAACAAAAAGGACACGCATGAACGCAAAACTTACATCCTAGTGTTAGTTCAACAAAAAAATGCAAGTTTTTAACTTTTAAGCACCATATTTGTTGAACAAACAAAGTATTATTTGTGAAAATTTCAAATAAAAATATTTTAGTTCAGCTTACTTGGTAAACTTTATTCAGAGAACTTTTCATTTGTTGGCTTTTTTACAGTGTTCATTCATTTTCCTTCGGCTTAGTCTCTATTTCAGAGGTCGCCAACAAACCGCCAACTATTCCAGCATATGTTTTATGCAGCGAATGCCCTTCCAGCCGCAACCCAGTACTGGGAAACACCCATACACTCTCGCATTCACACACACGCACACACACACACACACACACTCATACACTACAGCCAATTTAGTTAATACAATTCACATATAGCGCATGTCTTTGGACTGTGGGGAAAACCGGAGCACCACGTCAACACGGGGAGAACATGCAAACTCAACACAGAACTGGCCCAGCCGGGATTCGAACCAGCGACCTTCTTGCTGTGAGGTGACAGTGCTAACCATTGAGCCTGTTTGCACTTAACGCACACTTAGTGTTCTTAATAATATATTTCAAAAGCTGCATTTACCGACAATATAACATTGATTAAATATTAAGTTACTTTTCACAAGGATGTACAATAAAGATGTACTGTATGGAGCTCCTTGTACAGTCAAGTTTCACCTGATATGTTGGTCATACATTATGGCAGATATTTTACGCTGCTAGTCTAAGCATAGCAGATAAACACAACTGTGATGTGCAGTAAGAGCAGACTCTCTGCTTCTCTGTGATGTGTTTGGACAGTTCTTCTTAACACTGAGAAGTGCTTATGGGTGACAGCTTGAATCCCATCACTTGTGCTAACTTTTATGCTAGCTGCTTGTCGCATAATGGAAACATATTTCTGTAAACACTGGCATAAACTGAGCTACAATAGGTTTCATTTGAACTGTCATTGATTAAGATAGGGTTATGAATTTTTAGGGATTAAATTAGGATAATTTGACATTAAAGGGATAGTTCAATAAGAAAAGGAAATTGCCAAGTGATTCCAAACCTTTATGAGTTCTATTTTTCTGTCAAAAGGAGTTGATTTCCTTTGATTTCCACAGTAGGAAAAACAAATACTACGGAAGTTAGAGCTGGAACAACAGTAACATTTTTCATTCATTCATTCATTCATTTTCTTTTCGGCTTAGTCCCTTTATTAATCTGGGGTCGCCACAGCGGAATGAACCGCCAACTTATCCAGCATACGTTTTACGCAGCGGATGCCCTTCCAGCAGCAACCTATCACTGGGAAAACATTTTTCATAAAAACCGAATTTTATAAGATAATGTTTTTAGCAGAAATATATTTTTGCTGTGGTTACTAACTTACAAGAGTGGTGTATCAAAATCAGGTGTTGATTTGATTTTTGATTTGATTTATTTATTTCGAACAGAAAAATCATACATAAAACAATTCTTTAAACAAAAATACATTTCAACATGGTCGAAATGGAGCGGGATGAAGCACAAGCTTATTATTTTCCCCACCCCATTACCACACACATCATTCATCTATTACTTCAACTTATTTCTTCTTTTACTTATCTCTTCTTTTTAAATGAGACATATGAGCTTTACATGAGACATACATGAGGCATCTTTGACATATTATATGTTTGATTTCATTTGTACATTTACATTTTATAACATAGACCCCCCAAAAAACATATATTGCAAACAGCCATTAATTGAATTTCATCATACCTTTCTCATTTCATTCTTTTTCAATCACCTCTATTCCTCATTATATTCCTTTAATAATATATATTTATACAACTTTTTAAATTGATTACTATTCTGACATTGTTTCATAATCTGTTCTAGACTGTTCCATAATTTCACACCACATACAGATATACACAATTTTTTTTTAAGTTGTCCTTGTTTTCAACCTCCTAAAATGTTGTTCTTCTCTCAGATTATATTCTCCTTGTCTTTCTTCAAAAAACTTTTGTATGCATTTCGGAAGTAATTTATTCCTAGCTTTGAACATAAATTGTGCTGTTTTAAATTTAACCAAATCATTGAACTTAAGTATCTTCAGTTTAAAAAATAAAGGATTTGTGTGCTCCAAATACCCCACATTTTCCTATCAGTCTAATTACTTTTTCTGCATTGTACATAAGGATCGTAAGTTAGATTTATATGTATTCCCCCAAATTTTAACATTTATATAGCAACATAAGGTGTTATTTTGTATCAATGTAGAACAACTATATTAACAATATAACATCACTTTAAACAAAAGTTGCACATTGTTACTTTTGACCCCGTCAGCAGGGACAAAAGTAACACACAGGTGGGTCAAAGGTAAAACAACAATATTTACTAGATTTACTGGCTTAATCTTTTTATTTTATTTTAATGTTAACTGCCAATATATTTAATCCTTTATTTTTGCAAAAAAAAAAAAATTTAACTGCATTTTCATTTTAAATGTCACTTCCATCAAATGTTTCAAAAGCAATCCAACAACGCAAAATGTTACAATTTTCTATAATCTTTGAATATATTTTTTTAATCTATTATATTTTTTCTATTACATCTATTATATTATATTTTTCAATTATTATTGGCAATATGCATTCATCTTATAAAACATATAAGAGTCCAAACAATGAAAACTTTAATGTCTAAGTGAAAAATAAGGTATGGCTATTAGCAGTAGGACATAAATAACAGTGTTACTTTCGTCCCCACAGGAACTCTTGCCATTTAAACCTGATGTACTTTTCAACTGAAAAACTCAAGGATGTGTTATTGTACTAAATAACCTGTAGATTGATCATTACTGTGACACATGAGAAGAGAAACACAACTTGTAATGAGGAAAAAAGAACCACTACAATAATTTACTTTTTGCACTTAAAAACAGAAATTGGGAGCTAACCACGGGACACGGTCCCGAAATCAGGTGATATTTGGCAGCTCCATCAAGGGTTGCAAGCCGAATGTGCTGTTATAGCCTGGAAAGCAAATGTTGTCAGGGCTTCGAGAAAATCACTTTGTTACTTTCATCCCACATTACTTTCGTCCCCGCTCTCAAAATATCTTCTTTTGTGTTTAACAGAAGAAAGAAACTCATACAGGGTTTGTGACAAATAAGGGATGAGTAAATGATTGTAGAATTTAACATTTTGGGTGAACTATCCCTTTCACATAACAGCTGGTCTTCTGATGTAGTACTGTAAGAGAGAAGCTATCCATACAGTGCTATACAGTACAATGTATTGCACTGTTTTTTTTCATTCTAAGTTTGTGTGTTGGTAGCTTGGCTTTTTTAGGACTTGTTCTGTAGGTTGCATATACTCCAGGAAGTTATAATAGGAGGTGGTCTTTATGAGTCTCTAAATAGTTCATTCAAACGCTTCATTCAAGAATGAAATGAGTCATTGAACTATTCATTCATCAGTTTCTTTTTAAACACAAAAACAAGTGACTGTTTTCATGAGTGACTCATTGAAACATTCAATCAACAAATTGGTTTAACAAAAGGGACTGGCTCTGTCTGAAATTGCGTACACTAGATAGATGCTGTAGATATGTATTTTTTTTTTTTAATGATTTGACTGCTTGTATGAATGTATTCTGGACATCCTTGTCATGGTATCGCTGACATCTGACACCAGTTGTGAAGTTGCTTTTTGAATACGGTGAATGTGGACATATTGCAGTGCTTTTTTCTACCAAAAAATAAAATTCATTCATTCATTTTTCTTTGGCTTAGTCCCTTATTTATCAGGGGTTGCCACAGAGGAATGAACCGCCAACTATTCACTGGGGTGGTACCTTTTCAATGGTGCACTTTACATAGATATGTATAATATGTACTAAGATGTGCATTTTTGTTAGCAATATCTACCTTTAAACTCCTTTACACTCCATGTTTATACCTTTAAACTTCATGTGAAATCAAAGTTTGCAGTGTTTATTTTGCTAGTGCACATTGTTATTCTTTAGGTGAGCAAATAATCAGTATAAGTTAATCTACTTAAAAATGTGTTTGTTTTGGTAATGTTCAATCAAATTCTGACCATTTGGTTCTGCGTTTGGAGTGGCGGTTCTCGTTTGTTGATGTCAGTTTGACGCTTCATCCACAATATTCTTAACCGTGCCACTCTTACCGTTAGTTTGCTAAGAAGGAACGAATCTCAGAAAGAAAGCCCCACCCCCTACTTAATATTCCATTTCAGTTGGAAGTACCTAAAAATCTCAGACTTGAGACTTTAAGGTTAAAACTTTTGTAAAGGTATCAATGCAGTGATAGCTTATCTACCTTTGTTTCTGATTGTACTGTATATATCCGGGAAGTGCATATTGAGATCCAGACACTATGTTCAAGAGTGAAATATCTATAGTTATAAGACAAGTAGCTTATATTGAATAAAAAACATAGAATAATTCAAGACATTGACACTTGTGAGGGTTCTGCTTTGGCTTTGTTTGTTGGCAAAAACCAAAGTAGCTTGGAATTGTATGTACAGTAAATACTGTATACCAGGGGTGCCCAAACTCGGTCCTGGAGGGCCGGTGTCCTGCAAAGTTTAGCTCCAACTTCCTTCGACACACCTGCCTGAAAGTTTCAAGTATACCTAGAAAGAGCTTGATTAGCTGCTTCAGGTGTGTTTAATTGGGGTTGGAACTAAAATATGCAGGACACCGGCCCTTCAGGACTGAGTTTGGGCACCCCTGCTGTATACGTTAACACTGAAATACCTCACAGTTGAGCTTAACATAGCCTGTATTTGTATATATGTTTTTATGTGTATATGTTTTTCTTCCTAAATCAAAATGGAACTACACCCATTCACACTGTATGGCAGATCCTAAACCTGTGGAATAAGAAGCTAGTTCCATGCAAAAAAAGACTTATTGGATTTTCCTTTCTTGTTTGTTGAACGTGCACACTTTTGCTTGTCCTTGTATCTATTGCTGTGTTTTTGTTGCACAGGATAAATGGAGGCTAAATTTGAAGTGTCTTCTTGTTCCAACCAGCTCCAAAATACTTGTTGAAACTTTACTGAACATTACTGAAAACAATGTTTATATAATTCAGATGTGTTTAGCTTGGGGTTGGGAATAAACTTTGCAGGAAAGGGGGTCTCCAGGAACAGGTTTGGAGACCCCTGAGCTAGAGTAATGTTTGTTTATGAGAATGAGTGCATTTACATGGACAGCAATACTCTGATTTTAATATGATTAAGACAATAATCTGATTAAGAGTCTACCATGTAAACAGGGATTTTTGATTACCTTAATCCGACTAAAGTCATAATCGCACTAAAAAGAAATCGAATCAAGACATGTGGAGTATTCTTATTTTAGTCGCATTATTGAAGTGCAGTACAGACATGTAAACACCGCAATCAAACTATTACAGTTACATTTTGCGACAGGACGCACACACGGCAGTTATCAGGCATTTGACAACATAAAAATGAGAATGGCTTCAAATAAGATAGCACATTTTTGGTGCTTGAGAATTTGTATACACCATCGTCTGTTTGCAGGTGGTGTGAGAAATTAACTGCAGTTGAACTTGTCGCAAATTAAAAACGAAATGCCCAAAGTCATATATGGTGCCATGATGAACACGAACTGTTGTGGCGTGAAACGCCGAGGAAACTAGCATCGATTGGTGACTTGATGCTAATCGAACTGTGTACTATAACACATAAAATGGGATCATTCTAAAAGCAACTCATGTAAACACCTTAATCATAGTAGTGTCTTATTCAGATTAAGGCAAATAATTCGATTATTGATGTCCATGTGAACGTAGTCAATGTCTATGCCATGACAAATATTTGAGCTCTAATCTCAATAATGTCCTTCTCTTTATTTCAGACCAGCAGTTTTCCCCCTGGTCACCATCCCGAGATTTCAATGAGGATAGTAGCCTCGCTCCACCCAGGAACATGAAGGGCTTATCAGGTGGTCGTGCACCGCACCAGATTCCCACACTGCCCCCGTGTGGACTGGCGGAGTGCGAGCATCTCCATGACCTGCACGGCATGCATGTGTCCGATCTGCGCCACACCTACCTGCTTAGCCCCACGGAGACCTGCGTCATGGACTTCCATCACCGTCTTTCACCGCGCAGCTCCATCCACTCCGACTGCATGATCATGTCACCTATGGCGTTACCTTCCACTGCCCCCGCCGACCATGTTTCCAGCAGCACCTTTCCCAGAATGCACTACAGTTCGCAGTACTACGACCCAGCTGCCCGGGAAGACTGTGCAGCCATCACCACCTCAGCTACATCTGCCGCCGCCGCCGCCGCTGCTGCTGCTGCTGCCGCAGCCTCTCATCACGGCAGCAGCAAGAGCAACCGCATCCCTGCAAACCTGCTGGACCAGTTTGAAAAGCAGCTTCCCTTTCATCGTGACGGCTTCCACACACTGCAGTATCAGCGCACATCTGCCACTCCAGGAGGGGAGCAACGCAGCGAGAGCCCCGGTCGCATCCGACACCTGGTGCACTCCGTCCAGAAGCTCTTCACCAAGTCCCACTCGCTGGAGGGATCGTCCAAGATGAACGGCACTAAAGGGGAAAGCGGAAGCGGGGGAAGCCATCACTATCACCACGGCAGTCATCACTCATCCAAACATGGCAGCAAGCGCAGTAAAAGCAAGGAGCGAAGGAATCGGTCCGGGACGGGGGGCTGGTGGAGCTCGGACGACAACCTAGACAGCGACAGCACCTACCGAACAGCCAGCGCCTTGAGCCGCCACCATCACGAGCATATCGGTCACAGTTTCCCAGAATCCATCCACACTCATTTCGGAGATCACTCACTCAAAACCTCCAAGAGCAACAATGACGTCAAGTGCTCGGGCCGCGAGGGTCTGTCCATGGCACCTGATGGAAAGTTCATGAAGAGGAGTTCCTGGTCAACGCTCACCGTCAGCCAGGCCAAAGAGGCCTACAGAAAGTCCTCTCTCAACCTGGAGAAGTCCATGATGCATCAGGACCTTAAACCATCTTTTCGGTCCTCACACTACCTACAGGTAGGACGCATGGCTTTCTTAAGCAGCTCCATGTGAGATGTAGTATTGCGAAATTATGAATATTAGGTTTAGTCATATTTTTGTGATATGTTAGTGTAGGGTTTACAGAAGAAAGAGCAAGGAGGAGAGCAATTGTTGAAGGACTTTGAGCTGGCAATCAAACTATAGTTTAGTTCAGTGGTTCCAAACCATTTTTTACTCTCTGACCACACAACCAAACACTTATGTTTATGCAGGTCACTACAATTTTAAATGAACCTGCTATTTATGGCAGGTTGGTAACTTAAGGTGAAAGACTGTTAACTGTCTTTATTGAATAATCTGCCAATGATTTGAATAGACATAAATGTACACAACAGGTCACCAAGCCCAGAGAAGCTCAAGCTAACACTTTTAAGTAAATGGGAAAAGCAAATTCCAGGCAGATGCCATAAGCGGGTAGAGTGTCACTGGAGCAATCAGGGAACAAGCAGAGCGGGTTTAGTTTAGACTTGCACAGGATTGATTTTTTGCAATATTTCGTTTATATTATTTGCCATGTTCCCACTCAACATTTGTGCTAGATTTGAGCAAATACAACTGGGACCTTGCTTATTGTAACCGTATGGGTAAGTTTATAATTGCAGGTACATTTGGCATTTCAAAACGTTAGATAAAGATAAACAGCTATTCTTTCCAAAAAACTCACTCACTCTCCTTCGACTTAGTCCCTGATTTATCAGGGGTTGCCACAGAGGAATGAACCGCCAATTACTCTGGCATATATTTTATGCGTTTGATGCCCTTCCAGCGCTTAGAGTACACTTACTTGTGAACCCCCAGTGTTGGGAAACACCCATAACCTCTCAATCACACACACAATTTAGTTTATCCAATTAACCTGTACCACAGGTACTTTGGACTGTGGGGGAAAATGAAGCAGCTGGAGGAAACCCAAGCAAACATAGGGAGAACATGCAAACTACGCATAGAAATGCCACCTGGACCAGCTGGGACTCGAACCAGTGACTTTCTTGCTATGTGGTGACAGTGTCAAAATTGATTAGCATTTTCAGTCAAATGTTAATTGGCAACACATCTGGTTTAATGGCACATGCATTTGAAAGTACTTAAATGTTACTGCCAAACCACTTGCACACAGAACTTTTTGGCACTACTTTAAACCCAAGAAATGCTGTCATGATGTTGCCCTTGAGCAAAGGACTTCACCCCAGGTTGCTCCAGAGGGATTGTTCCTGTAATAAGAGTAGACTTTAGATAAGAAATGCATGAGGTCCCTGAAGTGATAAATGTACTGGTTTTGACAGCAATGCCTCTGAGGAAAACCAGTTTAGTCAATTTTCTTTTAGTCAAGCAATTGGCCAGAATGTGATTGAATTCAGTAATTGATTATCTATTGTTATTGTTTAAGGCCTGTGGGAGTCATTGAAGCCTTAGAAGAGCGGATCAATACATACTTGATGTAGTAAAAGAGTTTGTGGTTAAAGCAGTGAGAAACCTTTTATATGATATATGGTTTGAAGTATGTTTGGTCAATTAAAAGCCATGACGTGGATATTGTTTAGTAATACCAGAGAAAATTGTTTATTTTTTAGTTAGGCCTAATGTCTTTCTTACATATGTCAGGAACTGCCAAGACAAATTCATCATAAGACAACTGAATGCTGTACACTATGCACTGTATATTACATACTATATACAGGGGGCAGTCGTGGCCTGGTGGTTAGAGTGTTGGACTCGTGATCCGAAGGTTGCTGGTTCGATACTCGGTACCAGCGGGAATTGGGGGTGGGGGGAGTGAATGACCAGCACTCTCCACCACCCTCAATACCGACTGAGGTGAGTCCCTTGAGCAAGGCACCGTTCCCCCCAACAGCATGGCTGCCCACTGCTCCGGGTGTGTGTTCACGGTATGTGTGTGTTCACTAACTGTGTGTGTGCACTTGGATGGGTTAAATGCAGAGCACAAATTCCAAGTATGGGACACCATACTTGGCCACACCACACTTCACTTCACTTCACTTAAGTAATACAGTTCATATTAAACTGTGATTTTTTTTTTTACAGTTTAACTCTCAGTACATTTTAGTCACATGATTTACAAACATTTGATTCATTCTCTTGGAAACAAACACTTTGATATCTTTTGTTTTCTTGGATTCATAATTTAAATACCAAAAAATCCTCAAAGGAGGTGGCGCAGTGGATAATGGTGTTGCCTCACAGCAAGAAGGTCGCTGGTTCGAGCCTCGGCTGGGTCAGTTGGCATTTCTGTGTGGAGTTTGCATGTTCTCCCCGTGTTGGCATGGGTTTCCTCCGGGTGCTCCGGTTTCCCCCACAAGTCCAAAGACATGCGCTATAGGTGAATTGGGTAAGCTAAATTGTCCTTAGTGTATGTGTGTGAATGAGAGTGTATGGGTGTTTCCCAGTACTGGGTTGCAGCTGGAGTAAAACATATGCTGGATAAGTTGGTGGTTCTTTCAGCTGTGGTGACCCCTGATTAATAAAGGGACTAAGCCGAAAAGAAAATGAATGAATGAATGAATAAAAAATCCTCAAAGGGTTAGTTCACACAAAAATGGAAAATCTGTTATTTATTACTCATTACTTAATTTTTGGTTGAACTAACCGTTTAAAATTTGGCATTGTATGATATTTAGTATTCTGTAATATTTTATAAATTTTTTTACATCAAGCAATGCATTTTTCAGTTTGGCCATGAAGTTACTTTTACCTTGATAGTGGGCATCTCAGAGCAGGTTTGAATATCTTTTTTTTTGTAAAATATACAAATAAAAAATGAATATTAATTCTTTTCTCTAAAGATACAGAACTTTTTTGTCTCTCAGTGGTATAATATCATTGGCTAATATCGTTATCGCTATAAATACCAGAAAATATTGTGAGAGAATTTTAACCCTCCTGTTGACTTATGGGGTCAAAACTGACTCGGGCACCATTTTACCAGCAGAAAAAATAACTTAAACAATGTTTTCTCATCTTTCTCAATGTTTCATCTCATCTTAGAAACAAAAAAATTTTTTTGTATTTCCATATTTTCATGAAGGCTTGTACACATTTAGGGTACAACGGTTGTCCTTAGGGTCAACTTTGACCCATTTTTACATCTCAAAAACTACTGGCACACACATACAAACTCCAACACACACACACACGCACGCACGCACGCACGCACGCACGCACGCACGCACGCACGCAC
>CAIGQV010019171.1:4002755-4019638 GCA_903798115.1 Danio jaintianensis
GAGAGAGAGAGAGAGAGAGAGAGAGAGAGAGAGAGAGAGAGAGAGAGAGAGAGAGAGACAGAGAAAATGACTGCAAAAAAAGACTGCTGGTGACAGACTTGTGTTGTGCTGTAGATTCAGATGCAGGTGTGCTCCGGGAACTGGAGAGTTGCTGAGTTTATCCTTTATTTTCACTACGGTGCTCTTCTGTATAAGACACTTAACCCACATCACCTCAGGGACGCTGATCCTGTAATAAATGCACTGTGAGATGTTGCGGACTAAAGATGTCACTAGACAACATCAGGAACACTTGATTATAACAGTTCAGCACTCAGTGATCTCAGACATGACATTATTTCATAATAATGACATTATTATCGCTGAAGAATATTGCGTTTTGATGCATTTTAGATATAGAGAGCTAATATATTTTAATGTTTACATCTTACATATGAACGTCAGGGAGTTTGTTGATTGTATTTTTAAGCGAATGTCATATCTCTGTCTCCCTGATTTTTTAAACAGCGACCTTTTTTTTTCTTTTCTTGAAATAATGTAGATGCCTTTTTTATTATTACTACTCGTTACATTTTTGGTAACACTTTACAACAAGGTTGTATTAGTTAATGTTAGCTAATGGATTTACTAATATAAAAAAAACAATGAAAATACATCTATTACTGTATTTACTCATCTTTGATAGTAATTGTATTAGCTAACTAACATTTAACTAATGGAATCTTACTGTAAAGTGTGACTTTTTTGTGCAAATTCAGACCTGATATAATCTCAAAATACAGACCATTTCAATATGGCGATATCATCGGTCCATGAACAGTTCCTGCTTTTTCAGAACTGTAACAAGAGGCGATTTAGTCATAACTAATGTTAACACAGCTGTCATTAAAAATGTATCAATATGTGGAGCTTTCTGGATTCGCAGTAGCTTTGGAAATGAACGATCTAAAACAGGAAATACATTAGGACCATTGTTATTGTTTACATCCCTCAAAATGGCCTATACTTTACGTACAGCAACATATGATATATCTGAATATGTCTAATAAATAATTTTAGATTAAAAAAACTTTTAAAGGCTCAAAATTTACATTTTCTTATTAAAAGAAATTAATTATTATGCTATTTAAAAAGATAAATTATCACTTCCAGGCCAAAATAGACCCAATGCATTATTATTCCGTAAAAAAACACCCCACATGAATTAGCCCTAGCATATGACAAAGTGTTAAAAATTTGGAAAAATTGACTCTATACACTATCAGAAATAAAGGTACAAGAGTTGTCAGTGGAGCAGTAGCTTTCGAAAAGGTACACTTTTGTATCTAAAAATCATCCATTTTGGAATCTTAAATATACATATTAGTTCCTAAACAGTACAAAAAGTCTATCTTTCTTAAAAGCTACCAGCTCTCGTACCTTATATTTCTGAGAGTGTACAGACAGTGTAACTAGTAAAGTCACAATTGACACGTAAGTGATCTAGAAAAAGGTTATTGGCAATCGACTACTACTTTTAATATCTTCCTCAGTGCTAGCCTAGAGCTGTGTGCAATGTTGAGGATTGTGTTTAGACATTTTACAGACAGACGCTTCCACTTGCTGTCACACTGATGATAAGAAGGGCATCTGTTCGGGTGCCAGGCGACACAGCTGAAAATGGAAAACAACATGAGGTGTCTAGGATGCCCCCGAGACACTAACAAACTCACTAGTTCCCAAAATAGCTGCTCGGTGTCTCACCTTGATGCCTATAAATCTTGCACAGTCAGAAACCCATAAGCTAGGGTTCATATGGAAATGAAATACATTCATTTTTACATGGGTGTTCTGAGCGAGCGCTAACTTTGAACGGAGAAGGTATCAATTATCTTATTGATCGCAAATTCTTTTAACATTATGCTGACTCAGTATTTGGTTAGATTTAGAGTAGTTTAGTTATTTAGAGAAGTGCTAGGCAATGATAAAAACATGACTTTTCTGTGATTAATCACATTCTTAAACATAAAATTTAACAATGAATTCAGAATGCACACATTTAATTAAAAAAGTTCTGGTATATGAAAAAAGTGCAATAACCAACCCAGGCTCATTCTGATTACATACCTCTATATACGTTTCTGGAGAGAGTAAAATACATCCCAGGAGTTACGCTTTTTTGCAGTTTTTGTTTTCGCAAATCCGCCAGAACCCGCTGTGTACGCTTTTTGAGATCTCAAATTTCTCTCGCAAGTGACATTCGCGCCTGCTCTTCTCGCGTAAATCCACCAGAGGCCACTGTTGACTGACTAACTGACCGATCGACAGGTCCACCCTCCTCCTTCCCTAAACCCAACTGATAGTGTTTTCAAAAGCACCGATTGACCCGCCCACCCACTTCCCTAAACCCAACCGGCAGTGTTTTCAAAAGCAATCCAGAAAAAGAAAAGCCCTCGTAGCAGCCTGATTTTTACGACGTTTTCAGATTTTACCACACTCTCTCCCTGTTATTCACGTTTATTTTACTTTTTGCCTTTTGTTTTTGTTTTACCTGCTTTCTGGAACCGCTCTTCACCAGACTCGATCCCCGTCGTTGCGGTCAACTCTGCTCCACGTCACAAGTCCGCCAATGTAAGTGGTGAGCCACTGGGCAAACTGGTAACAGCTGAAAAAAAGTCCATATAGAGGTAAGCGGTCAGCTGGTAAGCGCGAAAAGGAATGACATCATACCGCCCCAAAGCGTTTGTTTTAAAGATAAAATGCAGCCATACGTTCCTCTGGCTACATAATTCGCGCTCTCCAGGAATGTATATGGGGCTATGTTTTCAGAATGAGCCTATGTTGGCAATAACGCTTTAAACTGAGGTGTTTTTACAGCAGTATTCCCTTTACCTATTAACAGTTAAAAATAATTAATTAATTTAATTTTAGAAAATTGATTACTTAGTGATAATTAAGTGATCATTTCATCAGTGGTTCTCAGTTCCTGTCCTTGCACCACACTGCTTTCAGGTAACATGAACTTTGTTCAGAATTACAGGGTCCCTACACAGTGTTCACTTCTCCCTGAGCATGTGAAATCTTTATTTCACTTCAGAATGTTTATTTACGGATTTGTGCAATGCCACTGCCTGCAGTGTATGTATTATAAAATAAATTTTGCATATTCGTGTGAGTAGATTACATACAAAGTCAATGCAAACGCGTGAATATAGACACATTTGACAAAATGATGCGAAATGTGCTAAGCGTTTGCCATGAACAGGCAGAATTTGCCTTAATTGCGTCTTTCCAGTAAGTTCAAGTAGTTCAACTAAGCAATTTAGCATTAGGCCCATTACAAATGTTCTCATTAGTTGAGACGCATTCCCAAGACGTACATCCCAATCCAGTGTTCAACATCCCACTCTCCCCTGAGCCATTGTTTGTCTATGTGTGTATTCAGAGCCAGTGAGCAATAAACTATTAAAACAATAATGACTAAATAATAAAAACATGATAAAGTAATTTAATTCATTAATGCGTTAACTTGATAATAACGTGCTAACTTGCCCAGCCCTAATGTAGAATAAACTAATATTTCGGTCACACTTTACAATAAGGTTTCATTAGTTAATGTATTTACTAACATGAATTAATTATGACCAATACTTGTACAACATTTTTTAATCATAGTTCAACGTTTACTAATGCTTTATTAACAAACAATTTTTATGCTTATTAACATTAGTTATTGCACCGTGAGTTGACATGAACTAACAACTGTGTGTAATGAAACTGTGTTTTCATTAACTAACGTGAACAAATACTGTAGTAAATGCATTGTTTGTTCATGTTAGTAAAGACATTAACTAATACAACCTTATTGTAAAGTGTTACCAATATTTCTTGTTTGCTGTTTAATGGGTTGTTTTAAGGAATATTTTACCATTCATTCTCTCTCATTTCATCACGATGTACATGACTGAGAGGAAGAATAATTTATTGGTCTATATTATGAAAGTAAAGACTTAATCAGCTAAAAATTGCTCACAATTGACAAAAAGTCTCCTAATATAAGATAATTTCTCTTGCTTTGCATGATATGTCAGAAAGCTCATTAGAAAAAGGTCTTTTAAATCATCATAATCGGATCACGCTGAGCTGTTTAGTTTAGTTATGAGTCATTTAGCAGATGTTTAACATCCTTAGTACTTTTGTTGAGGAATGGCAGTCGTAAAACACTCTGGCATCTTGTTCAAGGACCTCAAAAAAAAAAAGATCTCAGTAACTTTCCAGTTCACAGGCTCAGTTAATCTTGAAATAAACCATAGACATTTTGTAGCCTGTCAGCTGTAGCTCTTCATTTTACGGTTTTAGGTACCTGAAAGTAAAGCACCAGCTTCATGTTACTTTCTCCTTTTCAGTAATTTCAGTTTAATTAATCAGCTAATAACTAGGGAATTAATGTCTATTATTACAGATAATTACAGACTCAAATCACAGCTTCTGTTTTATTACATTCTCGCACCGTACCATGATCTCCGTTCCTTCCTTGTTAAAATATGGCATATTCCCACAGGATTTCATTAACTTTTTTTCATTACTGATGGCATTGCCCTTATTTTTTTATTATTATAAATGTACAATTATTGTTTTTAAACCTCTTTTCGTTATATGCATTGTCATGCTGTTCATCCATGTCCAGTAGAGTTTTCATATCTGCACTTCATCTTTATGAGTTTTTAGTTGTTTTTTGGCCCCATATATTAGTCCAATGTATGTCAATATATGCAAATATATGACATGAAGTTCATATTTGGATTTCACATATATAAAATATGTCATACTGTGTATATATCAACACATTGCAACCATGTTAAAGGTTACATATATATTTTTTTCAACCATTGAAATTACAAATATGTACATATATGTTCAAATATATTATTTATAATTTTATATATGTGGTCATATATGGCCGTACACATTTGTAATTCCAATGGTTGAAAAAACATATATGTAACTGCCATTTTTCTTTACATATATTTTACATATTTGAAATCCAAATATGATTATATTGCATATATTTCAATATATTCGAGCACAAATGGTACTGTATTAAATATTTGAATATATATGTTGGAAATGGACAGATGTCTTGGTGGAATTAGTACAGCTTGGTTGCATTATGATATTGATATGAGTTTGCATAATACAGGAAATACTGTGACTGAAACTCCCTTGTTTCCTTATCTGGTTGGATTTGTCTAAATAAAAAATGGAAATCTTGGCTGGTATGTGTTTTCATAGAAAATTGAGTAGGAAGATCTTGAGATTGTGTGACTGTGTCTGGGTCTTTGGGATTATTTACCAATGAAAGATGAAGTGAGTAATTTTCTTAATGTCAAATATGCTTTCACTGATTGTTTTAAAGGGGTCATATTATTCTTTTAAAAGGGATCATTTGAATGAAAGACAATGAAAATTGTCCTCATTTACTTATCCTGCACTTGTTCCAAACCTGTTTGAATTTCTTTCTTCTGTTGAACTCAAAGGTAGGCGAGGGCATGGTCATGGCTCGCACAGTTACATGTGCGAGCCCCCTCTGCACCTCCCTGCATTGTGGTGAGTTCGTCAGTGGAAGTAAAACCACCGGCTAATCCCCCACGGTACTCCCGCTCCTCATCAGCACAGCTCATCCCTGATTCACATGATTTTGCCGGTACTTTCTCCGGATGGCTTCATCATTCAATGAATCAGGTTAGCAGATGTCTATCACAGCATCGGAGGGTGAATTATCCATATAACTCTAGGGTGCCTGCGGCTTCAGATCTGGAATCGGATATGGTGGCTATGCTTTCCCCAGCGCCCAGATTACGAGGTGTGCCCCGTCCCCTTCTTTCCGGAGGTCCATGAGGAGCTTATGTCGGCTTGGAAGGCTCCCTTCTCAGCCCGGTCGGTAAACGCTTACACTCCACCAGGGGGTACGTAGCCGTTTCTTAGGTTGAGAAGGCAATCTTTGTCAGCAAGGCGCCTGTACCTGGCAGGATGCGCCTCGTTTCCTGTCCAAAGTGTGTAGGCTTTCTGCGTTGCTCACAGTCAGAGCCTACACCGCTATGGGCCAGGCTGCCTCTGCTATCAGGGAGGTCAGCTTCTAGCGGCCCAAGACTGTTAAGCTGCCAGCAGCTGTAGCAACTGCTGCCCCTCCAGCCGAGATGAAGTCCGGGTTCTACAGCCCGTACTTCATCATGCCCAAAAAGAGCGGTGGGTCAAGACTTATCCTGGATCTGTGCATCTTAAACCGGTATCTGTACAAGATACCATTCAGCATGCTTATGCAGAAACACATCAGTGCATCAGGTTAAGCTGGAGGGTGGGCTGTGGACAATGGGGAAGCATGACCTGGCCATCCGGTTCCTCAGAGGTGCTAGAAGACTTAATCTGCCTCGTGCTCCTCTCATACTCTCTTGGGATCTCTCCATAGTCCTTTCCGGACTAGGGAGACATCCATTCAAACCGCTCTAGTCAGAATCTACCAAGATCCTGTGTCTTAAGATAGCTCTGGTGACCACGCTGGCATTGTTCAAGAAGGTCGGGGACCTGGAGGCATTTTCGGTCAATCGTGCCTAGAATTTGGAGGAGGCAAACCCAGCCCTCTCGCTGCTGTATCCCATCCGTGGGTTCCATCCCATCCTGTTGTATGTCACTCAGGGGTGAGAACACACTATACCAGAGGTTTCGCCTCCTCCTGGGCGTTAGCATGCTGTGCCTCTATAACAGACATCTGTAGAGCTGTAGGCTGGGTGACAACTAACACATTCGCAAGATTCTACAATCTCAGAGTAGAGCCGGTTTCCTCCTGAGTGCTGGGTTGGGAGACCCAGTCGGTTGGGAGAAATCTGAGCTTGGTGTCAAAAATGCTTGCTGCACCACCCTCCCTAACCCGAAGCTACGTGCACATTATAGTGCTCTGCTAGCTTGAGTTCCTTGTTGGCAAACCCTAGAGAGTTCCTCCAAGGCCCCCTTTACCTGACTCACTGAAGGAGCCAGGTGCGGGCCCATTACATTGTTGGTATGCCCGCTTGGTCAACCTGCGTTCTGAGGTATGGTGCCAGCTGTGAGTGATCCCCTCTCTAGGTGACCCCATAAGCAATGTCAGCCACGGTCTCTACATAGTCCCTCTACATAGGCAGACCCGTGTCTTCCTGAACGAGGGTTACATATGTTAATGAGCTGCTGTTCCCCACCCCCCTTTTTCTAGAAGAGGTTGGAGTCTTTACAGCGTGTGCCATGGTTACTCCAGCAATAACTAAATATCTGTATGCGTTTATAACATTTTAAAAAGTTTAATCTCAAAATATACAACAATTCTGAGTGCACAGAAAGCCTGATGTCACTTCACATTGTGTAAGAACAATGCTTATTGAAACCCCTTAATGTTAAGTGCTGAATACACATACGTATGTGTTAAAACAGAGAAAAAACACACACACATAATGTAAGTTCACATAATGTTGGTTGTATAATTATTTATAAACAGTTGGGGTAGAAATTGTGTGCTAGTACTGTACATTAGACCTTGGGTGTATTCCAGAAAGTTAACTTACCATCTGTTAAAAACTTAACTCTGGCTTGATTAACCCTAAACCTGCTTATTCAAGGTATGTCGGGTATGTCATTAAGAAAACATAACTCAACTCAACTCAACTCAACTAGGCACACTTGGGTGGGAATTACTTAACATGTAAATATTGTGACAGGACTACAATCATGGCATTTGAGGGAGTTCAGAAAAAAGTGCTTTCTATTATAGAGAACAGTTGTCTTTGGAGTGGCTTTGTGCTTTGTAACTGCAGATATTTTTATGGCTCAAAGAGCAGAGCTGAAAGAGTTAAAAGCATAATTTGACCTTTTTAAAAATTTATTTCCCGGAATGTTTGTTTGAGCATCCTGAATATCCTGACACAGCAACATTAGTTCAATCAGTGGCATTAGTTTGATAGTGGGACTTTTTGTCCCAGGAGAGTCTTTGTTTGTCCAAACAGTGGTCAAAGAAAAACTTTGAACAGTCATACTATAGTTTATATACATTACCACTAAGTGAGAATTCACATATTAATGAATGAGATGCAGTCAGTGTGATGTCTTGGATGTGAGGAAGTGAGTGTTTCATTCAGGAAGAGGCTTTAAAAACGTTTACTTATGTATCCATATTGTTATCTGGTGTTTTCTACTGCAGAATAGTTACTGTCTTTGGTTCTGATCTGAGACTTGAAGTGCTGATAATGTGTGGTCTGAGGCCTCAATGTAACTTGCCACATGCTTTTCCCCATAACAGCTGCTCTGGGTTTGTCCATAAGGCTATATAAAGTCTAAACAATAAACAATGCACAGTTAAAAATATGAGGACATCAAGTCATTTTTGATGAATCCAAACCCAATCTGAAAAGCATGCTCTATGATGTTTTGTTGTGAAAATACATTGCTTACATACAGTACGCAACATATTAAATGCATTGTGGATCTGCTTTTATATGTGTCCTATACATTTGCATGCAAACTATGTCACATCTGGGTTCACAAAGATAATGGTATTAACTAAGTCACTCATCTCAGTCACCTCAGAGTGTGCAGGAAGTTCTGAATTGATGGCTATTCCAGAGTGACCCTTCAGTCTAATATTGCAAAGGCTTCTCTTTGGCTACATTGGTTTTTGGTTGTTCCCTCCATTTAGCTCGGGCTACCATTTGCAAACAGTGAGAGATATGCGCCCTCACCCCAGCGTGTCTCTGGATCCATCAACCAACTTCAATCCTCCACAGTTTCGCTCCAGAAACCAGAGCTACATGCGTGCAGTCAGTACCTTCAGTCAGGCAAGCTGTGTCAGCCAGGTGAGTCCAACCACCTGCAACACCACACAACACTAACACATAGGTACAAGAAAGACAATCTAACTACAATAAGTGGTTTCAAGTAGATGGCTTTAGCTTTTATCTAGATATCCTGCTTGGTTTTCGGACTGTCTTGAGCTGATGTTGAATAGTAGAGTTCTTGTAGACTACTAAAAATTCAATTTCAGTTGGATGTACATCAACATACTGAAATAAAAGTCTCAGCAACTGCTGGTTCACACTGACTTTAAGGTGTTAACAGTTTATTAGCTGATCCAAGTTTGTTGATCGGGATTAAGGGGTTAAACAGTTGAAATGCCAGCTGGTGTGGTCTTGTACAACAAGGTAGGTTATCTTGGTCAATCTGTGTGAAGGTTTGTGCGGTAGATCAACATGGTCAAGCTAGGGAATAGGTTGGGCTGACTAACTATCCAAATCCCAACTTGATTTATGCGATTTAGGTTGACCAGCGTAGCTAAATGCTGATCGGGCATAGAATGATAGGTCTGGACCAACTTAGCTAAACTAGTTGGGGAAAAAAAAGCTGAATAACTACGTTCCAAAACACAGCTTAATTTAGCTGGCTGACCAGCAGGCCATGTCCACACCAACATGGGTATTTTTATACCCATGAGTTTATAGAGTTTTCCCATCATCCATTTTTTTTTTTTATCTCCATCCACATGAAAACGACAAAATGCACTGTAATGTATGTTAAGTGGCACACTGAACCAACAGGCTGCAATAATTACACTTTTATGTTGGCATCACGCCAAATAGGGCATTAAGTAATTTTACGAGTAAACTGCATACAAGTCAATGCAAATATGAGAACAGAGGTAGATTACCATCCAGCGTTGCAAAAGACATGGAATACACGATGCGTTTGTCGTAAACTTGCAGACATTCATGTCATCTGCATTTGATGTAAACCCAGTCATGTTGGCCAATCAGAAAGGAGAAAGCAGTGCTCACACTGACGACATGAGGTGAAAACTCTGGATGTAGTAGGCCTATCCACATGACCACACTGTACCCAGAGTTTCTGAAAATCTTCACCCTGGTCGGAGTTTTTAAAAAGTTTCGTTTTCAGTCACTCAGTACTCCATTTTAATGTGGACAAACAACAAAATCGCGTAGAAAAAAGTGTGGTTTTGAAAATACTCATGTTCGTGTGGACAGGGCCTTACTGTATCAATCTGGGAGGTCATCTGGATTAGTAATGGTAGAGTAATGTGTTGAGTCAATGGTTTAGCTCAAAGTTGTCAAACACATTTCCTGGAGGGCTGCAGCTCTGCACAGTTTAGCTTTAATCCTAATTAAACACACCTGATCAAACAAATTGAGTCCTTTAGTCTTGTTTGAAACCTACAGGTAAGTGTGTTGAAGCATGGTTGGAACAAAACTCTGCAGGGCTACAGCCTGAGTTTAACACCCCTAGTTTATTGGTTAACACTAATAAAACACCAGCTAACAAGATTAATGAGTCCCTTAACCAGACCAAACATGGTCCTAGAGAAGTGTCCCCAACCCTGTTCCTGGAGGCACACCAGCACTACATATTTTCATACTCTTCCTAATAAAACACACCTGAATTATCTCATCAAACCATTAGAAGAGACTCCAAAATCTTGGATTAATGGATCAGATAAGGCAGACATCCAACATATGTACTGTTGGTGTGCCCCCAGGAACAGGGTTGAGAAACACTGTCCTAGAGGGTCACTGTCCAGCTAGTTGCTTCAACTAGCACCAACTTGCTTCAACACACCTGGCTGGAAGTTTCGAGTATGACTAGTAAGACTTTGATTAGCCTGTTCAGGTGTGCTTAGTGTGGTTAGGAGCTAAACTCTTCATGACATTGGTCCTCCTGTGTTCAAAACCCAGTAGAGCTAGGATGGTCAGATTTAATAGTACCAGAAACCTGGTCAGCCTGGTACCATAGCTGGTAAACTACACTGAAAACACAACAACCTTACTTTAATTATGATGCACATTTTCACTAATTTGAATAACAATATTTCAACTTATTTTAGGCAAGTTTTTATTTAAATTATGATGTGAATTAAACCTATCTAGAACACAGTTCCCAATTGATAATTAATCTCAATCACTTAATTAGATTTTTTTTTATTGCAGTTTAAATCAACTAATTTAATAATCCTTATTATTTTTGTTATGTATGGAATGAAAGACACAATTCTCAGCACTGAGATTAGGATAATTATGGCTTACTGAACCTGCATTTACACTACTGCATTTTTGTTTTAAAATGGTATTTAAGAATGAAAATGTCCCTCGTTTCAGAAAAATGATCTCTGTCCACACTATATAACCAATAACACCTGATTCATGACCATTTTCAATCAAATGTGCATGCATATATCTTGCCAGCATCTGTACTTGCAGTCTACCAGTTGTGTAATGGTCATATGAGAGGGGCTTGACAAATCATACGAAATAGTCGAGAAGACAGTCTGAGGGCGCCACCATTTTCAAAAGTCTGTCTATACAGAAATGGAACATCAGCATTTTGAAAATGCTCCATTTTCATGAAACAAAGATTCTGGTGTAGTGTGGAGTAGTGACAGGGATAACTGTAACAAAACCTATGCATTTTAAAACAAATATGCATTAGTGTAAACACCACCCAAAGAAAGAGTGCTACTCTTCTACAAAGCGGTAACCTCAAAACTCAAAACCTGAATTGAAACTCTTTTAAATCTTCAAACTAAGTGAACATTAAAGTTGTTTTCTTAATTTGAAACACCTAAGATTACTTAAATTGTCAAGATTTTCTCTCTTAATGAAATCCCATGCAAAGCCTCCTCGGAAATACATATACACTTACCAGTTAGTTACACCAACTAAATTCATTTATGTTGCCCCAACACAGAATGATTGGGTTAACTGATTTTTGTTAAAACCAATGTAAAACAAATACACTGTCCAAAAAAAATCAACAATTGTGTTGTTTCAGCTCATCTTAAACAAGTAGTTTGAACAAATACATTTCTCGAGATCTACTGATCCTTCCAGCAAAGTTCAGCTTCAATCCTGAACAAACACTACCAAACTGGCTCTTTAAGATCGGTGTGTTTCATTCAGAGTTCTTCAGAAACAGGATTGGGCATCCTTGTGATCTTTGCTAAACTAGTAGAGAATTAGTTTTACTTATTGTATTCTAAGAACACAACTTGACCAACTTAACCACCTTAAACCAGTATGAGTTGATTTTCCAAGCAACATTGTAAGAGATATTTATTAGAACACAATGTTTGGTTACAGAGACAATAAGGCATTCAATGACTGATGTTAGATTTTCTTCTTTTCATATAAGCAATTGTTAAAACAGGATGCCAGAAAGCTGAAGTCAAGGTCTGTTGAGCCGCGGTGCTGTGAATTTACGTGGGCTTTAGGTAGGCGGCTGTTTACAGGCTTTTACTGATGGAGTAGGTTACAACTAAGATGTTTGATGAAGGTTTTTTAGATCATTCTGACTATCAAATATGTTGAAAATGTTTTTAATTAGGGTAGATGAAGTGTTTAATCTTCTGTTTTAGTGCTAGGTTGACATGGAAGCAGTAATTTCATAGACGTTTTGATAAAAGTGCTGTTTAGACTACTGTTAACTGTCATTTTCCCTCTCCAAACAATATGCTTTTTCTTCATTTACCTATTATGAGATGATATTCCAGCCTGAAATGTTTTTTTTTCTTATCTTGTTGCTTTCTGACATAATTCTACTGAGACGTTCAAGGTCGGAAATTGCCAGTGGTATATTCCTCCTGCTAACACTCCTTCATATTTACTGTGCAAAGGGGAAGAATCAAAGTGAGAAAGAGAAAGGAAGAGGAAAAATTAAGGACTGCTATTCCTGTTTTTGTCTCTCAGGTGAGTGAGACTGAGGTCAATGGCCAGTTTGAGTCAGTTTGCGAGTCCGTTTTTAGCGAAGTAGAATCCCAGGCCGTGGAGGCCTTGGACCTGCCCGGCTCTTTCCGCACTCGAAGCCACAGTTACCTGCGTGCAATTCAGGCTGGGTATTCCCAAGATGATGACTGCTTGCCTTCAATGACATCCTCTACTGTCACTTCAACTCTCAGATCCACAACAGGTAACCGTATGCCTCAAATCCCACCTGAGAGAGAGAGAGAGAGAGAAAGAGAGAGAGAGAAAAGTCTTAGAGCACGTACCCGCCATACATTCAGCATATGCTGAACTACATACTCTGGCATACCTACATATGTACAGTGGGATTCCCTTGTGCTTGAGAGAGGACTGACTTGAATGTCTTTCTGTCTGCTCTTGTCTGTTGTGTGTGTTTGCTTCTCTGCGTTTGTGTTAAAAGACGATTGCCTGCAATTCCCTTTGCACGAGTCATGCGTCCTTTTCTGGGCTTTTCCGTATCAGTTAAAATCTGATGGTATTGAGAGTTTAGATTGGGGTCGTAATGATCTAGGCTGCTGAATATCACACACACATGACAACACAATGCAACAAAAGCATGCTTTTAACTAGCAGTTTTACAGAGCATGCAACACGCCGTGGGCAAGTGTTTTCACGCAGCACAGAGAGTCAGGTTATGGTTGGGCAGGAAGGCTGGCTTTAGAGGTATTCACAGTATTATACAAAAGTGTGAATTGTATATATGTAAGTTCAGGTTAGTAAACTAAAAGGCTGTTTCATATCTGAATGCACAAAGTTATGACTGTGAACCACATAAGCGATTTTATGTGTTGCATAAAAACATCTACATTTGTGAGGAGAAAGAATTTCCCAATGCTTTGAGAAGTTGGGGGTCAACAAAGTACAACTGAAGAATAGAAAAATACTTTATACTTCACATTGAATACTAAAAATACAATTTCTAATTTACCCTCGGGCCATCTAATACGTGGGTGGCTTTTTTTTCTTGCACAGGTTTCTTGTACAGACCAATCGTTTCACTTCACGGGACTTTATCAGAACTGTATAACAACTGTATCAGAAGCCACAGATAAGTTAATTAGTTAACCAAAAACTTTAATATTTAATAATGAATTATGAACTAATTGAATTGTCCGTAATACTATGATTGAATGATCTCCCTGTGAATATAAAAACTAGAGGTGAAAACAAATCCTATTATCCTAATCCAGTTTTACCATTATTCCCAGCTAATGAGGAATTTTACCAACCCAAATGAGCTGAAGACTTCCTGGCAGAGCAGATATGGAGATATTTTTTGCAACACATACTCATCAGAAAGTGTTTCTTTGTGCAGACAGAACGGCCGCCTCACACCCTGCCCCAACACCCCTGCTGTGCTTGGTATACACATGGAGTAAAGCTATGAACCCTATTGAAATGCAACAAATTGATGTCAAATATTGCAACACTGAAAATACTTTTCTTTTCTTTTTCCCAGTTACTGTATTTTCGATTTCTTTTTTAAATTCAAAATGCTAATTTGTTTTTGTATGATTTTGTTTGGTCACTCCAGGCAAACTTTGTTTCTTTCATTTACTGTGGGCTTCTTTGTGTTTGCTATTGAAACTGGAGTTTGATTTGATTGGACCTTCATACTGTCAAAAACTCATACTGATGACACAACGAAGACTCTAAGGAGAAAGGAGAGCTCTCCAATCCCACCGTCTCACTCCGCTGAAGTGCTTTCACCACATATGGCTCTGTACGCAATCCCCGTCGACTGGCTGTAGGACTAAACCATTGTCTCAAAAGGATTTCATTCATTCTGGAGGACTTTTTTTCTTTCAGCAGTCCTGTATTACTTTGGTTTTACAAAGAGAACTATACTTTGTGTACATGCTAGAAGCTAATTAGATGCTTTCTTCCCTTAATGATTGAAAAATTCTGACAATTGCTTAAGCCCTGGTATTGATGCTCTCAATTCAAAAGCACTGACTTATCAAAGAAATATTATCAAGCATACCCCAAAGATTCACTCAGTAGGTGAAGCTAAATTTAGTTGCGGCTTAAATAATTTAGAAATATCGAGTAAGGTGTTGGGTGTTCTGTGATTGACCGTCACATGAAGGAGATCCAGGGGAAAAGAGCAGCTGGAGGGATGCCTGTTACAGGTATTATAATGTCAACACGCATACATCTTTCAATGGATATGTGTGTTTTTGCACTGCCTTCTCAAAATAAATCAGGACTAGTCCTTTGAAAGAACTATACATCACTAAAGGTCAGAATAGGGGAAACCAGTGTTTAGTTGCCAAAGCAACCATGCTTTATTTATTTTATTTTATTTTATTTTATTACAGTTAATTTGCACTTACAATGGAAATCTATGAGGCAAGAGTTTAAAAGTACAAATACGAAGACCATATTTGCTGGCCTCATTTTTACAAACTACTTTTTACAGTAGCTTGCCACATACAAATCCATTGTAAGTGTATTACCATACTGTTTTATTTATTTATTTATTTATTTATTTATTTATTTATTTATTTAATTTTTACAAATTGAGGTTTGAGTTAAATTGAATCTTGGAAAAAAGCTATTCTTATTCATTTTCCTTCCTTTTTTTGTTGCAGTGGGTTGGTGGGTTTTTCCTTAGAATGTTTAAAAATGTTGCATCACTTTATTACAATTTTTCTACCAACCCTGGCATTTCTGGAGGACAAGCGTGGCCAGCAAAATGCAGTTGGAAGTAAGAGCTGGTGTGGAAGATTTCAGCCGTGATGGACAGTGGGATTGCAGCCTCTGCCTGGTGCAGCCCTCACAAAGACCCAACAACTTTATTGGATCGTGTTTTTTCTTAATCCCTCCCGTTTTAACTTCACATGGTCCAATCAGCTCAATAGATGGGCTTTTAACATATTCAATAGGGTTCATATCTCCTTGCCTGTATGATTGCTTGACATTTTATTACCTTTTCATCTTTTCTGTTGCACAAAAGCAAGAAATCACTAAAATTCAGTAAGTTCATAAAAACAGCCTCGGCATTTGCTATGATGCTCTTTGATCTGATAAATGGCTAAAAGGTGGTTAATAGCATTGGTTTCTATTGGTTATGCTGTGAAGAGATGGAAAGGCTGAATAGATGAGATGTTCTTTTATGTGAGTGAGAAGGCAGTGTAAACACACATCTAAAAACTAAATGTATGGGACTAAAACAATGAAAGACCCTGCCAACACAACATGGTCAACTGCAATAAAAGTTACAATCAATGAATTACAAAAAATAACATGTTCATTAAACCAGGGGTGTTTCTAGCCCTTCATTAATGCTGAAGCACAGCCACATCCATCCATCAAAAAAAAGGGCTCATATTTTGATAGTCAATCTGCATGCTTTGAGATTATGGCAATTGAGAACCATTTTACAGTTTGCCAAATTAGTGGCTACTTTGTATGAATTTGTACAACCTCTAGGAACAGGGGCCAAATCTGTTCTTGGAGGGCTACTGTCAAAAGTGTTTAACTCCAGCCCAAAGTAACACATTAAAACCTTCTAGCCAAGGTCATCAATCTCACTTGCTGTGTCCCAATTCAGAGGCTGTGTCCTTCCAAGGATGTGGACTTTGAAGAGTGTTGCCTTCAAAGTCTACAAAGGGCAGCCAAATGAGGCAGCTTTGCCTCTGTGCGTAGGATCGGTCTTGCCGTAATACTAACTAATACTAATAACAATATAACAACATTGACAATAACATTTGTAGTAGACAAACATGGTTCAGAGCCTGTCAAAGTAGGTATCCTTCATTGGTTTTAAAGTGAAGGATGTATTTCAAGACTGCATTTGAAGAAACACTTGAATTGGGACATCCTTTGTTGGGCTGTTCAAATGTGGCCTTTGAAAGATTCAACCGGACACAGATACTAAACAAAGTTTGGTCCTGAAGAGTCGCAGTCTTGCACAGTTTGATTCTGTTCTGATAAAAACTCAACTACCTGTGTCTTTGAACTGTACCTTTCAAATGAGATACAGTCAAGTCCAAAATTTCGGGATTGACTGTTTAAAAAAAAAAAAAATTATTTCAAAGACACAGGTAGTTGAGTTTTTATCAGAACAGAATCAAACTG
>CAIGQV010019171.1:4020038-4047294 GCA_903798115.1 Danio jaintianensis
AGTCAAGCCCAATATTATTCATACCCCTTGGGTCCTCTGATGGGCACTTTGGAGTGAAAAAATCATAGTCCCCATAATGTTGTTCCAAATTTAATTGCTCAAAACTGGCCACTTCGAAGGGCCTTTCAGAATGAAGTATTTCGAAGGGTACAACTGATGGACACTTTGGGCCCTCATGATCTCTACTTGGTGTGCAGTGTGCTCCATTCAGAATGACTTTCTATGCTATAATTGCTTTGAAACTGTAAGGGATTACATTAGGGCACTGGGATAAACCTTTCTTAATGGAACATGCTGCTAGTAACCCTTAGATCTGATTAAGTTGTTTAGGTGTGTTTGATATGGGTTGAAGCAAAACTTTGTCTTTTCAGGACCAGACTTGCCCAGTCATGTATTAGACATCTCTAGACAGTTGTGTTTGAGATAAACTTTGCAGGACACTAGGCCTCCAAGAACAGATTTTGACAATTCTGTTAGAGTGATAATTCATAATTAATAAATCTGGCATTGTTGGTTTATATTTTAAACTTATGATATCGATAACTCTTGACTCGATTCGAGATCAGGGTTGGGGAGATCTGTTCTAAAGTTGCCACTGTCCTGCAGAGTTTTGCTCCAACCTTATAGTAATCCCTAAGACCATGATTTGCTGGTATAAAACAGTGGCCCTCCGTGACAGGGGTTCCTCATGCTTGATATATGTCAATTCCATTGATGAATAAAGTTTCATTAGCAATAATTTACTGGGTCTCAGCTCATGCCCTAGTAAAAAAAGGTCTAGCAAAACACCTGCACTAGTTGCTTCCTGTGAAAGTCAAACCAAAAAGTTTTGTTAACCTGCAATCTAGAATCAACAACAGAAAAGACCCTCTACTTTGCCTAATGAATACCGAATCTAATTGCTCTTCATCTGAGTTGATATACATGACAGTTCCTGAATTTACTTCTAGAGACCAGTGTAGTAGGCACTACTTCTCGTGATTCGCTGTCCTGAAAAAAATTCTTCCCAACCTGTGTCAACATGCCTTCAAACATGGTTTTCAGGTGATCCTGAATGTCTTGATTAGCTTCTTCAGGCATGTTTGATGATGGTTGCAACTAAATTCTGCAGAATTCCGTGTCTTCTGGAGCCAGATTTAGGATTCAGTTGAAAATTGTGTGTACAGGGTCTTTCTTCACATACTGATGATACACAGATACACACTTTAAGACACCAAGCAAGTGTTGACATTAGATCAATTACACAGCTGTTCATTCCTTTGAATTTCCCTATCTCCCTATTTAAATTTGTGTTCCAGAGGGGTATGATGCAATGGAGGGCACCTCATTGCTAAATGAGGATATGATTGAGGATGATGATGGCGCCAGCTCCTCGGCTTATCAGGAAATCGAGCGGTTCGAAAGAGAAAATGCTGCTCGAAGCCAACACAGCACCAGCTCCACTGTCACAGCTATCTCTGTTCCTCCTACCTCCACACATGCATATCGTGGAGCCCCATGTCCGCCCCCATCCCAGCCCCCACCAGATCCTCCCGTCCCGCAGGCTATTCAGGCTTTCAAAGAGTCTGCAAACATGGTGGCCGCCTTTAACATGCAGTGGAAAGAAGAAATATCAGCTATGCGCTATGAGCTTGCAGAGCTGCGCAGGGATGTCTGCGGGGAGCTCAAAACTTTCAACAGCAACTTCTTTAATTTCACCCAGTGCTATAACATGTGGACGATGTGCCGGGAGGCTGCCACTGGCACCAGTTCCTCTCAGTCAAGCGAACGGGTGTCTGTTGGTGTCCAGACTGGTGCTAACGGTCTGGTAAGACAAAACACTGCAGATGCTTCAGTAATGTGTCAGCCCGAACCGGCTGCCTTCAACATTTTTGACCTGATGGAGCCCCCACGCATTGAAATCACTGAAGGAACTCCCGAAGGAACCACTGCTACCAACAGTCCAACTAGCCCAGTTAGTCCTGACAGACCCACCACCGGCCGACCGCTGCCCAAGCCGCTGGGAAGGTCCAAACTGGACACCGGCAAAAAAAAAAAACTGCAGTCGAGCGGATGGTCAAAGAAGTGCCAGTCTTGAACTCTGGTGCAGAAAGTACACTAGTGGACCAATGTCCTACTTATCTTTATCATTCTGATCATTCTCATAACTGGAAAAGGCATTGACTTCTTTTCTGAATCAACCCTATACACCTTGGGGAAACCCTGCACCTAGAGAAGAGCTTGCCCCTTTTCTCCTAGCAAAGATCCCGACAGGAGAAGGTGCCGTTTTGGCATAACAAGGATAGTGTAGCTATTCCAGATGGAACCATCTGCTGTGCCGGATCATCAAATCTGTTTACATCACCACAGAAATGATTCATGAATGTCATTTGCATTGTATGGAATGTCACAATTTGTCTGATTGTCACTGTCAGTGTTTTGTTCATGGCTAAAGCAGTTCTTTCACAGTGGTGGGTCATCTCACTGCTCAATCTGACCAAAAGAGGGTATGAATATACAGTCACGCCCAAAATTATTCATACCCCAGGGGTATGAAAAATTTCAGGCTTGACTGTATATATAGTCAAGCCCGAAATTATTAATATCCCTGGGGTATGAATAATTTCAGGCTTGGCTGTAGTTGAAGTTTGAGCGAGGCATTTTTGGCTTATACAAATCAAGCTATGTACAAATCTTCAATTTTATCCTTCTTTTTTGTCTTCTTTTAGTTATTTTTATTTTTTTTTATTTTGCAGTCTTGGTTAAAAATATAGAATGTCATAGAATGCAGCAGAACTTTAGTGACAAATAAAGTCAAAAGTTCAATGACCTCAACTTGTAGGCTAACTCATAATGCTAATTTGTCATGGGTTCCCTCTGTACTTTTGAGTGGATTCTTAGTTTTAATTAATTTGCATGATAAATGCAAAGTTCTGTCCTGAAACTCTATTGGGAGCAGAGGTTGATAAGGCCTATCAAATTTGTCTTATACTACTTGGTGCCTGTGATTGGTTGTTGTCGCCTCAGTGGCCAATGAGCTTGCTCCTCGGTGTTGCTTACATTTGGAATCTACAGCACATTTTTAGATCCCTCCCCCACCCCAGCTCCACCTGTGTATAGGTCTGCTTCAGGGGGTTTCATGTATGTTATGTTTGCAGTAGCAGTGTTATCTTCACAGCATGTCTGTGAATATAATGGCAGCAGCAAGTCTCAGTAGTTGCTCTGCACCAATAATCAAAGCAGCAGCAATGTTTCAGATCTTTGCCACCAAGACCAAATACACAAACAGTGCTACAGTATATACACACATTCATTACTATACTAAATCTCTCAGAGAGTTGTCATGACAGAACTGTATTTAACATGAGCAATTTTGTTATAAAGCATTAATTGCACACAGTCATTGTAACAAGGTTCAAAAGTCATGGTTCAAGGGAAGGAGGCAGGAAACTGGTGAATGTTTAAACATTTGGCAGCCCCTCACGGACAACTACTGACAAACTAAAACCAAAACCAAACATAAATTGTCCCAGACCTTGTCCTCTCTCGTCTTCCTCTGTCGTCACTACTTCTACTAATAAACACCTTTGAACTAAGACTTTTGGTAATTCCATAATAGGTAGGTGTGTCTCTGAGGCTCCGCCTTCTGTGACAAGTACATTTTTAGTTCAGTTTACTCTGTTCAGTCTGTCAGACTTTCATGAGTAAAAACATAACAAAAAAAAACTGCTTCGTAGTGAAAAATAAACAATACTTTTATTCAAAAGCATTTTTTTTCTTGTTTAAAACTATAAAGCTGCTTGCTTTAATGTAATCTACTGTATAAAGCAGCCCAGGCTCATTAGAAGTGCATGCTTCGACCTACATTTTTGTGAAACGTAAAATATGTTGCTCCATCTATGTTTTGTTGCACGTTTCAAATGACAAATCCACTAGAGGGTGCTGTCTACATTTTTGTGAATCTGAAATACATGACTTCGGGTGAATGTTGTTGTACATTTCAAATACTTATCCTTCTTGTACACATCCACGAGAAGGTGGAGCTTGTAGAACACATCACCTAGTGAACCACTAACCTAAACCCTTCCCTATATCCAAAAAATAGTGTTTTCAAAAGCAAATGTAAGAGAAAAGTGCACTGCAATCACATACTTTGATTTTACGTAGGTTTTTGTGGAACAGTGCTTCACCGGACTCATGCATTACAGTATATTGAAGTAATTTTTGGGGTTTCACAAAAACCTAGGCTGAAGCACTCACATCCAGTGAGCCTGTGTTGGAATAAAGTGCCTCAATAGCAGTAAATGTCTGCCACCAGCTTAAAGTCCATGTGAAATTAAAATTTAAAGTATATAATGCTTGCGCATATAGTGAACAATTAATTCGTGCAAGTTAATCCATTGAATGTTTTTATTTTTTTATTAATCTTCAATCAAAGTCTGACCATTTGCTTCTGCATTTGGGTGGCAGTAATTTGACGGCTTCAGTCACAATCTTCTTAACCACACCTCTCTCACCGATAGTTTGCTATGAGGAAATGATGTGCAAAAAGAAAGCTCCACCCCTACCCAATATTCTATTTAAGTTGGAAGTATATCAACATACTGAAATAAAAGTCTCAGCAACTTCCGGTTTATGTGGACTTTAACTGCACCTAATATAAAGTGGGGCCAACAGATGAATTGGATTGCAATGTGTAACCCAATAGAAACCTTTTTATGTTTTTGTTTTACGTTTTAAAAATCATGTTTCAGCAATGACTGTGTGTAATTTCTGTTATAGAACAGCATATCTAAACTTATTTGACATAAAAGTCCTCTGTTCAGAAAAAAAAATCTTTTCAAGGAAACCCATTTTATGGGTCTACAAATTGAACAGCTGTCACGCAATTCTTTGCCGTTTCCTGCCAAGTGAAAATGAAGGTCCTTGCACAGCAATCACGTTGAGCTACAAAGGAGTGGAACATTAGGGTTATCAGAATGGCATTCGGCTCATTTTAAAACTACTTTCTGCCCTCAGTTTCTCAGGAGAGCCTTGAAGAAAGGAACTTCACTAAATTAAAAAGATATTTTCGCTCAAGCATAAGCCCTTACCATGTTTGCTGTAACTCTACATCTGCAGTGTGTGTTTATTAGCCAGTATACAGTATATGGAAAGCGTATGTGGACTGTTTACAAGTAGTGCTGAGTGGTATCTTCTTTTAAAAATACTTTATCCGAGGATGGAAAGATATGCAATATACTTTTCTGAAACAATACAAAGATGGGCATCCTCTCAATTTCAGATTTTTAGAACCATAATCCAACAAATATAAGTACAGCTGTGCAAAATATCAGTAGTAAATCATTGCCAACACTAAAAATGTAGAATTTGTACACTAGAGTAAACTTCTGAAGTATCACTTTTGTTGTGCCTTGCGTTTGTATTATGTTGGCAAAAACGATGTCACTTTCGGAATTATGATGTCAGAATATGGGCTCAGAGACAAAAAGGACCTTCCAAGCATCAAAAAAGTAATAGTGTCATAAATAATTAACATGATTTACAGAAGTCAATGACCAAAATGTCATTAAATATAAATGTGTTATATTTTAACATATTTGGAACAAAAATGATTTGAGTACTTATTAAAAGACTTTAAAAGTCTGTATGAACCCTAATTTTACCATGGTTATTTTGTTAGTGCACATTGTTAGTCTTGAGGTAAAGATTTATTCAATTTAAATTAAATTTATTAAAACAGTTTGTGGTGACACGGTGGCTCAGTGGTTAGGACTGTTGCCTCACAGCAAGAAGGTCGCTGGTTCGAGTCCCAGCTGGGTCAGTTGGCATTTCTGTGTGGAGTTTGCCTGCTCTCCCCGTGTTGGCGTGGTTCATTCCACTGTGGCGACCCCTGATGAATAAAGGGACTAAGCCGAAGGAAAATGAATAAATGAAATCAATTTGTTTTGGTAATTTAAATTTGCTTCTGCTCTGGAATGGCAGTTATTCTCTGACTTGGGTGAAATATGCGTAGCCACACCCCTCAAACTGTTAGTTTGCTGCGAGTGAAAGATAAGAGGAGGAGTTTCAAAAGTAAAACCCCGCCCCTACTCAATATTCCGTTTTAGTTGTAAATACATCATCATACTAAAATAAAAGTCTGCTGCTACTTAAAACCTCAACTGCACCCTCAAAAGATTACATTTGACTTAAAACATTATATTTGACTACATCTTAACAATCTTTATGTCTACTCATTACTTACTACATTTCAATAAGTATGATTTTATTACCGCATTATAATGTAAGTATCTTTTTTGGAGTATTTCACCCATAGTTTGACATGTAATTTTGGCAAAAGTTTATTGAAATATTAAATTTAGACACTTCTGTATGACAGTTGTCCCCTAAATTCATATCAAAGAAATTGCTGACTATAAATAATTTGATCGACTGTTATTTAGTATTGAATATCGAATCATTAGATGCTTTTCTGAAACTATACATTTATATTTCATTTTTATTATCTTTGCAAAATTCTGCTGCTCTTCTACACTCTCTTAATGCATTATATGTGATGCACACGCATTTTCCCAAGGCATATTTATTATTATTCACATTTTATTATTTTTAAGACAAGACTTATTTAGGTATTCATTCAAAATTATTTTTGAAAACTATTTTTAGTGGTGTCTGAATCACAGAGGTGAAACTGACTATCGCTCAGCACTACTGAATTTTTGTACTTTCTGCATAGCTCATACAGTTCTTCTCCTGAGTGTTCTGTTACTGTGACTTTGACTCCCGTACTCACACAAATGTTTATTTATTTTCAATCCAAATGCAAAAGTATGTATTTATGTTTCATGCCCTGGATGGTGTTTCTCTTCCATTTGAACTCATTTATTCTGCATTTAAGGGACCATCTGAATTTGTCTCCACAGGACACACACAGCATGCGGAACCATTTGCTGTGTGTTTGAATCAAATGATGTAATTAACTTGTGTTTATTTCTTTGTTTATGTATTTAAAGGTTTGCTTACAGAACATTCAATCGCCATGTGCCACTAAAAATAAATGAGACACTGTGACAATTATATTATGATTATATTTATCCTCCAATTTTAAATGTACTGTAGTTAGCGTATAACAATTAAGTTCAGCATATAATACAAACATTCCTTAATACTATATATTTTTATGTACTACGCTTAAGAAATGTATTTAAAACAGAGGCTATATGAAACTATCTATTTTGTTTACTAGAAAATAACCAATCGTCATGCCAAAGGCAATATTTTCTTTGAATAAAATTAGTATATTTAAAGCCGCAGTTTAAAAAGGGGGATTAAAAAAATAAGAAAATGACTGCTGAACTAGTGTGATTTTACAATATGGTTGAAAGTTTACTGTTTAATTCCATCTATATTTGCGATACTACATTTGCTTTTATTTTTTGTAATAAAACCATAAAACTATTTAGAGTATATGACACCGTAATGTCAGTACAAATGCAAAAAGCTAAATAAATGAACGAAAAATAAAACTAAATAAAATAATTATTTACATTGGCCAGTGTTTATGTACTGGTGACCAAAAATTTTGTTATTAATTAACAAATGTTATTTTATAGATGTTTAAGAAGTAACATAATTCGTTGGTGTGTCATTATTTGTATATTTATTCAAATTTTAAATTCCTCTATGTTTTGCATCTCAGATTTTGCTTTAGCACTTTTTTTGGGATTATTCTAAATTAATTTGGCATCCAATGAAAATAGCTCTCTAATAAATCCATCGTATTCCTTAGCTATAAGCCACCGATTTTTTTTATTTACTTTTTTTTTGTTGCCATTGTCTAGCCAGTTATTTGGCATTAAAGACACTGTCAAATGTCCAGAGTGGCCTGGTTTGAATGTACTGACGCCGTCATCACTAGTGATGTAATATCTAGGCTTTTCTGAACTCATTGCTGATGTGTGTCCTGTTGCACATGGGAGATATGGATTTATAGTGGTTTCAGTTGGCATTAAAGAATATGAGATGATCAGATTTTGAAATGATTTGACCAAATATGAATAAATTAGCTTTTTGTTTTGTTTTAAGTTTCTCAATAAAGCGGTGACAAATCACAAGTTAAAGAGCAAGTTCAATCAAAACTGAACATTCTGACATTTACTATCCTTAGGGGTCGATCTCACTGAATGTACTTTTACATTCTGAGTACGTTTGTTGACAAGAAAAAAATGTGTGCTGCACTTTCTATGTCGCTAGGCAACCATTGATTCCGTTGATATTGTTCTAATTGTAATATTTACTAGTATTGCGATACGATTTGTCAAGTCATACAGCTCTGGATAACTCGAAACAGCGACCACTAGTCTCTCCCCCATCTTTAAAAGTCTCCGTAGTCATCTTGACAACACAAATATTGCTGTCACCTCAACGACAACTTCGCTTCTGCTTTCATTTGATTGGTCAATGAAAAAAGACGCGACTGACGTAGCTCAGAGTTGACTTTTTTTCAACTTTTTTTTCACAAAGCGCTACAGCAAAAAATAAGCCATGGCCATTAGAAAACCATTCAAAAAAGGCGCCTCTCATCACAAAAAGTGCGTTCGGTGTAATCAAGGCCTTACTCTGTGCCAATTTTTTTAACCCCCTATAGGGGAGTCATTGAAATACTCATTGGAAAAACCCTGGAGTGTCACTGGGGAATATTACAAGATTTTTGAACTTATGACTTCTGAACCTTCAATGTCAATCAAGTATATGTTGTGTCTGTTTTTTGTTTTTTTTTGCCCATTAAAAGGTTTAGCTACCCAGGCTCCTAAAAAACATCTCTATGGCAGGATTTTTTGTTAAAATACATTACATGTCTCAGGGCAGTTTCACACTAAGTGTTCAGTTTTCTCTGAAACAGATGAATGCGATTATTGCTTATAAGAGTGTAAGATTTATATACGTTGGTTCATCTATGAGGCTGTTTACACCTGGACACTTTATGTGCTATTTTTTCTATTCTGAGAGCTGATCATAAAAAGGACAGGTATAAATACCTTATGAAACAAATTGGAGACAAATATAAATCCGATTTCTCAAAGCACTACAGGATGTGGTCTGGGACACACTCCAGAAGAAACTGGAAAGGTATAAATCCATCTACAGTAGTTGTTGTAACCACATGTGTAAATTTGATTCCTCCTCAAATGTAAAAAAACACAACGGCAAGACCATTGATGACAGCTTTTTAGGTTTTATTTGATTTTGTGTAAGATGAATAAGATATATAGCTTACATTTCTGTAACAAATAATACAAATGTAATACAATGTGGTGTATCTAATGCTTTAGTTCACGTAACCTATGTGGAATTTGAAGATCGGATTATATGTTTTTATATTGTTTAACACAGACGCATTTATGTAGACAAATGTAAATAGAACTGTTTTCACAAATCAGATCAAATCAAATCAGTCAGAAAAAAACGCATGAAGTGACCAGTTGTAAACAGGCCACGAAAATGGTCATGAAACTGGCTTTTGATGTTTCTGATATAAGTTCTGAAATTATCCAGCTCATATCAAAGGATCTGTAATGACATGCAAAGCAATAGTGACTTGTTTTGTGTGACATTACTGTCAGATCCAATATAGTCAGCACAGCATTGTCTTTCATTTTCAATTGTTCAGAAAATCCAGTACTGAATAATGTCTTGATCTAAAAAAGTTTTGATCTAAAAGTTTCTCCTAAAATGAGCATTTTTCTCAGCGTCCTTTATTTATGTTCAGTTATTTGACTGTAAAGGCCCTGTATTTGTCCCTATAAAAGTAAAATTACTGAGCCTACAGACAGGAGTTGGAGAAAAATGCTAATTTATTAATTTAAGAAGGATCAAATGGCATTTAGAGGTCTTTGCATCTAAACTCTTTAAATACACAGTAAAACAAAGTGAGCAAAGGACCGAGTTCTGGAAAATATCATTAAGACTAAAGTTAATCCACTCTTCCCTAATGCTGGGATGGAGAGACAGCCCAGCGTCTTATTTTAATTTTTTTTCCAGAGCATAGACCTGCATTTGTTTCTCATTATTTATTTACTGCAGTGTAATTCAGTGGGTGGAGCTAAACAGACAGTGATGTACTAGTTGCCGTTGATCTTCTTCTACAGGGGCGGAGTTTGGCTACTATTACATAATAAAGTGGCACGTTCCACAACCTGTCACTTTAGCAGACTGGCCAAAGTATAAGCTGTTTTATACTAACTTCCATTCGGAGGTTTTAAAAAGTATAGGTTGTTTTTATAGTTCATTGAACAGCGATATTTCAAAGGATCAAATTTAGATTTCACAGTTCATGACCCCTTTAATGCCTTTTCACTTTTGAAAATAGAATACAAACCAAACCATTTGTGTTAAAGTGACCATGAAATGAGAAATACATTTTTCCTTGATCTTTTGTGTGTGTGTTTGTGGGTGGTGTGTAAATAAACAAACTTCTAACAAACCTCGAATCATCAATATTACACAAATAGTATGGTTATTTAAATGGGTAGTTCACCCAAAATTGAAAAATAAGTTATTACTCTCCCTCATGTCTTTCCAAACGCCTAAAAACTTTGTTCATCTTCAAAACACAACTTTCACAACAGTTTCTTCCCCTCAGGGTCAGTATATAACATGTTCATGAGCACTGTATGCTAACAATCACCATGTATTTATATAAATCTATAATTACAATTGTTCTCCCAGTGTTGGCGTGGGTTTCCTCCGGGTGCTCCAGTTTCCTCCACAGTCAAAAGACATGTGCTGTAGTTGAATTGGGTAAGCTAAATTGTCCGTAGTGTATGTGTGTGTGTATGTCCTGGTTCTCCAGATTGGGGGTTGAGCATTGGGCTAACAACTCACCTCATAAAAACTAGATGTTACCAAACACCAATATGGTGCGGCTAAATATCAACTTCGATATAAATGGCCCTGGGAGTAAGTAAGTAACTAAGTATAATTACAATTTAATACAGTACAATGAACAGAGATGTGGTCTGCAGATTGAAAATCACACTTCTCCTGTTGAGTTGTGAAATTGACAGCACTAATGATGTCATAAATATATAGAACATAGTTCGGAAATCATATTTTGTATATTAAGACATGTCTATGCCTCTGAAATATGAGTTGTGTAGTGCAAAGTTGTGGAAAAACTACGATTTTGCATTGCTCTCTGTGTGATTGTATCAGATTAGACTTTATTGTATTGAGTTTCAAATCCATTTCTCCATGACACTTGGAATATATCTGAAAAAGAACGGCGCAAATCAGGGATCTGCATTGAGTGCGAACAAAACTATTTTTATAATAAATTATGTTGTCTTTAGTTTCAAAACACCACTTGTGTCCTTGTTTGAGAGTTTTTGTTCACTTCATTTTACTATGGATACGGTTTTTTTAAACAAGACACAGTTTGACTAAGGCTTTTCAGAGAAAATAAAAGATCCAGTGCTGACTATAATGGATGCCATACACAAGTGTAACAATGCTTTACTAATCATGTGTCACTATTGATTTGTTTGTTACAGATGGCTTGATATGTACTGATTATTTATGTGCTATTGAACCCTAGAACCATGAAGAAGTGAGTTTTCATTCATTGATCATCTGCATAGTAATCAATAGTTTGTGTGTGTGTGTGTGTGTGTGCGTGTGTGTGTGTGTGTGTGTGTGTGTCTGTGTGTGTGTGCGTGTGCGTGTGTGTGTGTGTGTGTGTGTGTTTTATTCAACCCAGGATCATTCTGAAAACGTACCTCTATATACATTTCTGCAGAGCGCCAAATACGTCCCAGGAGCTTCGTTTTTTTGCAGTTTTTGTTTTCACGAATCCATCAGAGGCCGCTGTGTACGTTTTTTGAGATCTCAAATTTCTCTCACGACTGCCATTTGCGCCTGCTGTTCTCGTGCAAATCCAGCAGAGGCCACTGTCGACTGACTGACGGACTGAATGACTGACTGACTGACCAATCGACTGACCCACCCTCCTCCTTCCCTAAACCCAACCAATAGTGTTTTCAAAAGCACTGACTGACCCACCCACTTCCCTAAACCCAACGGACAATTTTAAAAAGCAATCCAGAAAAAGAAAAGTCCATTTTACCACATTATCACCCTGTTATTTACTTGTTTATTTTATTTTTTGGATTCTGTTTTTGTCTTACCCGCTTTCTGGAACTGTTCTTCACTGGACTCGAACCCCATCGTCATGGTCAGCTCCTCTCTGCGTCTCAAGTCCACCGAAAAAAGGAACGGCGTCATACTGCCCCATAGCGTTCGTTTTAAAAATGAAATGCAGCCATACGTACTTCTGGCTACATAATTTGCGATCTCCAGAAACGTATATAGGGCTACGTTTTCAGAATGAGCCTGTGTTGGTTTTATTGCCTCTGGTGTTCATTTCAGCTGGAAACCTTTATTTAGTGAGCCTGGGTTGCATTTTTTTTTATCTACAGTATCACTGCCAGAATTCAAAAATATTGCCTTTCATTTTATGGACATTTTTTAAAGTAATTAGTGAATAATTGTGACTAAATAAAAAGAGGAAAATAAAATCATAAAAACTCAGAGAAAGTAAAAAAAGACTAACAATAAACTACTTTAGGAGACTTTTTACACCAAAAATGAACATTCTGTCATAATTTTCTCAGCCTCATGTCAATCCTATATGTTTATTTATTCACAATTAGAAGGATCACTTCCGGGGGTGGCGGGGGAGGGGGGTATGGGGGTGACAGGAAAGGTCTGTAAAAATGTATAGATTTAAAAGTATAACAGAAAATTAAAATTATATTGTAAATGTCCACAGTATGGAAATCTATCGTATGTTGTATATTTCAACATGAGCCTTTACCCAATAAAAGGGTTTTAGCCATAATAAAATATAAACAAGTTAAAGGGACGACTGAATTGTTAAATACATTCTATGATGCGTTATTTATTATGATGTAAGAAGGACCTTGGAACTGTTATTCAGCATTCAGATTCAATTGACTGCTTTATTACTCACAAGAGTTTTCTTCTATAAAACAACTGAACCACAATACTAGGTTATACTGTTTTATTCCTACAGAGAGGTGCAATAGACTGGCGAATTATGCCAGTTTCTGAGACGTGTTCAGGGAACGAAAAGATGTTTGTTTAAAGGTGCTGATGATATTGCAGATGTTCACACGATTTGACGACCTTCATTCATTCTATGCAAGTCCTGTGTTTTCTATCACTGCCATGTGTCGATTTCATTTTAAACAGCAGTCAAAGGGCTGTTAAAATGTTGCCCTTTGATATTTTGGACAAATCTTGCATGAATCTCAAGGCATTTATTGTAACTTTTGCCTCTTTTGTTGCTGTTAATAATGATGTTATAAGTATTTGCATTTGTTTGTTATGCTAATTCATACTGTAGCAGCTACTTTTTTGTTTTTATTTTACCATTGTCACTATAGTAAGTAAAGAACAATTATGTACAGTATGGTTATGAACAAACAAGGCAATGTGTGTCGTAGCTGTGAAATTTAGATGCCATGAAGATGATTCAATGGGATTTTAATGGGATTACCAAATTGTTTCAAATGTAGCTTGCTTAAAATGGAAAGCTAATGAAACCACATGCCCCCTTTGGTTATGAGATGTCATATTTGTTTAAAAAAATTCATTCAGAAAAAAAAAAAAACACTTTAGTTATTGTTGGTTATCAGGATTTACTTTTAATAAGTATAGTTCCTGTACAGTATACACATTTGTTTTTTAAAACTATCATTTTTGGGGGAAAATTCTATACTGAGCATTTGTTATTTGCAAATGAATGTTTTTTTTGAAGACATATTACTAGTAGTTTTATAAAGAAAACACAATTTAACATTTTATCCAAAACATGTATCTATTAAAAGCAAATTCAGAGAACCGATAATAATTTCATGGTCTCTATATGGAACAATGTCTATTGAAACGGGTTTAATGTTTCTAATTCTTTACCCCAAAATGTCCTTTAAAACCTCTGTCATCATTCACTCACCAAGGCTGTTTGATCTGTGTTTTTGGAATGAATTGATGGTGGGTAAATGATCAGGTATTTTTAATTTATTGGTCATTTAATGTTTCAAAACCTGTTATATGTGCTTCTCTTTTCAAATGAACTGTGATATGCATTTTTTGTTTAATTTTTGTTTTTTCAATGTATACATGCCTTATGTATTTTAGTTCTTTTCAGAGAGAACTTTAAAAAAAACTCAAATGATTAACACATATGACATGGACTGCACAAGTGTTTCCAATCATTTGACATCAGAATTTCATGTGGGATCATAGCTGCACTGCTGTGCTAAAAGAACTGTTTGAAAGAAGAAAAAGAGTGAACCATTTTGAGGATATGTTTCTTTTTTAAGTAAACATATTAACATAATAGGCAGAATTCAAAAACAAATAAAAAAAGAATACTACAAATGCATACACCTCTCAGACTTTTTAATTGAAAGATTAATAATCTGCATACATTATAGTGCTCTATTATGCTTTTTTCAGGCCTGCAATTTTCCTTTGAATGTCTCTTATATGACGTCCATCCAAGATCAAAAAACACTCTGAATTTGAAACACAGTGATATGAACAGTAAAAATTGAGTCCTCATTGTTTGTGGTCAGGCATATTTCCAGTTGGTCACTACGAGTTATGTCAGGAATGGGGATTCTGATTAGGAGACCAATCACTGAGTTGTATGAAAAAGGGTTGATGAAAATGTGAGGTTAATTTTGTACATAAGGGCATTTAAGCACCTTGTCTGCAGTCACTTATAGTGTGAATAGAGCAAAGTTTCCTGCTATTTTCCTTCGGTGTCAAGGTGCATTCAGTGATGACTATCTGGGTGGTTGTGGGCATTCGACCCCTGGGCACTTCACTGAAAAGAGCAGTTTCATTTTCACAAAAATTTCAAAAAGAGCAAGCATGGTTGCTTCATGTCTTTTTCAAGACGCCGGGCCATCCATGAATTTCTGAATTTTGTGGTTTCCTGTCCTCAGAGGGTGTTCTTTTTGGGCATCCAATCATGGTGCCATTCAAGAATACTCAGGATCAGATGTCCATTGCAGCTTCCATCTACCACCGCTAGCTCATCTGAACTTCTTCCCTGTAGTTTAGTAACTCAGCCTGCGTTTGGTGCTGAGTGATGGCCATGCTTTCCCAGGCAGACACAGAGATCAGGTTAGATGTGGATGCATCCCTTTCCTGAGAGCTAGATGGCTGGATAGATGATACATGGGTTTCTGGCTTTTCCTATTTCTGCAGGTTTTTACCAAATCACAAAGGCCCATGGTTTCCCGGGTAGACACTGAGATTAGGTTAGATGTGGATGCATCCCTTTCCAGAGAGCTAGATAGCTGGATAGATGATACATGGGTTTCTGGTTTTTCCTGTTTCTACAGGTTTTTACCAAATCACAAAGGGTGCCCTTACCCTGCTATGGGAACTGGGCTTCAAATTCTCAGCTTGAAGGCAGCTCATTTTAGTCTAATTCTGGGAGAAGTCGATCTATCATAGGGACACAGTTTTTCTCCAGCCAGTTAGGGCTTTGAGTCAACTGGAAAAAGTGCAAGCTTTCCCCTGTTCAAAGTGTCTCATTTCTTAGGCTGGAGTCTGTCTCCATGATGGTATGACTCACCACCAAATGTATTTAGTCAGTGTTACACTACCTGAACCAATTTAATAGGAAAACATCTGTACCACTGAAAGGTTCTAAAATCAAAGTCTCCTGGGACATATGGCATCAGCAGCTGTGTCCCGCCATGACACTGAGCATCCTGTGTTGCTGTACATTCAGGTCCTTTTTGGACATTGCCTTTTTACATGAGGGAGTGTGTCATAACCTCCGTGGAGTCCTGTTTGCTTTCCACAAATCGTCCCACTGCTAGCTGTTTTATTTCCTAAGTGGGGCCCAATTAGGCACAGATGCACTGATATGCAGCTGGCTCTGGGGTGTGTGCAAATATGTGTTTCACCCCTGTGCAAGGTCAGAGAGTACAAGGAGCAGGTGTTGTTGGTTGTTGTATACTTGCCCACCGAGACCTACTTCCTACATACTTCTCCTCGCAGCCCCTCATTGGTGAATTTCCATGAGGAAGGACCTTCCTCTCAGTGACCGTGCATCATTTGGCACCTATCCCCAGATCTTTCAAATGTGTGGCTCCTTGACTGGACATGAAAGACTTAAGTGACCTACCCTAACTGACTCATGCTAGAGTCCCCTCTGTGAAGTGTGCCTACACCTTGAAGAGGAGTCTATTTGTTGAGTGGTGTTCTTCTCACTAGGAAGACTCCCAAACTTCCGCCAAATCATTATGTTATTATCCTTCCTTTGGGATAAGCGGTCACCATCCTCACTTAAGGTTTATGTTGCTGTTGCTGCTCTTCATGATGCAGTTGATGGCAGGATGCTTAGGAAGCATGATTGATTATCCAATTCCAGAGAGATGCCAGGAGGATGAACCCTTCTAAGCCTCCTGTCATCCTCTCTTGGGAACCCTCTGTAGTACTAGCAGGTCTGCATAGATATCTGTTTAAACCAGTGGTGTTTCACACCACATTCATGGACCCCTTGGAGGTATGTTTTGGCCAAGGATTGTGCCTTGAATTCAGATTGGCTATATCTTGCATTATGGTGGTGAACCTGAAAGTGCTGCCCTCAGAGAAAGCAGACCCAGCCCACACATTGCAGTGTCCTGTTTGAACACTGTGCATTTGTATGAACTACAATAAAGAGATACAATATGTGATATTTCCCTTAACCTGAGATATATGTGCTTATTATTGCTCTTCTAGTAAGCTCCTCTGCTCTCAAACCTTAGGGAATTCCTCTTGTTCCCACAGCATCTGACTCAGTGGAGGTGTCTGACACATAGCCCAAGAGATGTATTGCCCCTTTACTGGCATTGGTGCCCCATATGCGTGTTCTTTGCACTGGAACACAAAATTTGTATGCTTTTCCAAGGAACATTTTCCCCTCTAGGTAAACCCGTGTTTTTTCCTTGACAGGTCCACTGTTCTAATTAAATTAGTAAGACCCCTGTAAGTGGAATCTGGAACTGGAATCAGTAAGTGGAAACTTGGAACTGCAAGATCCTGAATGTACTGTTGTAAATAAAACTAAAAGTCCCCAGCCTAGTGGAAGCTAGGTAAAGGTCATCACAACCCCCTTAATTATTCAACAATCCAGAATTTGGTAATTCCATGCCACAGGGGGCATTGGAAGGTTGCTCCTTTAGGGGCACTTTCTGCTCCACATCACCCCGAACTGATAACTTGGTTCAGTGGTTGTCACATTTTCCATAGAGACCCGACCTATTCTTCCTGACATAATATCATGTGAACAAATGAAAGGAAATATATTAGTTACAGATGTACCCGTTGTTTCCTGATGGAGGGAATGGAGACACTATGTCTTGATGACCACAACCCTAACCCAACAGCTGAAAACCAAATAGCTCCTCAGCACAAACCTGAATAAGTGACTGCAGACAAGCCACTTAAATATGAGTGGCATCAAACCCAATTTTTATTGGTCCATTTTCATACAACTCAGTGATTGGTTTCCTAAGTGGAAAGCCCAGTCTAATGTTTACAACATAATGTCCCTTTTCTCTAGATCAGGGATCAAGAGTTTCATCCAAAGCCAAGAGACTCTCACGTGCCAGTTTTGCACCAGCTTAAAATTCACATGGACCTCAACTTCAGCTTGGTTTAAATTGCTTAGAGATTTTTAGACCCACAACAGCAATTTACTAAAAACTGAAAGTCTATCTCTACATGTGAAAATTTTCAATAACACAATGTTGTCTAAACTATTCATACTCACAAATTCGTGAATAAGGGCTAAACATGCTGTAATATTTATGGCAGACCAGTAGATGGTGTCATTTGGTTAAGATCCCGTATACTTCAAACCCGGTATACTTTAAAAAAAATTGAAGAACGAATTAAAATGGAAAAAAAAATTCTGGAAAAAATTCTACCCAAACAAATTTCGATTTAAGTTTATTTCGGCAGTCAGAAACATCCCACCAAAGTGAACTTTTAGGGGAGTGCATTTAGGCTCCTAAACACCTTTGAGATACTTTTGGTTTGTGACAATTACACAACTGATGTGTGTGTTCTGAAACTCTGACTTCTTTGACATGCGATTGATTCATTTTTCATATCCATGAAGGTCAGGCAGTAAAACAACATTCAAAACAACAACACCAAGTTAGCAAGATGAATACACTGCAGTGTTGAGTAGCAGAGCTGGTACAAGGCAAGGCAAGGCAAGTTTATTTATATAGCACATTTCATACACAGTGGCAATTCAAAGTGCTTTACATAAACAAGAATAAAAGAGACAAGTATAAATAAGATAAAAACAGATGAAAACAGCGTGAGGACAGGCAGTTTTTCCATATTCCAAAACACCTATGTATCATATTGTACAGATGCATATATCACGATATTGTACAGATCCGCACCTGTACAATCGCTTGCAGAGAGATTTGAAAGACTTGGAGGGGTCGCACCACCATGTTGCACCACTTATTATAAAGTTACTAAACACTGTTCCATTCGGTGTACGTCCACGGCAAATAAAAGGCAATGTAAATTTGTGGCGTGTTGCGGTGGTGAGGTTGGAGAAGACTGACAGATGTTTATCAAACTGTTCATAGTCATTCATGTTTACCAACCGCATCATTGTTGTATTTAGGGGTACACGCAAGCAGCACAACACATTTACAACCCCACCTACTGCAGGAAGTTTTGAAAACTTTGAAGTATAACGTCACTCAGCCTTTTCCAATTTCTTTTTGCCCTCAATCGATGAACGAAGAAAAACTTTGTTTGAAGTATACTGCATGCATACAGTCCTGTAGCCTGCCACTGTTTGATTGTCAACTACTCACAGATGCCTGGAGACTGAACACAATATTAGGTTGGATATTAAAAAATGGTTCCATTTTAGAGCCGGCTCCAAACTTCTGAGAACCCACGATTCCAAATTTCGATTCTGCTTATGGATTTACATACACAATTGTTTTTATGAAGTAGTTTGATGCAGATCAATGCAGCGCTTTGCTTTTTGTGGTTAAGTCAGATCTGCTTCAGTCATGCTGCACGATGGTGCATTACAGCTTACAGTTCTGATATAATAGAAATAACCAATATGAACATTATGTACAATGCAATAGGAACATTCCACGGATGTACTTTATGTATAAATATTACACATATTTTATATATACTTATTACACATATTTTACTTTCTTTACATTTTTTATTTATTTATTGGGTCACACCCAACAAGAATTAAGTTTTAAATGAGAATTATTTTTGACGATGATATAGAAGTGATGTGGGATGTTTCTACAAAATTCTAGATGAAGAGTTTCAGACTTTGTCTACATTGCTTGTAACCTCGTAGCTTTAGCGCTTAAAGCACACTCAAAATCAATCATTTATAATTTGTGTTGTTATCTGTGTTTATTTTCAGCATTAGAAAATTCTTGTTAAACCTGTGAGCTTTTTATGTCTAGGCCGAATTTCACAGAAACAAATGTGGTAGATGCAAAACCTGCTAGATGAATAATGACAAGCATTCAAAATCCAACAATAAAAAATCCAAAAAAAAAAAAAAATGATTTAAAGATTGGGATTTTTAATATGACAACAGTCAACAACAGATGTGTAAAGCTGAACTAGTAACATTTAACTGCTGATAAATAAATAAATAATACAATTTACGTGTTGACTTTTTAAAAGTACTTTTAAGTCAGTTAGGTTCTTACGTAACTAAATCATTTTCACAATGTTTTTTCTGCTTTAGTTTAGAGGCTGAACACTAGTAGCGCCTGCACGAAATTCTTTGTGAATTCGCCTAATTGCGTTTGTTTGTTTGTTTGGTTGTTTGTTTGCTGTTAGTTCGTTTAGCGAGTGCATGATACAATGCATGATTCAGGGACAATGTTTACTTATTTTTTTCTATTTATTTCAAATTTCCCTCTTACTAAGCTACCACCTTTTTTGTTTTCATTTTAGGGGCCCGTAGCTTAGCTGGGGGGCGTAGAATATACGGTAGGTCTGACAGGCCTCCTCTGTAATATACCTGTTGTTCTTCATTTCACATCATTGTTTTGTCTATTTTCATATTATATACAGAAACGTGATATAATATTTACAAATATTTACACTTACTGAGAATATATTACATAAAGTCAAAAGACTTTGCTTCAGCTTATTTTATTTAAACCTCATGAGGATTTCTTTGTCTTTTGTAAACATTATTATTATTATTATTATTATTATTACTATTGATTTTTTATGTTTAATTTAGTGTTTGATTTGTTATTTGAATTCACAGGGGATCGTGCATGATTTGAGCATATAACTTATGTAATATAACAGTGGTCTGTAGTAAAATTCTTTGACAATATTAATTATCAGCTTTGAAGAAATGAGTGCAGCAGTCTGGAAGTATAAATCCTAGTTATTTCCAAAGGGAAATTGATTTCAAACTTTGTGTAAGCTATGAGGATTTTAACTAGCGTTACGTGCCTTATTTGATCGTGAAACATTATTTCAACTTAATTAAAGGAAATTAAAGGAACAGTTCACTCAAAAATGACAGTTTTGCCATCATTTACTCTTCTTCTACTTGTTACATACCTATTTGAGTTTCTATGTTTTGTTGAACACAAAGGGATATATACTGGAAAGCAGCATCCATTGACATTCATAGTTTTTTCGTTCTTCTTATGAATGTCTATGGCTGCTGGTTTCCAACATTCTTCAGAATATCTTGTTTTGTGTTCAACAGAAGACAGAAATTCATAATCATTCAAAGTTAAGAATGAGTAAATTTTTTATATCTGTGTGAACAATTTCTTTAGGCAGTTGTACTGCAAAATTTGTGGTGAAAACTACATTACTTATGATTCTATGGAGAATATTATGAGAAATAGAAAAGCGCTACAGAGAAAACAAAATTGACAATTGCACAATTCCTCAACTTTTTCCTCAGAACTTTTAGACTTTCCAGAGTCTTTCACGCAATTCTGACTTAAAGGGAATAGATTAACCAGAAAGACATTCTCAAGCCATACTCGGTGTGTAAGACTTTCTTCTTTCAGATGAACATAGCCGTAGTAGTTTTAAATTTAATCCTGGTTCTGATGGTTATGATGTATAATGGCATTTACCTTTTTTGAAGCTTCCAAAAGTGCATAAATTTGTCGTAAAACCAATCCATACACCACCAGGAGATTTGCACTTAATGTCTTATGAAGTGGATCGATGTGTTTTTGTAATAAAAATATTATTATATATTTTTTAATTATAGTCTCAAATCACTGACTTCCTTTGCTGATCTCTGACTTGATGTATGACACATGACGTAAGGAGCACTTGTAGCTGAAGTTCTCATTAGATATATGAACAAGGACAACGTTATACAGTATTGCCAAGTCTACTAGTTTTCTTGTTATTTATCACCTTCTGTGGTTAACAAACTATGTGGTAAGTATTCCCAGAGCTTCTGCTACAAATGTGTTATACATCGAGTCAGAGGTCAGCCAAGAAGTTGTCAAGAAGGTGCATTTAGAAGTCAGTGATTTGAGTTTATTATTTAAAAACTACAAATACGTTTGGTACAAAAACACATCAGTCTGGTTCGTAAGACATGTTTAACTCCCATATTGGTTCGTTTTATGATGGATTAATGTGCTTTTTGAAACTTCAAAATAAAAAAAGTTCCACTACCCAACACCATTATACTACATGAGCCAGGATAAAAATTAAAACAACTGTGACTGCTTGTCTGACAGAAGAAAGTCATACACTGAGGATGGCTTGAGGGTGAACAAATTATGATGTAAATTTCGTTTTTGGGTGAACTATTCCTTCAATTCAGAGTTTATTTGAGATATTTACGGTTTATTTACAGTTCATTCTCAAAATATTGAACATATTTAGCTGTAAACCTAAAATAAATACTTTTATAGATATAATCAAAATGCAAATAAACCGTTTATAATTCCACTTTAAACTGCATCATTCAAAATGCATCATGGGATTGTTGATATTTTTTAAACAGTAAAATCATTTCTAAAAAACTATTTTCTATTTAAAATGATGATTAATTTAATCAAGTAGTTAAATAGCCTTAAGTTACTCAATATGAAAAACAACACTAAAAAAAGCAGTTTTCTCTCATCTCTAATAAAATATCGAATAAAAGAAGCATAGGGTAGATGGATGGAAATTCTGATATACAGTAGTTTAAACTGCTAAAAACAATATAAGCTCGATAAAACTATTGAGATTAATGGCGTCTTCATCAGGATGTCATGTGTGGAATGATATAATTGACTGTAGTTTTGATGACATTCACTCTGCATTCATGGGGACATTGCCACTGTATGTATGTATGTATGTATGTATGTACGTTGAGGACAAATTGGTTACACACCTCAAGCTTCAGACGAGTGGTCACTGAGAGGTGAGGTGAGCCAACTCCACTTCCAGACACTGCTTCTGGATCAGCCTCTTCTGATGGACTGCACATCACTGAGAAACCCATACTGTACTGATCTCCATTCAGCTCCCAGCTCCTCCATTACATCATTCATTCACTCGTTCACCAAAAGTCAACTTACAGACATAGGTGCAGGGTGCAGGGTGAAGGTAATGGCTTCATTATGGCTTTTTAAATAAACTGATCCAGGGTGGTGGACAAAGTGGGTGCTTAAATTTATTAACACATGAAAAATACAAATAAAGAAAGAAATACCAAGTTTTTAAAATGTTATGTTTCTTTTTTTAAATAATAATATTAAAAATATATTGGCACCCTTGGTAAGTAAAATCTTTATTGTTTAACCTGTTGATATTTAGCTCTAAATATTAACAAAAGAAAATTCAGGGCTCATAAATGTATTAACACACATGAAAAAGACAACTATATAAAGAAATAGCAAGTTTTGAACTTTTTTTAAATAGTAATATGAAAAGTATATTGGCACCCTTGGTAAATATGTAAAAATAAGGTCTTTATTGTTTGGCACTTTGATATTTTGCTCTAAATATTAACAACAGAAAATTCAGATTTCACTGAGAACAAACAATTGCACACACAACAGTTAAATAAATAGCATGTTTTTTTTAAATAATATTATTATCAAAAGAATATAATATTGGAACCCTTGGTAAACATGGTGAAAAAAAAATGTCTTTATTGTTTGGCATTTGATATGTGCCACAATGTTTGACACCCACATGAATCCATATGTGCTAAAAATAATTAATTAATAATAGTAATTCATAGTAAGTGCTACTAGTATAGTTGCTACATACTATAGTGAAGTACTTGAAATAATCTGTTGTTTTAATTCTATAGTTGTTATGTAAGGGATAAAGTACATCCAGACAGTTGTTATTACAGAATAAAGCCAGACAGGCTTATCGGCAGCCTTGACGGGAAGCAAAGCACTGTTGTATAAAACTGAAGACCTTTATTCTGCTAAAACAACCACCTGGATGTAATTTATCCTACTTATTACCTGGCTACATGCCAAAAGACAAAAAATAGACACAAGCATTGTTCTGAGACATAATAGTTCATTGATTCTTTAATTAAAGGCAAAGCTGACAGAAACGAAAACAGCTGAATCTAGCATACACTAACCTATGTGTTATTCAGTCACAAGATGGCGCCAAACAGCCAAAAACAGCAGCGGAGACAGCCAAGCATATACAGTTGAAGTCAGAATTATTAAACCCCCTGAATTATTAGCCCCCCGGTTTATTATTTCCCCAATTTCTGTTTAACGGAGATAAGATTTTTTTCAACACATTTCTAAACATAATAGTTTTATTAACTCATTTCTAATGACTGATTTATTGTATCTTTGCCATGATGACAGTAAATAATATTTTACTAGATATTTTCAAGACACTTCTATACAGCTTAAAGTGACATTTAAAGGCTTAACTAGGTTAATTAGGTTAACTAGGCAGGATAGGGTAATTAGGCAAGTTATTGTATAACGATGGTTTGTTCTGTAGACTATCGAAAAATATGTAGCTTAAAGGGGCTAATAATTTTGACCTTAAAATGGTTTTTGAAAAATTAAAAACTGCTTTTATTCTAGCCGAAATAAAACAAATAAGACTTTCTCCAGAAGAACAAATATTATCAGACATACTGTGAAAATTTCCTTGCTCTGTTAAACATTATTTGGGAAATATTTAAAAAAGAAAAAAAATTAAACGGGGTTTAATAATTCTGATTTCAACTGTATGTGGATGTGAACATATTCACTGACTGTCAAGATTCAACTGTAAAACCTGATGATGCTAATGTCAATCTCATTAATTAAAATCAATTAATATTGGATATATGTGTGTGTTTAAAACAAACAAACACACACACACAGAAAATAAAAATTTCAAGTATTTTTCAATCAGACCATTAGATGAATGTAATTTTATGATAAAAGCATACACTTTTGTCCCTGTGTCATACAGTATCATCATCATCATCCTTCATGTCATCCCTCACCCTGCGCACTGTCAGAGCTAATTCACACACAATACGGATGAGCAGACGGAGTGTTCGGGATCAAGCCACGCTCTCACTGGACTCTTCAGAGAACAAAATGACTCTGTGGTGAATCTGAACCCTTTTTCTGGAGGCACTGGAACTCAAACCTGATCCTGATACCTGCGAACCACTGTGTGTTTTAACTGGTTTCATTTTTTGTTTTATTTATGTAAATGTTGTCATATATAGCTACTCATGCACAGATTTTATCACTATATTTTTATTTTATTCTTTTTATTTTCATTTTTATTTTGAAAAAAGTCAGAAATTAAACTAAAGTTATATTGTAAAAAAACAAACTGTATTTTTCATAGTAGTTTACATTTTTAAGTGTACATTTTATATTATTCAAATATTATTTGAAAATACTTCCTTTTGAATGTATTTATTTATTTATTTATTTGCATTTCTCATTATATTGCATTTACTCTTCGAAATTGCTTAACATATTATTTAAATGTAATAATTGTTTGCTTCTGAATGATTTCCTTACTATGTTTTTCCCAAGTGTCATACAATACGGTGACACTTTCTTTATAGTGTATGCATTATATATAATAAATCTTAGCATTGTTTTAAATGGCATAGGAGACCATACACTTGTGAAAAAGAAGTACACTTAATTGTACTGGATGCGGAGTTGTAATGTATTTGATAAACACTATATTGACCTTTGGACAATATATACAGAGGTACGTAATTATGAAATTACACCAATGCATTAAAAAACTATACAAAATAATTTTTTTAATGTAATATGTCTGTCTGCTTTTTAAAAGTCTGCTGAAGTGTACTTCTTTTCGCTTGAGAAACACTGGTGAGAAAACCATTGAGAATTACTGCTAAACAATGTGCCAAAATTTTTGTCCAAAACATTATATCAGCCACCAGTTCTTTATTCATAACTAAATGTTCTGGCCTGTTTGTCATTTTAAATACCTGTGACTTTATAAATGTATGTGTCTTTATTCATTTTCAACAATCTGGCACCACTGACTTGATTATGGCTTGATTATGACTTTTAGTGAAGATATCTGGAGAATCAATCTGCTGGTGTCAGATTCAATATTATTGTTCACAGCTTAAAATGTCTTATTGATTTGAATGAATATAAAATGTTGGAAGACAGCGTGCAGTGACTATGCATGAACACAGTTTGATTTATTGGGCTCTACTAATGATTTTTGTTCTTTTCAGGGATCCAGTTTCGTCTCCCTACTGCCTGTAGTGCAGATCGAACAGAAACCCCCACCCCAGGTAATGGCACACATCCCACTGAAGTCACATACAGAAGTGTCATGTTTGGAAGCGTCATGTTCATTCACACCCACTCAGATATCCATGTCACTCCAAACTCATATGACCTTTTCTCATGGAGCACAAAACCAAATGCCAAAACCTCTCTTTTCCATGCTATGAAGATGCATGCTGATCTGAAGAATGCAGGTCAACGAGAAGCAACAAAAAAGCAAGGCTAAAGAATAAAGCAAAAAAATAAAGCAAAGACAAGCAATAAAAATTAAAGCAAAACTACAAAGCAGAACATCAGATTGAGCAAAGCAACAAAACTAAAACAAACCAAAGTAAAACAACAAAACAAAAACTGACAAATCAAAGAAAAAAAAACTAACAAAAAAGCAAAGAAAAACACCAAATTATTGCAAAACATAAAAATAATGCAAAATACCAATTTAAAACCAAGCAACTAAAAACCAAGCAGCAAAACAAGCAACGTCTAAATATAGAACAGCAAAGCTAAGCAAAACTGATGCAAATTGAAGCAAAAAAATAAATAAAATCAAACAAACAAAAGTAAAGCAGCAAAGGAAATTGAAGATAAGCAAAGCAAATCAAAAGCACCGCAAAACATCGGACTGAAGCAAAACAATGTAACTAAAAAAAAGCAAAAAAACTATTAAATTGAAGCAAAACAATGCAACAACAACAAAAAACATAAAGCAAGAAAGCAAAGCAAAACTAAAAATTATGCAAATGAACAAAAAAGGCAAAACACCTAATTGAAGCAAATAGAAATCAAAGCAACAAACAAATAAATAAAACAAAAAAGCAAACTGAAGCAAAGTCAAGGGAAAAAAAGAGCAAAACTACATAAAACAAAGCAAAACATAATACCAAACTTAACCAAAGCAACAAAACAAAATTCAATAAAGCAAAGGAACAACAAAGCAAAGCAAAATTGAAGTAAAAAAGTAGATGTAAAGCAACAAATTAAGCAAATTCAAGATAGTCAAAACTAAATAAGCAAAGCCGTTCAAGGCAAAGCAAAACATCAAACTGAAGTAAATAAAAGTAACAAAATAAAAAAGCAAAGAAAAACAAAACTGAAGCAAAGCAATGAAAACTAAACAGATCGACAAAACAAAAATCAAAGAAAGGGGAAGCAACAAAACGAGCAAAGAAGCAAAGCAAAACTAAAACAAAGCAATGAAACAACAACAAAAAGCAAAGGAAAGCACACACACAAAAATATTTGTAAAATAAATAAATAAAGCAAAACACAATGAAGCAAAGTCAAGCAACAAAAACAAAGCAAAACATTAAAGAAATGGAATAAAAGAATTGAGCCAAAGGAAAAAACAACAACAACAACAACAACAACAACAACAACAACAACAACAACAA
>CAIGQV010019171.1:4047304-4059680 GCA_903798115.1 Danio jaintianensis
AACAACAACAACAACAACAACAACAACAACAACAACAACAACAACAACAACAACAACAACAACAAATCAAAAAGTGATAAAGCAAAGAAAAAACAAAAGCAACAAATTCTAAATCAAAGCAAAACATTAAATTATTGCAAAACAACAAAAATATCAAATTTTGCAACAAAAATACAAAAAGCAACAAAATACAAAACAAGCAAAAGCAAATCACAGAACAACAAAGCAAAGCAAAACAGAAGCAACAAACCAACAATCTAGTAGACTCAAAATAAAGTTAAGCGAATTGGAAGATAATGAAAACAAAAAATCAACGCAGTTCAAAGTGAAACTAAACAAAGCAGCAAAAAACAAAGCAAAGCAAAACAAAACTGAAGCAAAGCAATAAAAACTAAACAGATTGACCAAAAAATAAATAAATCTAAGCTATAAAACAAAGCGAAGAAAAACAAAAAATAAGCAAACAACTAAAAAAAAAAAGCTGTAAGACAAAACACCAAACCGAAGAAAAGGAAAGCAAAGCAAAAATATGAAAAAACAAAATCAAAGCAAAACAAAACACCAAAATCAAGCAAAACAACATAAAAGAAAACCCAAGCAAAACCAAAACAAAGCAACAAAAAGCAAAAGAACAAAACAAAGCAAAGCAATGAAGCGAAGCAAAGGAACAAAGCAAGCCAAAATAAAACTGAGAAACAAAGCAATGCCAGTGACACCTGAAGCTCAGCTTGTCTTCTAGTGAACGTCTGTGACTGTAATGCTGATAAACACTGTACACACACTATAAGAGAATATCTGCTCTTGACTCACCGTTCTCCTGTTTTACTGTCTCTTATTATGCATCGAATGGCTGATTTTAGTGGAGACTGAACATCTGTTGTTGATTAAACAGTCACGCTAAAAGTTTTATAAGCCATTCAAGCTGCGTTTAAAATGCAGAACACACAACTTACCACATGCACTAATAAACAATTCAAGATTTCAGTTCACAACCTCATGTGCCATACACTAATTTGGGCAAAACATCTGACACATTAACACAGCGATAGCCTCAAATATGTTAATTAGTAATCAGTGTGAAATTAGTAGATCGGTAGAAATTAGTTCACTAATGTCATAACGGGCAGAAATCTCACTGTGCAGCCTTAGGCTACAGCTGCAGAAGTTTGTGTTTTTACAATGTCTGTCATGTTTTTACTGGTAAATACACACTCCTTAACTAATATAAATCAATGATCACTACAGTAAAGATGGCCATTAGAATGTTTTTTTTGAAATGCTGTTGTGTTTGTAAGGATTTGGAGTTTGGACTAAAAAACTGAAAAGGTTTTCCTTTGCTTTTTAAAAAGTTTTGTGTACTGAGGGCAATGTTGAACCCACAGTTTCATGGATTTATGACAATGACTAAAACCATCCCAGGCTCATAGTAAATACGTGCCTCAGCCTACATTTTTGTGGAACGTAAAATAAGTTGCTCTGGGGACGTTTTGTTGTACGTTTCCAATACACGTCATTCTTGACGTGTACACATCCATGATTGCTTTCAATCACACCCATTAGTGTTTTCAAATGAAAATGTAAGAGAAAGATGCACTACGACCAGGTAGTTTTACCTTGATTTTACATTGCTTTTATCTCTTTTGTGGAACCATGCTTTACCAAACTCAAACCCAAGCGCAACACTGTACAACACCATACAAAGTGAGCTACCAAGCAAACTGACCACAGCAGAAAAGTTCTCCATATGGAGATAGGTGAGGCAAACGTATTACAAATCATAGACACCGCTAAGTTGTTTTGTGGTATTTAGTGCAAAAAATGCATGAAAATAATCCTTTATTCATTGACAATATGTGCCTGTAAATTTCATTAGTGTGAAAAGGAACAAAAGTTGTTACAAAAGTCGCGTAGTGTTCATTTTATCTAGAAACTACAGTATGTTTTAGTACATTTTGCGTTTTCACTAAACACTGTCTCATGCATTCCAGGCCAGTAGGTGGCAGTGTCACAGTATTTCTTATAGGTGGCATAGAATGCATCGATACATTGTTTAAATAGTCTTATAAAATCTACATAGAAAGCATGTGGCTTATGTAAGTGCACAAAAAGCCCATTATACTAGCCCATTTAGAATCCTTTGATTTTTACCTCATTTGGAAGGGTCATGAATATTAATTAGCTCTGCTCTCGACTCATGTCTCTGATGCTCACACAGCATAATGTACTCTGAAATATGCGTACAAAATACTTCAGTTATCAAAAAATATTTGAACAATTTGAGTAGACCTTAAATATTTCCAATGAAGTGGAGAGGAGGTTCCACACATTAGGATCGAGTCTGTAGGCAACCAAGTCTGCTCACCCCTTACTGCTCCTGAGTTATGTGTTGTGAATGAAATATGTGAAGGCTAAATTATAATTATACTCAACAAAAGGTACAGATGGAGATGTATTTAGAGTTGTGTTTTGTGGGTTTAATGTTTAGTCTGTGTTTTGTTCTGATTTTCCTGATTTTCACCTGGCTTTTACACTCACGAGACAAGGACAGTGGTGTTTCAGACTCACTGTATGTCGTGTACTGAACTTTTAATTCTGTGGCACTTTTATCATCATATCATAAAAATGCAAAGCAATAAACAGGAGAAATATATTTTAAACATACTCTTTTAAAAACAGATTCTGCATTTCGAAAAGAGCCAGATTTTGTTCTCTACTAGTGATTCATGGTTTTTCATCAAGCCATCTCTCTTTGTCTCTGCGTTTAGCACCTGTGAGGCGTTTGATGCCCCCTGATAACTGTTGCCAAGACACCAAATCAGTCACCGGCACTTCATTGGCACACTGGGCATTCAGAGAGGAAACTGGGCCATTTTAGATGTGCTTTTACAAGCAACAAGACACTGCTACTTCTCAGAGATTTGAGGGGGAAAAGATCTTTATAAAAAAAATCTCAGAACATCGGCGAGATGGATCCATGTGCCGTATTAAACATTTGTAATAAATAATCCAAAACAAAGTCACAGGAAACAAGGCTGGGAACGGGAACAGACAGCTCCACATAACTCAAATGTACAATTGCAGGGAAAGGCAAACACTGATAAAGTACAAGGGGCTTAAATACATGAGGGGAAATGAGATAACGAGAGGGCAGAGAAAGTAACAATGTAACAAAGGAGAACAGCAAAGAATTAGGAAAAAAACTCAATAATAACAACGGGCAGGGCAACCAGGACCATTACGGTAATGCTACATGAAAACTACCATCTGTTTTCATCCAAATAATTTTGAGGCTGGTGTGCACGACGAGGTCACAACTGACAAAAGGGAATTATCAAATATGCTTTGGTGTATTGCAGATGAAAAAATCCTAGAGTCATTTCAATAAATAATTTCATTTATATTGCAAATTATTCTCACCGCCCAATGCTTTTTGCCATCTTATTGTGAGTTCAATTTCGCAAATAATTTTACGTAACATTCGATGATGATAGCATAAAGCAGCACTTGCTTGTCTGATTCATTTGAAGGAACTACCTTGATACACCAGGTGGTGGTACATGGATACATCAGTGATGAACTCCAGGTCATGGGGTATTTCGGGTCTAAGATCATCAGACACCCTCACCTGGGTGACCCAACCAGGGATCATTCCTCAGATTGTGTCCAAGTGGCATGCTAAATCATGGATCTCCCTTCTTGATCCACTGCCGCCTTGAAGCTTTTTCTGCAACTTCAGTGATGTTCTTGGTGGCTTTCCTTTCTTGCACTCTTCTAATGCCAAGGAGACTGAGTGCATGATGTAGGGACTAGCCAGGAAATCTTTCGCATCCCATCTCAGCATGCCTTCCAACCTTTCCATCTGTAGTCCTACACCAACTCCAGATACTTGATCACTCTTGCACACTTCTTATCGGACTTCCCAGGGGACAGTGATCTCCAGGAGGACTACTTGTCTAGAAGAGTCAGGTGTTAAGACCAGATCTGATGACAGCTTCCACATGTGCCTTCTCCTCTGCCCTCACAAAAATTATGCTGAGCTTTACTGGGGGCTGATACTTGTTCTGTTGGATTGCAGTGCAAATGGTGTCAGCAACTATCTTCAGCACTTGGTCATGCCACCACCCATACCTCCCCTCTCCCAAGTTTTAGGCAAACCTTATGCAACGAAGCTCACCATGGGTTTACTGTAATTCTTTGGCACATCTTGTGCCACAAATTTTTGTTGAACTGGATGGAGCTCTTCTGCCGAGTTTTAAATGTGAATGTGCACATTAGCTTCACGCAAAGGAGGAGTTTGGAAAATTTAATTGCTGAACAAATCATATATGAGTTGTTGGGATAATTGGATTAAAATATACACATATGACAATGATTTTTTAAATATATATTGCATGGATGTCATGAATGTCATGGATGACGAATGAAGGAATGAATGATTAGGCTCCTCCCAAACCTACACTGTGAACTTCATCATGTGACACCATATGTGCGTGAAAGCCCCTTATATCTACAAAATGTTTTTCCAAAATCAAAACTATATATTTACACGGAAAGACATGGGACCCAGAGGTAAGTTAGATAACAGTTTATTATGAGGATGGCAGATGGTAAACAGTACTCATTAGATATGGATATTTCAGGATGATGAAAATGACAGATGATACTGGAATGGACTAGAGGAGATATGGGGAACCAGGAACACAGATGGACGAACTCGGGGAAATCAACGACAACCAGACAAGGGACCAGGAGAAACCACACTAGGAAGGAGAGATGCTGGAGATCATAGGAGACGAGAGAGATAAGTAAACTTCGAAACAAGTAATTGACTCTGACCGTGAGGAGAGTGTTGTCCTTCAAGTCACAATGAGCCCAGACATTGAGTGGAGTGAGGTGCTGGGTTTTATGGGACTGAGGTGATGACGTGCAGGTGCAGGGCTAATTAGAACGCAGGTGACTGTGATCGGTGTATTTGCGGTGACTGTGAGTGGGGAGAACCTGGCCTGGCGGTTATGCCGCTGTCACACTAGAGTTAGAGCATGCGAAATTCTGTTGTACGTCGCTGCTAAAAGGGATGGGATTAAACAAGATGATTAGACATTAAAAAAAGCAAGCGATTGGTCCATATTTTAATTATTTTTTTCCAGAGAGGTCATGTTTTGATCTTCGATTTGTCTCACACAGTCACGTGATGCGATTTTGCAGGTCAGAGTTCACCAAGCTTGAACTTTGCAACGCACCGAACTGCGAAACTTGTCACACGAGCTGGTCTTCTGGTCTGACGCATTTGCGTGCGTATGAATGGAAGTTTATGGGGAAAAAAGTGCAGTGTGACCACGGCTTTACATCTATACAGAATTATACTCTAAAGTTAAACATAATAAAAATTTGTCAACATATGCTTAATTTAACCAATAATTCGCATTTCTGTTCTCCCCATGTACATGTAGGTTTCCTATGGGTGCTCTGGTTTCTCTAGACATTACTAGTCTCTCACAGAACATAACTAGTGCCTCACAGAACATAACTAGTCTCTCACAGACATCAATAGTCTCTCACAGACACCATTAGTCTCTCACAGGAAGTCACTAGTTGAGTTTTGAATCTTCCACACTCACAAAAGGAGAGTTAGTTGAGAGATGAGTCATATTCTGTTGCTGTAGGAGTTTTTATATTTAATCTGATTTAGTGTTCGACGTGCTGATGACAGAATGAATAACCACATGCAGCAGCATCAATACAACAGGTCATGAATGAATTTTGGTTCTCTCTTACACAATCCTACAATCTATTTTTAGGAGTGTTGTACTCCTCTGTATGAATCGCACGTCTCTCTTCCACATTCTTCCCTTTAGCCTGTGACTCATTCAGCAGTTTTATAATAGTGTGCTATTTGCAGCCAAGGCATTTGATTGACAGATCATATGTAGATTTCTTTTTTTTTACTTGCCACATTTAAACACAATAAGCCATTTTGTCATGTTGGGAAATACAAACAACCTGCAGGTACAAACTTGTACTGCAGCTTTTCACAGCAGGTCTATAACCCTTTCTTTAAAAATAAGCTTTTTAATGAATTATTTTTATCCAGTTTCAGGTCAGTGTGACTTGATTTGGTAAGACTTTACTTGAAGGGTGTGTTTATAAGACGTCATGACACCTTTATAATCATGACACGACACATGCCATGAATATGATGGAGATTTTATAAATGCTTATGACAACTGCCATTAAATGGCATTAGCTCAGTTGTAATTTTAAATGCAAAGACATTATTGTTTCAGATGTTTTTATGACAACTTGACGCAAAAACAAATACATCATAACCTGTCTGAGTCTTTGTTTCTAGGACAACATAACTTGTTATAAATCTGTCACAAACAATTGTCATGAGGTCATTATAATTGTCATGAATATTTTTCTGATCACTTTTGTCATTCACATTTCTCATTAAAAGTGTCAATACTCTGCCAAATAATTTTATAAGTGTCATTAATATTTAATGACATTTTAATGACAAATTTAATTTGCACCACAGTAGTTACATTCATTCATTCATTCATTTTCTTTTCGGCTTAGTGCCTTTATTAATCTGGGGTCGCCAGCGGAATGAACCGCTAACTTATCCAGCATATGTTTTACGCAGCGGATGCCCTTCCAGCTGCAACCCATCACTGGGAAACACCCATACACACTCATTCACACACATACACTACGAACAATTTAGCTTACCCAATTCACCTATACCACATGTTTTTAGACTTGTGGTGGAGCACCCGGAGGAAACCCACGCGAACACGGGGAGAACATGCAAACTCCACACAGAAATGCCAACTGACCCAGCCGGGGCTTGAGCCAGCGACCTTCTTGCTGTGAGACGATTGTGCTACCCACTGCGCCACCGTGCTGCCCACTGTAGTTACATTCAAGAAAAATATTACACATAGACATATGACACATAGATATTAATGACACAGAATTAATGACACAATTATAATGGCGTATTGACAATCATGTTTATGACAGATTTATGACAAGTTATGTTGTCTAGGTAACAAATATAGCTTAGGATGTATTTTGTTATGTCAAGTTGTAATAAAAAAGAGACATCAAACAATGTCATCTTTGCATTTAAAATTATATTAATGAGTGAGTGACACTTAATGACAGTTGTCATAAACAATAAATAATGCATAAAATCCTATTTATATTCGTGTATTGTGTCATGTCATGTTTATAAATGCCTCATGATAGTTTTTTAAACACTCCCTTCAAGTAAAGTGTTACCCTTGATTCTTACAAGCCGTTATTTAAAGAACCAAGCTGGATCAGCACCAGGGTTTGTTTGCACTAGTTATAAACTGGAGCAAGATGCAAAATACTGCTATCTGCTAATGAAACTGCATATGGCATTAAACATGAATGATCCACAATCTCTGCTTCCTGATTTCTAGATATGGGCTGCTCTGTGGATGAATAAAATGGCTGACAGGCAGAAAGCAGCTCAAAGTCTTCTGATTGACAAAACAAAGACTACAGCTGTCAATCTCAGAGAAACACTATTCTGTCTCTCAGAGATTATACAGCGAGATCTGTCAGAATGTGACAGTCATCGAAAAGATTGCTTAAATTGAGATATAAAGTTATTTAAGGGACATAAAGTTCACTCAATACTGCGTAGTTTGTACCTAAATCTATAGTTGCTCATTTTCTGACTGATTTGATTTTTTTATAAATTCAAATTAAATACATATTAGGAAATATATTAATAATCATAACATTTATCTATCACTTATGAGTATAAAAATAATAAATATTGGTAAAATATTCAGATCTGAAATGAATCAGATGTAAATTAATAGACTACCCTTTAATAGGTTGATGTTTTTTAGTCTCTTATATTCAACAAGGCTGTTTTTAATACAGCAAACATGGATTGATGTAAATCAAGATTTTAGATTATTCTAAATAATAATTTTGCAGTTTTCTTTTTGAATATATTCTAAAGAAATAAATGTATCCCTTTAATCTCAAAGCTGCATTTCCAACATCTCATTCTTCTTCAGTAATAAGTTGTATAAATTCTAATTAAATACATAGTATGAAATACAAGAATAATCTAAATATAATTAGCACCTGTAAATATAAGAATAATAAATGTTTAGGAAAATATTAATGTCTGAAATGAATCAAATGTAAATTAATAGTCTCTTCTGTTCATAGAGGCTTTATCCTAATACAGCAAACCTGGAGGGATGTAAATTAATATTAAAACAACAGTTAAAAGTTATCAGTATATCTGCAGTCTTCATTAACACATGATCTGTAGAAAAAAAGTTTAAAACAAAAGTTTTAAGTTAAAAACAATTGCAAATTTATTTCCTACTCTATTAGAATCAGATATCCATCTTTGCAAACTGGATCATATATATATATATATATATATATATATACATATACATTCATTCCTTCATTTTCTTTTCAGCTTTTAGGTCCCCATTATTAATCTGGGGTCGCGACAGCGGAATGAACCGCCAACGAATGCCCTTCCAGCCGCAACCCAACACTGGGAAACACCCATACACTCTTGCATTCACACGCATACACTACGGCCAATTTAGCTTATTCAATTCACCTATAGCGCATGTCTTTGGACTGTGGGGGAAACCAGAGCACCCGGTGGAAACCCACATGAAAACGGGGAGAACATGCAAACTCCACACAGAAACGCCAATATATATATATACCTGGATGATCTACTTCTTCTGGCGAGATTGCATCCAATAGATGCTATCTTTGAGACAACGGGTCCTTGAGTTGACCCAAAGTCAGGCAAACAGGGTTCACCACAAAAAACAAACAAACAAACAAAATAAGGGTAAGTGTAAAGGTAACATGTAACAATTAAATTCACACATGTATACATAAATTACAAATCCCCCTACAATCCCCTATTACAATATAAACAAAATTACTTAAAATTAACACATAATCAAATAAACATGATGTATCAACATTACCTTTTTTAGACAAAATATGGACACGTCAGCTTCCAGTTGCTTCACGCAAAAGATCAACAACACAGATGCAAACAAACATTGAACACGGGTAAGTATTTACAACACAAAACAATCGTAACAAAACAAAACCAACTACACAAAGTTTACCTTGTATGTATGTATGTATGTATGTATGTGTGCTCAGCACGTATTACATTCGGGGATCGGGAATGACGTGGTTATGTTTGCGTGTATAGAAACCAGTGTGCCATTGGCATGTGTGTGCACCCACATCAACTTAGCGGGGATTACATGAGGTTTGAGGTAAGTTGCAGTGTCTGCTGGACCAACAAGCCAACCAACAGGGACAGGTCACTCAGTCACATCACTTCCCCCTACTCCAGGCTGAGTACTCTTCAGGAACCAAGAAAGGTAGTTGGCTATCTTATTCTGGATTCCAGGTCGGTGGCAGGTTCAGGTTCTGTGTCAGGACTGCTCTGACTCCCACATCAGAATTGTCCACCTGGACAACAAACTCCCCAGTAAAGTCTGGACTCTTTAGGACCAGACTTGAACACATCTCCTTCTTTAGCATGTTGAAGGCCTCCTCATATTCCTCTGTCCATTTAACTGGGTTCTTTGAACTCTTGCAAAGTAGGTTGGTCAGTGGGACAGCTGTTGAGGAGAAGTTTGGGATAAACTGTCTGTACCATCCTACTTGTGCCAGGAATCACCGAACCTCTTTCTTTGGCTTGGGTCTTGGACTGTGCCAAACCACTTCCACCTGCAGCCTCAATTCTCCATTTCCCAGGCGTATGGTAAATTCAAGGAAATTTGTTTCTACTTACATTTAGCAACATTGAGGTTTATGTCAGCCTCTTTAATCTTGTGCAGGGTTTCGTCCAGGTGTCAGAGGTGGTCCTCCAATGTCATGCTGTATACCACAATGTCATCCAGGTAAGTTGCTGACCACCCTTCACACTCTTTGAGGACTTGGTTCATTAGTCTCTGGTCCATTAGTATCTGCTGCGGGCACCCCATGCTACTGTTGGAAATTGAAGAACCAGACCAGGAGACTCACTACAAGCAGAATTCTTGACGTGTTGGTTGTTCTACAGTCAAACAGCATCTTCAAGAAGTCCACATGAGTCTGCAAGAGCCTACAAGAGTCTCTTACAGTCTAACAAGAGTCTAATGAGTCTAACAAGTCTAACACAAGTCTAATTTGGATTAAGTTGTCCTGTCTGTTATATGTTTTAGAAGGGGCAGTGTTAAGATGGAGACATACAAAACAGGCTTGACACGTTTTAGTTAAAAATCTTGTTTCAGGGTTTTGAATAGATCCTGAGGTTTCACCTGCACTGACCGGATTGAAAGCATCAACCAGAGACAAAGGCACAGTCATTGGGACCATGTCTTTAGCATTTGCATCACTTTGGGATCTGCCAGTGCTCAGGAAGCAAAAGGTTTAATGTCTCTCACACCCTTGCTGCTAGAGTTTTGAATGAAATTATATAATTAAAAACCAAAGAATATAACTTTTCTGTTATATATATTATTGCTAATTTGGAACTAGATTATATATTTTTTTCCCACAAACCCAACCAGTAGAGACATGAACAGGAATAGCCATATCAGAGTTCGAAACGCTTTGTAGGGTCTGAATTTTTCATCCAATGGCACTTGCCAGTATCCCTTGCATAGATTCAGGGTAGTGATATTCCTGGCTTGGGCAGTATTCTCCAACAGCTCTTCAATGTGAGGCATATGATATGCGTCAAATCTTAATTGGGTAATTAATCTTCTGAAATCAATGCAGATACTGAGGGTGTTATCTTTTTTGGCACAATGACAATTGGGCTACTGTACTTACTCTTCGGGGACTCTATAACTTCCAACTCTAACATTGTCTCTATCTTTTCTGGTGCCACCTGCCTCTCAGGTACTCAATAAGGCCTCTCTATGGAAGGCTTTGGGTCCAGGAGATGAATGTGATGGTGTACCAGGTCAATCTGTTCAGGCCTCTGACTGAACAGCTCAGGGTATTGCTTCAGATAGTGCCGCAGCTCAGCTTGTTTTGGTACTTCCAAATGAAGCAGATCCACTCTTGTCAATTTTGTGGTCTTGTCCACCTTTAGTACTGGATGCATCTTCCTGACCCTCTTACATCAGTAGGGTCACTTCCAGCTGCTCTGTTGGATCCTTCCCTTCCTTCAATAAATTAATATGATAGGTCTGCTTGGTCTCGTCTTTGTTCAGGTGATAGACCTCATACATCACTGGTCCCATCTTCCCTAGCACTGTATATGGGCCTTGCTACTTCATCAGTAACTTGTTTGTTGAAGTAGGGAGCAGTAACAGCACATTCTGTCCAGGCTTAAGTGCTTGTCTGCAGGTTATCTTGGGCCATCTCTCTGTATCACTCCAGGTGTTTCCTAATCTCCAGGATGTACTGAACTGTGCTCATCTCAGACCTTACTGCCTCATCAGGTGAAGTGGCCTTCCAGCTTCTCCCGCTGGGGATCCAGCAGTCCCTGAACCTGTTGTCCATACAGGAGTTTGAATGGGGAAAAGCATGTTGATGCTTGTGGGACCTCTCGATAAGCCAACAGCATGAATGATAACCACTTATCCCAGTTCCTTCCAGTATCACTGACAAACTTACATAGCATGTTCTTTGAGGTCTGATTGAACCTCTCCACTAAGCCATCAGTCTGAGAAATTTTATGGGCTGGTCTTGATGGTGGTGATGCACAATTGTCGATGAAGCAATTTCATCAGCCATGACGTGAAATTGGTCCCTTGATCCATGAGGATTTATTTGGGTATCCTGACTTTGGAAAAGAGCTATACAAGAGAGTTAATTATCTTGGATGTAGTGATGGTACGAAGTGGAAATAATTCTCAGGATATCTTACTGCATAATCACTGATGACCAAGATGTATTGGTACGCTGCACTGCTTTTTGCCAGAGGTCCCACAATGTCCATGGTGATGCGCTGGAAAAAGACAGAGATAACTGGCAGAGGGAGTAAAGGTGCCCTGTCCTGTCGGAGCACAGTTCAGTTTTTTTTTTACATGTGGGGCATGTGGTGCAGTATGTGAAGTGAAGTGAAGTGAAGTGAAGTGAAGTGAAGTGAAGTGTAGTGTGGCCAAGTATGGTGTCCCATACTTGGAATTTGTGCTCTGCATTTAACCCATCCAAGTGCACACACACAGTTAGTGAACACACACATACCGTGAACACACACCCGGAGCAGTGGGCAGCCATGCTGCGGCGCCCGGGGAGCAGTTGGGGGGAACGGTGCCTTGCTCAAGGGACTCACCTCAGTCGTGGTATTGAGGGTGGTGGAGAGTGCTGGTCATTCACTCCCCCC
>CAIGQV010019171.1:4079437-4100729 GCA_903798115.1 Danio jaintianensis
TCACCTTTTAAAGTAAAGTCAACTAATCACTTTAAAGGCAACGGGTTCACTCACCTTTTAAAGTAAAGTCAACTTATCACTTTAAAGGCAATGGGTTTGCTCATGTTTTAAAAGTAAAGTCAACTAATCTTTTTTTTACAGTGTAACCATTTTTCAACAAAAATATGTAAAAGGCAGATAATGATAAACTATAAACATCTTAGGTACTTCAAACATTTATAGCATTGAATTATTTTGGAGTGGGAATGAATTGAGAACATTACTGACACTTTTAAGTAAGTTCAGATGACGTCTATGAAATGAAAGACGAAAGACCTCTATGTTTACAGCACTAGCGGTGAGAGATACAAGACAGAAAGTGCATCAATAAGTCATAAACCTCCAGAAGACTTTGAACTTGCTTAAAACTCATCACTGTATGTTCATGATGCAATTTACAGAGTCTCATTAGTCTGGATGCTGAGAAGACTAGCTGTCACTGCCAACTTATAATAAGTATCCAAAAAAAAAAAGAATCAAAGGAAGGTAATTATTTTATATAACAGACTTACACTTCTCAATAAACCATGTTTTTAATGATTGATTACTGAATAGTATTGCGAACTGTAGCTGCTTACAAGGATCTCTGCCTCCATTCATTGGGTTCTTGAGCGAACAGCTTTAGGGATGTTTCTTACGGGGGCAGTCGTGGCCTGGTGGTTAGAGTGTTGGACTCGTGATCCGAAGGTTGCTGGTTCGATACTCGGTACCAGCGGGAATTGGGGGTGGGGGGAGTGAATGACCAGCACTCTCCACCACCCTCAATACCACGACTGAGGTGAGTCCCTTGAGCAAGGCACCGTTCCCCCCAACTGCTCCCCGGGCGCCGCAGCATGGCTGCCCACTGCTCCGGGTGTGTGTTCACGGTATGTGTGTGTTCACTAACTGTGTGTGTGCACTTGGATGGGTTAAATGCAGAGCACAAATTCCAAGTATGGGACACCATACTTGGCCACACTACACTTCACTTCACTACAGTAAGTGTTACAGTAAATTGCTTCAGATAACAGAGTGTCTGGGAAATGACAGCTCTTTAATGGAAGGCTCATATGTGCCCCTGAGCTGTTGTTTTCTCATCTGCGTCTGTCCTAATGTGTCCATTCTACCCACAGGACATTGTATTACTGTAGCAATATTACATTATGGTGTAAGTATACTCTGGCACTTATATTCATTGCTGGATGAAGTACACACATTACAGTAAGTAGTCGAGTGAAAGTATAGATTTCCATACAAACATTTACCCCAGTAAGGGTATTATGTATTGGGGCAGCACGGTGGCTCAGTGGTTAGCACTGTCACCTCATAGCAAGAAGGTCACTGGTTCGAGTCCTGGCTGGACCAGTTGGCGTTTATGTGTGGTGTTTGCATGTTCTCCCTGTGTTTGCGTGGGTTTCCTCCAGGTGCTCTGGTTTCCCCCACAGTCCAAAGACATGTGCTATAGATGAATTAGATTAACTAAATTGGCCATAGTGTATGAGTGCATGTGTGAATGTGAGAGTGTATGGGGGTTTCCCAGTAATGGGTTGCGGCTGGAAGGGCATCCGTTGCGTAAAACATATATGCCGGAATAGTTGGTGGTTTATTCAGCTGTGGCGACCCCTGATATATAAGGGATTAAGTCGAAGTTCAACAGTATTGAAAGAATTGAAAGTTAAAAGTACTTAATTATGGGTGACTATTTTGCAGGAAAACATATTTATACACTGAAAACTACTGCTTATTAAACTATTTTATTTTTAATTTTAATTAAATTTTTTATTTTTTCTATTTTATACTGCTTATTAAACATTTTTATTTTAAAAAAAAAAAAAGGTCATTCAAATGTGAAAACAAGTAAAAGTTATATATACCATATATTTTACAATATACAGTCGTGGCCAAAAGTTTTGACAATGACATAAATATTGGAAATTGGAAAAGTTTAAGTTTAAACTTAAGTTTTTATAATAGCAATTTGCATATACTCCAGAATGTTATGAAGAGTGATCAGATGAATTGCATAGTCCTTCTTTGCCATGAAAATTAACTCATGTGAGAATGTTGACGAGCACAAGGCTGGAGATCATTATGTCAGGCTGATTGGGTTAGAATGGCAGACTTAACATGTTAACAGGAGGGTGATGCTTGAAATCACTGTTCTTCCATTGTTAACCATGGTGACCTGCAAAGAAACACGTGCAGCCATCATTGCATTGCATAAAAATGGCTTCACAGGCAAGGATATTGTGGCTACTAAGATTGCACCTAAATCAACAATTTATAGGATCATCAAGAACTTCAAGGAAAGAGGTTCAATTCTTGTTAAGAAGGCTTCAGGGCGTCCAAGAAAGTCCAGCAAACGCCAGGATCGTCTCCTAAAGAGGATTCAGCTGCGGGATCGGAGTGCCACCAGTGCAGAGCTTGCTCAGGAATGGCAGCAGGCAGGTGTGAGCGCATCTGCACGCACAATGAGGCGAAGACTTTTGGAAGATGGCCTAGTTAAAAGAAGGGCAGCAAAGAAGCCACTTCTCTCCAAAAAAAACCCCATCAGGGACAGATTGATCTTTTGCAAAAAGTATGGCGAATGGACTGCTGAGGACTGAGATAAAGTCATATTCCCTGATGAATCCCCTTTCCGATTGTTTGGGGCATCTGGAAAAAGGCTTGTCCGGAGAAGAAAAGGTGAGCGCTACCATCAGTCCTGTGTCATGCCAACAGTAAAGCATCCTGAGACCGCTCATGCGTGGGGTTGCTTCTCATCCAAGGGAGTGGGCTCACTCACAATTTTGCTCAAAAACACAGCCATGAATAAAGAATGGTACCAAAACACCCTCCAACAGCAACTTCTTCCAACAATCCAACAACAGTTCGGTGAAGAACAATGGATTTCCAGCACAATGGAGCACCGTGCCATAAGGCAAAAGTGATATCTAAGTGGCTCTGGGAACAAAACGTTGAAATTTTGGGTCCATGGCCTGGAAACTCCCCAGATCTTAATCCCATTGAGAACTTGTGGTCAATCCTCAAGAGGCGGGTGGACAAACAAAAACCCACTAATTCTGACAAACTCCAAGAAGTGATTATGAAAGAATGGGTTGCTATCAGTCAGGATTTGGCCCAGAAGTTGATTGAGAGCATGCCCAGTCGAATTGCAGAGGTCCTGAAAAAAAAGGGCCAACACTGCAAATACTGACTCTTTGCATAAATGTCATGTAATTGTTGATAAAAGCCTTTGAAACGTATGAAGTGCTTGTAATTATATTTCAGTACATCACAGAAACAACTGAAACAAAGATCTAAAAGCAGCAAACTTTGTGAAAACTAATATTTGTGTCATTCTCAAAACTTTTGGCCACGACTGTATCATGTTAAAATATTGAGACAGTAACTATTTACTAGTTTCTTTAATAACCATTCATTTGTGTTATTTTAACATTCTTTTTATTTTTAAAATAACACCTACCTTGTTCGTTTAATATTTAATACAGTGGACTTCAAAAGCTGAACCTTTTACAGCAGATTTACTGCACAAACTGACAGTTAGACCTAAATGTGAAAATGTTTTTTTCTTTTTCTTTTGTATAATAAATCTTTAAATTGAGTCTCCAACTGTTAACTGGAGACTCATTCTAACTGAATCATTTGAAAAAGTGAATTGGCAGCTGGACTCACTCTGACTGGATCATTTGATTCAGATTATTGGCAGCTAGCTCTCTGCAACTGTCACATGGTCGCCCACTGAATCTAAGCAGGGCTGCGCCTGGTCAGTACCTGGATAGGAGACCATATGGGAAAGCTAGGTTCCTGCCAGAAGTGGTGTTAGTGAGGTCAGAAGGGGACGCTCAACCTGCGGTCTGTGTGGGTCCTAATGCCCCAGTATATTGATGGGGACTCAGTGAGCGCCATCTTTCGGATGAAACGTTAAATCCTGACTCTCTGTGGTCATTAAAAATCCCATGTCCTTCGAAAAAGAGTAGAGGTTTAACCCCGGCATCCTGGCCAAATTTGCCCACTGGCCCAACCTAACCATCCCCATATCATAATTGGCTTCATCGCTCCTCTCCACCAATCAGCTAGTGTGTAGTGTGCGGTCTGGCGCAATATGGCTGCCGTCACGTCATCCAGGTGGATGCTGCACACTGGTGGTGGATGAGGAGATTCCCCCCATTGTGTAAAGCGCTTTGAGTGTCTAGAAAAGCGCTATATAAATGTAAGGAATTATTATTATTATTATTATTATTATTTGATTCAGTGAGTTGTTGACTCACAACATGAATAGACTCATTCTTACCAGGTCATATGAATCAGTGATTTGTTGACTGGAGTCTTGCTCTGACTGGATGATCTGAATCAGTGAATCATTAACTGACCAGATCAGTTGAATCAGTGAGCTGTTGACTGGAGACTCTTTCTAACTAAATCATTTGAATCAGTGAATCTTAAACTGGAGTGTTGCTCTGACTGAATCTTTTGAATCAGTGAATCGTTAACTGGAGACTTACTCTGATCAGATTATTTAAATCAGTAAATCATTAACTAGAGTCTCACTCTAATGAGATTCTTTGAATCAGTGATTTGTAGACTCACTCTGAACATATCATTTGAATCAGTGAACTAGAGACTCATTCTGACCAAATTATCTGTAAATCGCTAACTGTACTCTTGCTACCACTGGATCATTTGAATCAGTGAATCATTTACATTAACTCACTCTGACCCAATCAATTAAATCCAAGGGTTGTAAACCAAATGTTCAGATTTTTGGTGAAATTGTGAGATACCAATCAAACAATTTTAAAGCTTTTTGATTCACTAAAACATTTAGTGAGTATGCCGACCAGAAAGCAAGGCTATGTTTTGACAGGTTATATTTATTTGGGCTATTAAAACTTGGTTTCCACAATCCAGAGGTTTCCTCAGCAGGTTGGCAACAGTTTTCTGGTAAATGATACAGATAATTATAATCCAGGGTTGATTTTTCTGCCAGCTGTATTTTACCATTGCTGCAGATTTAAAGTCCTGGAAGATTAAAACCTAAAATTTGTCAGTGAATTTACATGTTTGCACTTTTATGGTGCGTTCAAGTCCTCCTGGGAAGTGCGTATTTATGAGTTGGGAAGTTGTCTTTACAACATCATGTGCATTCAGATAACTTTGGTTAGATCAAGGCTAATAAAATGAGTATGAGTAGTCTTAAGTAGCAAGTAAGCAAGTATCTTGCATTTAGAAGATATAAGCATTTAAAACGTATCGTCTCTCACTTCTGCCAGTATGGATAAATAATTTTGATGACATGGGATGTTCTGTCCAATCAGAAGTGTCCCTCCCCATGTACACTACTAAAGCCATGGCTGAAACCAGTTACTTTTATTATTATATTTGCAATTTTCAATATAAAGAATGCTAAATAGTCACCATATGCCAATGTGTTAGCATCACAGTCTGCTTCAGTCCAGAGACGTGACAGCACAGAGTGGATCATCATTTGTACCAGTTTCCCAGACATTTGAATTCAACCCAGAAATGTATATTTTCAAATGATATGGATGAGATTAGCAGGAGAAATTATTAGATAGACTCAGGATTACTCTTAGACCATGGTTGTCATAAGATGTCAGATCCTGCTATACAGTGATCAATGGCTGTGGTCGAGCCGTGATATACAGTAAAGGCTTTTAGACACTTTTAGAAAAGGCGAGACCCTGCTCGGTATGTCCCGCCCCTGTCTACTATGTTATAGTACTTTTCAGTTCAAAGTACTTGAGACTACTTAGGCCCACTTTTAAGAATCTATACTTTCAAGTATCATTCTTGTAAGGGTAAAAGTGCATCTGCAGTTTCGTGGTACAGTGTGAATTTATATCGGTAAATGGCAACACCTTAGTTTACACAGCAAAATCCTCTGCGTAAAATTTACTCAGTTCAGAGTGTATTTGGTCCCTCTCTAAATTGAGTAAAGGTTACTCAGCAGCAGAGTTAAAGTTAATGAGACAATGAAAAGATTAGTTAAGTGATGACTGAGCACTGATGACGAACGCCTGCTGTTAATAAGCATAACCAGAAGAGAAACAAAAAATTACAACTGACTTCAAACAGCAGCAGGAGATTCACTTATTACTAACCTGTTTGACTAACCTCTTTGACTCAGATGTCCACAAAAATCCATATGCGATTTATTGAGAATTAACTGTTTTAGTTATTTATGTTTTACAAAAAAACAACAACAAAAGAAAACTTTTTTTTCTGATGTCACCATCGTGGAAAACAGTAGTTGATTTACTTGGGCTCTTTGACGTGATTTCTAATGTTAGTGTTTCTTTGCTTGTTATGACAAGTATAAAGAGGGTAAATATGATCAGATTAAATGATCCTGTATTGATTCTTAATGTTTATAAGTTTAACTTTGCCTAATGTTAGCTTTGCAATTTATGATATAATGATGGTTTATCATTCAAGAGACAAAATTCTGTGTTTTTCGAGAGAATGGACCTTAACTGTGGTTTTATATATATATATATATTTAACACATTGAGCATCTGAATCTGAATTTAGAGACAGACATCAAGAATCAGCGTATGCATCTCAACAATTGTTAGAGATTTTTTGCTGCAGTTCATGCTAGGAGAATCATACAACATTCATCCATAGTTCCCAGCATGCACTGCAGAAAAAAACACCTCACCATCGTTGTGAAGCATACGCTGATTATTTATGTCTGTGTCTTGAGTGTTTCAGATGTTCAGTGCGTTTTATAACTTGATAAAAGTATTGCTGAATTCCATTCTCTTGATACAGTGTTGCTTTTGTGATAAAACATCATTCAAACTTAACAGATCAAAATCAATCTTACTGGTTTGACCAGTAACTAAATCACCACAGAATCAATTATCTTAGTCACATTTGGTCTCTTTATGCAGTGCTTGCCATAACACACTATTTGGCAAGCAAAAAGACAAACATTAGAAATCGAATCAAAGAGCCCAAGTAAAGCAACTACTGTTCTCCTCAATGGTGACATCTTAAAACACAAAAACTGGTGTTGTTTTTTATTGTTGTTGTAAAAAATTACTTAATCAGTTAATTCTCATTAATATCACTATATGGAATTTTGTAGAGTCTGGCAGAAATAAGGCCAAACAGGTTGGTAATAAGTAAAGCTGCTGTTTGTGGAGTTGCTTAATGATCCTCTGCTGAGATTTTGAGAGATTCAAAGTGTTTTTTAGTGTTTTGTGATTTTAAGGCAAGGCAAGGCAAGTTTATTTATATAGCACATTTCATACGCAGTGGCAATTCAAAGTGCTTTACATAAACAGGAATAAAAGAGACAAGTATAAATATGATAAAAACGAATAATATAAAAACAGATGAAAACAGCGTAGAGACAGTTTTTCCATGTTCCAAAACACTGGTGTATCATATTTCTTATTTTACTCTGGGACTTCCCCCATTCTGGTGACTTTTTCGGTACCTATTTATTTATCTATTGGACGTCTCCAACAGATTAGATTTTTCACCTAAAATCGAAAAGTTAAGTTTTACATCTCTAATTTCGTGACCCCCAATTTCAACTTCCTTCTGGAAGTAAATCGCACGGCCCCTGATTTCTACCCCCTCCCGGGAGTAGATTGCTTTAGCTAGCCAAACATAATAAAAGGTCTTGATCTCAGCCAGACGCCAGGGACTTTTATAAAAATAACAATGTTAAAAAAAAATCTTCACACATTTAGGAAAAGTCAGGGTATTATTGTTGTTTTATGGGTTTTATTTGAGCTTTAAAAAAGAAAAAACATTTAATGCAACTTTCTGATTGTGAATACTTAACTTTACTTTAGACTTTATATCTCTCAAAACAACATTTTCAGTGGAGTGAAAAAGCCTTGCTCTCCTGCTTGCCGGACAAAGTGTGATGTGTACTCTACCGCTATGCCTGCAACACACTCCAAAAAATTTGGGACAGAAGCACGTTTAACAATTTGTCACGTCAACCTTCCTTTTATTCATTCATTCATTCATTTTTTTTTCGGCTTAGTCCCTTTATTAATCAGGGGTCGCCACAGCGGAATGAACCGCCAACTTTTCCAGCATATGTTTTACGCAGCGGATGCCCTTCCAGCTGCAACCCATCACTGGGAAATATCCATACACACTCGTTCACACACATATACTACGGACAATTTAGCCTACCCAATTCACCTATAGCACATGTCTTTGGACTTGTGGGGGAAACCGGAGCACCCGGAAGAAACCCACGCGAACACGGGGAGAACATGCAAACTCCACACAGAAACGCCAACTGACCTAGCCGAGGCTCGAACCAGCAACCTTTTTGCTGTGAGGCGAACGTGCTATCCACTGTGCCACCGTGCAGCCACCTTCCTTTTAATACAATGTTTAATCATCTGGAAATTGATGATACCAACTGTTAAATATTCATTCATTTTCTTTTCGGCTTAGTCCCTTTATTAATCTGCGGTCGCCACAGCGGAATGAAACGCCAACTTATCCAGCATATGTTTCACGCAGCGGATGCCCTTCCAGCTGCAACCCATCACTGGGAAATATCCATACACACTCGTTCACACACATATACTACGGACAATTTAGCTTACCCAATTCACCTATAGCACATGTCTTTGGACTTGTGGGGGAAACCGGAGTACCCGGAAGAAACCCACGCGAACACGGGGAGAACATGCAAACTCCACACAGAAACGCCAACTGACCCAGCCGATGCTCGAACCAGCGACCTTTTTGCTGTGAGGCGAATGTGCTACCCACTGTGCCACCGTGCAGCCACCTTCCTTTTAACACAATGTTTAATCATCTGGAAATTGATGATACCAACTGTTTAATATTCATTCATTTTCTTTTCGGCTTAGTCCCTTTATTAATCTGCGGTCGCCACAGCGGAATGAAACGCCAACTTATCCAGCATATGTTTCACGCAGCGGATGCCCTTCCAGCTGCGACCCATCACTGGGAAACACCCATACACTCCCATTCACACACATACACACTACGGACAATTTAGCTTACCCAATTCACCTGTACTGCATGTCTTTGGACTTGTGGGGGAAACCAGAGTACCCGAGGAAACCCACGCGAACACTGGGAGAACATGCAAACATGCCAACTGACCCAGCCGAGGCTCGAACCAGCGACCTTCTTGCTGTGAGGCAACAGCGCTACCCACTGCGCTACCGCGCCGCCCCTCCAACTGTTAAATATATACAAGCAAAACATTTGACCCAATATGCCAAAATACAAAACTTTAGTTGGTCAGTAGTCATCATTATCTGTTTCTTCTTTTCACAATGAGCCATACCTTTCTAACCGGACACAGATCTAGACTGCAGTAAGGCCAGTCAAAACATTCATTCTGTGTCTACAAAACCGTTCTGTTGTAGCACATGCAGAATGAGACTTGATCTAATAACCATAGACTTACTATGAAAGACGTCATCTTGACGGCAGTAAATGTGTCTTTATTCTGCTAATATATGCCTTCATGTCAATGATACTTGTGCACACATTTCTCACACCCATGTTTGCTCTGCTGTTCCCTGAACCTGTTGCTCATGAAAGTCTCTCTGAACTTTGAGACTAGTTTTTCCCAGAAACAGAAGCTGAAATATGGACTCCTCTGAGCCCAGCACACAACTCCACTGTGGCTTTAATATCTAAGTGCATTACTGCTGCACACAACTAATGTACAGATTTTACCATCAACAAGTCAAGTGGCATTTCTTGATGCAGCAGCAGACTGTGTTCAGTTGCAGTGGTTTTCCGAAGGTCTCCTGGGCTGAGGCTTTACTTAATAGCACAACCTTGTTTTCATACACAGTTTTTAGCACATTCAGCTGAGGGTTTCCAACTTGCTCTACTCGGATAGACATTTCTCCAGATTTCTCTAAATGTTTTCACAATATTAAATATCGTAGTTGGTAAAAGACATACACTTTCAGTGATTTTGCAATGATAAATGTGATTTTTGATTTGTTTCAGTTCTCACATGGCTTTTGGCACAAAGTGATGAACCATGATCCTGCTTTGTTTATTTTATACCCAAACATGAAGCCCTCATGTATCACCAATTATTGTGGAATGCTTCAAAACTAACCTTTTCACTTTTATTTTGCCTCAAAAACAAACTTTGTTTATATTTCTAAAATACTATTTATTTGCTCCCTGAAAACATTGGAAATCTTTTCTTTTTTATTATCTTTTACTTTGATTTAATTGACAATCAACAAATCACATGTTCTAGATTTTATTGCATTTTAAAAAGTCTCAACTGTTCTGGGATTTGGGTTGTAGTACTCAATATGTAAGTTTTTTCATTAATATATCCCAAAACTACTACAACAGTGTTATATATTTTTTTGACTTTTGTTACATTATCCTAAAGGTTTTGAAGAATGTTCAAATCCTGAAAAATAAGCAACTTTAACTAGTCTTGTCCTGGTCCTGTGTGTTCATGCTAATGACGTCACACAATCTCGATTTCTGGTTTGGTTTTATAGAAAACAGGGAAACACCAAAAACGCTTTACTCTGTTTGTTGTAGTGTTGAATACTTTAGCTCATCCATGAACATTATTTCTGCAAGAGTCCTGTAGGATGTAATGAAGACCACAACTCCCATGAATCCACACTTATGGTATCATCAAAATATGTCTTTGTTTGTTGTGAATACTTGCCCTCTAGTGGCAAAAATTACAAACTGTGCCTTTAAATACTTTTAGCACAAATAATTATTTTTGGTTATGGAAGTACACTTTTAAGTTTACTGTCAAATATATGTCTATGTTTTTAAAGGGGTAGTCCACTACGATATCATATTTTGAACTTTAGTTCATGTGTAATGTAGCTGTGTGAACATAAACAACATCTCTGAACTTTGATATGCTCAAAGTTCAATGCAAAGGGAGACATTGGCTTTTACAGAGTTAGCTTAGCAAAGCCTACAGCGAATGAATTTGGGGACTACAAAAAAATACATCCGGGCTAGTGAGATCACAAGGGCTTCCGGTTACGTGCATTCACCTCGCGCACACACCCTGCGCAGCAAAGGGGCATGGCCAGAGGTGCTGTAATGTTAAAGCAGTGAAAGCTAAAATGCCGTCCAAACACTGCTATTTCCACAGAGCTTGTTCTGTTTCTGTATTTGGGCTTCCAAAGGACACGACACAAAGAAAGGCTTACAGTTTAATTTAATTATGTTCCAGAGAATTATATAAAAAAAGATATAGCGCTAGCATTTGACAAAGGAGAAGTTCCAGAATCTCTCCCGGTTCAGTGCTGGATTCGGTTAAAACTCCTCCAACAGACAAACCTGTGGACTGTGAGCCACTACCTGTAAGTATTTTTATTTGTTAAAATTGATCAACTACAGGCACAGTTTCTAGCATTAACGAGGACGTAAACAAGGATGTAAACAGGGGGAAATGCTGTTTGGCACCACTAACAATTTAGCTACAAATTCATATTTATCAGTCAAACCGCTGTAAACAGCCACAATCTTCAGCAGCGCTGCAGTGTCTCTCTATGCGTGTCTCTCTATGCGGCTGCTTTCCGAGTGTTTTACATCTCAAATAACAAACTCGCAAAAGATATGAGAACGTTTTTATATTACTTACACATGCTTATTCCGAATATATGTGAAAGACACTTGTCAGATTTTATTTTAGAGAGCAGGCGTGAGCTGTGTGCTCTTCATTTCTGTCTGATTCAGGCAGCTAACGCTGCTAACAGCTGCTCTGAGCCTCTGACTGGACTGTTTACACAGCGTAAAAGCGCGCGCTTGTAGAGCAGTGACGTGGAGCTAATCCGTGAATCACAGCACATTATATTAGCGGACCAATCAGAGCCTCTTGAGGGCGGGCCTTTCAGAGGAACTAGGAAATATGACTGTCGTTTGGATGTTAGCCGAGTAGCTGTATATAATCAAAGTAAGATATATGAAAAAATAACGTGATTTTCTACAAGTAAAGCATGAGCACACATTTCTTTGCATCTTATAAACACAACCAAGCCTTAAAAATACACTGTGGACCACCCCTTTAAAGTGAAATCTTTAAAATAAATACATAAATTATGTAGTAATTAAAACGACATAAAAAAAAGTATTTATACGCTTCACAATAATTGGTTACATACCTTTTTTCATTTATCTATAATCCATTGTAATCATCTGATACTGGCTTTCATGTTGAACCAGTGATGTTATTTCCTGTGTTAGAAAGAAGTAAGAAACCTTTCACATGCTGTGATGTTACAAGGGAAATCTTCAGCTAGTGGTTCAAAATTAAGCAGTTGGTCTTTATCAAATTTAAACTCCACACGGTTGGAAAAAATGTTATGGTTAAATTGCGACTTTTGCAGTAATTGGCATGAAAATCATAGTGATTTATTTAACCGGATCAGGCTTAATGCGGTGTACATGACCTCAGCGATGTTCTTGGCCACATAATTGCAGCTTGCAGCTATATTCTCTTCTCTTCGGTTAACCTCAGATGCTCAGTAGTATTGTAGATTTATACATTCTCCTTCAGTATGTTCTTCATTTAATCTCTTCTTTTACTTATTCTCCCTTAAGGTGGAAACTGCCACAGATTCTGAGACTGATAGTAAAGGTCTCCCGCAGTATCAGTCAGTGGGCATCCAGGTAGAGGACGAGAAGAGGTAAGTTTAATGATCAGATACTGTATATACAGGACATTTCATTTACAGAACTAAACAAGTTTATTTTGAATGAATAATCCCTTTTAAGATCAGTAGCTCTGCAAGATGTTCACATGCTAAAATGTTTTTAAAAATGCCAACAGTTTAGCATGCTGCTAGCATGTTTTAACACATGGTTAGCATGCTTTTTAGAGTTTCTGTAGTGTTCTTGCCATTGTTTTTATGTGCTGCTATGTTTTAACATTTTCTTAGCATCTTTATAGAGGGGTTAAGACCATTTTTAGCCGGTCAGTTAAAACACTTGCTGAACACTTGGACTATCTGAGATGAACTTGACTGGGAGACCCCCTAAAACCGACTACTTGCAGCTTAAATGAGCCAGGACTAATAAGCCAATGGGATTTTCCAGGAGTTTTAAATATTGTTTTAGGAAAATCATAAGTCCAATATATATATATATATATATATATAGTTCTCCTATGAGAGAAGTCTGAAAGTCTAATCCAATCCAATGTTTTTACAGATAAGGCAAAAAAAAAAAAAGTTCCAGACTAAAATGTACAGTAAGCTTGAGCTGTTTCAACTGAAAGAAACGTACACTGACTGATATTAAAATAGTTTTTGCTTTTGTCTCAAGATAGACACCAGTAATGATTTTTTTAAGGCACATTTATGTAAAAAAAATATTGAACTATAGCCTAATGCTGGCTTATTGTAAGACAAGAAGAATTACAATGTATTAGGCATACCAATGAGAAACATAGCATAATTACTGATCTATAATAGAGAATTATATGTACCATTGCATTTATTATCTTATTTATAGATCAGTAGGTGGAATTGATGGATGCAAAATCAACAATTGTGGGTTGTTAGTGACAAAACACAAACTGATGTAAATTCTCTTCATTTTCTACAAGCAGAGTTAACAAACCGGCTATATTTTCTTGTAATTTGGTCAATGGCATATTGTGTTAACGAAAGTGACTTACATTACCTGACATCATTATTACAACTTATTAGATTGCTAACTGAATACTCAATTGTGATTGGTCAACCACAACATTCCAAGGTATGCTATTCCAAGATAACAATCGCTGAAACTAATAACACAGGGTCAAATGGGTACTACGAATCATCTTGACCATCAGTGAATATGCTCACATCCATATATGCTAGTCTGTTTCTGCTGCTGTTTTTGACTGTTTGACGCCACCTTGTGAATGAATAATATGTATGTTAGTGTATGCTCCATTCAGCTGTTTTTGTTTTTGTCAGCTGTCCCTTTAGTTAAAAAATGTATAAACTATCACAGCTAAGTAATAAACTATTACATTTTGTGGGAAGTAGCCGTGTAATAAGCAGGATAAAGTACATCCAGGCAGTTGTTTTCACAGAATAAAGCCAACAGTGCTCCTATACATGTCTGGCCGCTAATAAGCCCGTCTGGGTTTATTCTGTGATAACAACTGCCTGGATGTCCTTTTTTGCTTACTTGTCAACTCGTAAGTACGAGCATCCCAGGAGTACTTGAACACAGCATCATTTTGATTTTCTTGAGCCAATATAAAGCAAGATTATGAAGAGATGAATAAATATAGATTGCACTTTTCTGGGTGTAAGTACATAAATTGTTTGTTAATATTGTCATTCTGTTCACTTTCAGACTTGGGCGCTTTAAACGGTCTAACAGTGTGACGACGGCAGTTCAGGCTGATTTGGAGATGGAGGGTTTTCCTTCGACCGAAGACAAGAGTTTGCAGTTTGGAGGTTTTCAGAGGCATTCTGAACCCAGTACACCCACACAGTACAATGTGGTTCGGACTGTACGCACACAGGGTCTCTTCAGTTATCGTGAGGACTACCGGCCCTCCAGCGGGCCGCCCAGCCCGCAGCCCGAATCCTGGCTGGTGGAACCCGCTCATGAAGCAGCCGAGTCCGGCCGCGTGTCTCCGCTCCGTCGCGATGGCAGCTGGTTCATGCAGCTTCTGCACAGTGAGACCAAACGTTTGGAGGGATGGTGTAAAGACATGGAGCGCGAGGCAGAGGAGCACGACCTGTCGGAGGAGAGTGAGTGTGCAGGACGTCCAAGAAACAGATGATGAATATAAACAACACAATCTCATGGCCGCTCATAACTAGTTTATAACCTAGGCTCATGAAAAACATGTGGCTACAGCAACATTTTTGCAGTTTCATACATTACACTTTTAATGGCATTTTCAAAGTGAAGTGTCCAGTGAGTGGCTTTCAGTGTTTTTTCTGGTCCGTGCATGAATTGTGGCAGTGGAAGAATAGCTAATTAAAATTTGGAAAAACAGTTACATATTCTCAAGCGTATTACATGTTCAGTCTATAGGCATGTGCAAGTACTTGAAAATTAAAGTAATAGTGGACTACAGGACCATATGTGCACATAATGTTTCTCTTTAAAGTGACATCGTCATCTATTGGCCTTGTATATAATAGTGTTTTAGTTGTTTATAGTTTAATTATTTCATATCTGTATGAACATGGATAGCATGACGACATAACTATGTATGAAACTTAAGCAAAAATGTTCCTTTTTTGTTTTTTAGTATTATTGTTTAAATGTACCTCAAAATATATTTTTTAGTTTACAAAATCTAATCATTTACAAGACTTGCACTATGTTAAAATGCGTTTGAGGTGACGTACTAGTGTGGAAGGAACTGTGTGAAAGCAAGTCTTTATGACTTTGCCTGAGGAATTGAAAAAGAACAAACATTGTTTCACTGCCTGTTGGATTTATTCCAGCAGTTTTTATTTATTTGTTTATTTTTTGCTAAATTGTTGGTAGAAACATGTATTTCCAATGAGCCTGGGTCGTAAAAATCAAAGTTGAAGTCTCAAGGGCACATGTGCAGTGCAATGTTGACGCATTAGGCTATGCATAATTCGAGAAATGGATGGTGAAGCATGTAAAACCACTGGCTGTGTATTTTCATTAATCTTCTTAATGAAGCACAATATTCTAGAAATGCACTGTAACCTAAATATAAGTTTAAATTAGTATCTAATCTGATATCTGTATCTAATCAAATCAAATAAATACTGCAGAAACAAAATATCAGAAATCTAAATAAAAAAAATGAAACTAAGAAAATCTCCAAAAAGAGACAGCAGATAATGTGGAAACATTGTTTTTAAAATAAATAAATTAATGAATGAATGAGGGGCGTCACGGTGGCGCAGTGGGTAGCACGATCGCCTCACAGCAAGAAGGTCGCTGGTTCGAGCCTTGGCTGGGTCAGTTGGCATTTCTGTGTGGAGTTTGCATGTTCTCCCCGTGTTCGCTTGGGTTGTTTCCCAGTGATGGGTTGCAGCTGGAAGGGCATCCGCTGCGTAAAACATATGCTGGATAAGTTGGCGGTTCATTCCGTTGTGGCGACCCCTGATTAATAAAGGGACTAAGCCGAAAAGAAAATGAATGAATGAATTAATAAATAAATAAAAAGTGTTATTATATATATATATATATATATATATATATATATATTTATAAAATAGGTGACACGGTGGCTCAGTGGTTAGCACTGTTGCCTCACAGCAAGAAGGTCGCTGGTTCGATTCCCGGCTGGGTCAGTTGGCGTTTCTGTGTGGAGTTTGCATGTTCTCCCCGTGTTCGCGTGGGTTTCCTCCGGGTACTCCGGTTTCATCCACAAGTCCAAAGACATGCACTATAGGAGAATTGGGTAAGCTAAATTGTCCGTAGTGTATGAGTGTGAATGACTGTGTATGGATGTTTCCCAGTGATGCGTTGCAGCTGGAAGGGCATCCGCTGCGTAAAACATATGCTGGATAAGTTGGCGGTTCATTCCGTTGTGGCGACCCCTGATGAATAAAGGGACTAAACCAATCGAAAATTAATGAATGAATGAATGTATATTTATAAAACGTTTTTGTGTACACTTTTTTTATAACTCTGTTGGTGTCATGTCCATGCAGTCTCCGCAACTGTGATGTGACGTCACACAGAGCGTGTGTAAAACGTTTTAATCGTAATGTATATAAAACAGACAGAAATATTTGAATCAGTTTACTATGTTTATACTATGTTAACAGATCTGCGATCAGATTCAATTCATTCATATTGACAAAAATTGATGCATGTAAACATAGCCAGTGAAAACTGCACATTTTAGCTGCCAGTTAAACAGGGTTAATCATATAATTAAAGAAATTACCACAAGTTATCAGATTAACACAGATAGCTGGGAGGATCTAAAAGTGATCTTTAAACTTGATTGGTTTTCATGCTGTGCTTCAGGATATGTGAAACTCCTGAAATAAGTGAACGGCTCTAGTCCTGTTAGGTTAAATTCACTATTCCCTAAATATGACTAAAAATTTGGAAAGTATTGATTGTTCTCAAATTTTGTTCTCCACTGTGTGTGTATCATTGTTTTAAACCTAATGTTGTTTTGCAGTTCTCGGGAAGATCCGGAGTGCTGTGGGCAGTGCTCACCTCCTCATGTCCCAGAAATTCCAGCAGTTTTACTGGTTGTGTCAGCAAAATCTGGTATGTGGCGTTTCTGTGATCCCCATGAGATAAACAGTACATTAATGCTCCTTTTTGCATCATAAAATGCATCAACTACGCACCAGTTCTGTCATAAAAGATGAAGTATGCCTCTTAACAAGCAGTTTATCAAGAAATATCTATAAAAAAAAAAATAAAAAAAAATTTGTTTATAGTTCAGAAGCAAGCAATATAGACCATTTTGAGGGATGTAAACAAAAACAATGGTCCCAATGTATTTCCTGTTTTACATTTTTAATTTCTAAAGCTTCCGAGAATCCAAAAAGAGCCACATATTGATAAATAATGTTATGATAGCTGTTTTAACATTAAGTTATGATTGAATTGCCTCTTGTTACAGTTATGAAATAGTTTGATAACAGGCAGGAAATGTTCATGGGCCAATGACATCACCACATTGAAATGGTCTATAAGATTAAATATTAGATTTCGGCATGCTGTTGTACTCACATTACAATATTTATACAGAACATAATATATTTTCACTTTACAAATCAGGATATATGTGACCATGGACCACAAATTCAGTCATAAAGGGTCAATAATGTAAAATCGAGATTGAAAGATGATGTGTGGTTTGATAGGATAGGATATTAGTAGCCCAAGACAGGCCCGTAGCCAGCCTGGTGAAAGGGGTGGTTCTTTTTTCTCAAAAAGTGGACCTTTTGCAGTTATACGCCTCATTTTCTATTTAATTATGAGATTTAAATACTGCATTTTAGTGACATTAGACAAACACAATTTTTTAAAGATAGATTAGCTTTGTCAGATGGTCATCGTAACCACACTTTTTGATGTACCAAAAACATTTCCTAAAGATTTAGAATAAAGAAATATGAAAAAATACATATTTTTAAAATAAAAATGTATTACATCATATATCATTAGACAAAAATAGGAATTTTTATAGGAGTTTTAAATTAAAAACTGTAACCTATTTATCATTTAATCATTTATCAGGCAAATAACAAACTGACCAGCACATTGCTCACACAGCCAACTTTCCTCAGTCAGAATTTGGCCATTTGAATAATTTGAAACAAAATGTAAACATAATAATAATAATGTAATAATAATAATAATGAGTTTCACGATTCTTCTGTCCTCTCTTGTAAAAAAAGTTATATTGAAAATGTGTGGATAACAACAATAGCCAAGTTAGTATTCAAATAAATTTTAATATGGGCCACTTTTGGTACTTCACGCCTTTTTATTGGTCATTTTTTGTAGGTCCAAGATTAAAAATAAAAGTTACTAGTAAAATGTTTTCTCTATTTAACAATACAGTCGGTCAGCAGTGAAAGATGACTTCACTTACATCAGATTGTATGTTTTCTTGCACAGATGGATATTGGACTGAATGTTGAAAAATAATTGTTTGCATTGGCCAAAACTGATTAGCTGAATCCACACTGAAGCGACAGCCGACTAAGGATTGTTCTTTTTATTAGCCTCTATGGGTTCTTTTCACACTTTATGATGGCATAGCAGTCAAAATAGGACAAATGAAAATGAGCTCATGTACGGGACAAATTCTGGACCTTTGTCAGTGAGGGGTGGGTCTTCACCCGACCCCCCCCCGCGCCTACGGATATTATTATTATAGTATTATATTATTATAATAATTATAGATATTATTATTATTATTATTTGGGTATCTGGAATCTGAGTGTCCAAAAAAAAAACAACAACATCTAAATATTGAGAATAGCACCTTTAAAGTAGTCTCAATGAAGTGCTTAGCAATGCAGATTACTAATCAGAAATGTAGTTTTGATATATTTACAGAAGCAAATTTACTAAATATATTAATGGAACATGAGCTTTAGTTAATATGATTTTTTGGCATAAAAGAAAAATCTATCATTTTGACCCACACAAATGTTTTTTTTTTTTTGCTATTTTGTGGTCTAGGGCCACTTATTAATTTAAAAATGTGAGAAAGTATACATACGCTTTAAAAAAATATCCATTAATTAACAGGTATTTTGTGATTCACAAGGTTTTCAGTTTATTTACAGTTATGAATTGCATTATGGGATCTTGATTTCTGCTTTGTCGAATTTTGATGTTTAAAATTTATCTGCACAGTTTGACTGTGACTTTTATTGACATTTTAGTAGTTTAAAACAATATATTGTATAAAAAAAAAATTATACACAGAGAAATAAATCTGTAAAATAACAGAAAAATACATACTGCTAGTTTATTACAGGCTTTTGTACCATAATTTACAACAGAGATACACAATATATCACTTTAAACTAATAAAAACGTCAATAAAAGTCACTTTTTAAAACTTTTCAACATCAAAATATAAAGCCATAATGCAATATAAAAGCATTAATTTATGTAAATAAAACATGAATCATTTCCCAGTGATGGGTTGCGGCTAGAAGGGCATCTGCTGCGTAAAACATATGCTGGATAAGTTGGCGGTTCATTCCGCTGTGGCGACCCCAGATTAATAAAGGGACTAAGCCGAAAAGAAAATGAATGAATGAATGAAAACGTGAATCATTTCCCAGTACTGGGTTGCGGCAGGAAGGGCATCCGCTGTGTAAAACATTAGCTGGAATAATTGGCGGTTCATGCTGGATGAATAAAGCCGAAGGAAAATGAATGAATGAATGAATAAATGAAAACATGAATCACAAAATATGTAAAACTTAAATTTACATATATATTTTTAGTGTATATTGAATATTTTTTGCTTAACTAAATGTATCCTGCCTTGCTTCGATGTAAAATACTGTTTAAAGATGTTTTGTTGGTGTAGTTGATTCAATTACACAGATTAGTTGCTGTGTCAGCTTCACTAACTATAATTTTAGCTTGAAAAAAAAGCTTTAACCAGTATCAAGCTGTGTTAGAGTAAAAGCTTCTGACATTAATTGGTGTTTGGTGGGTTAAATGACACTTTAAAGGGTTTGTTTAGTGGTCAGTGATTGTCTCTGTGTGTGTCTCTCTCTCTCTGGAGACTGTGAAATGATGGATGTTGTAATACATTCGCAGGGACAGGCAGAGACCAGCTTGTCTTCTCTATGAGCTTTCCAACATACTGAACAGTTCAGCTTAACATTGTAAACGAAGAGGAGAGGATGTAGCCGGAATAACTAAAGCAAAGGTTTTCTTTATAACTGAAAAATGGTTCAGTCTATCATTAAAGGGTTTGTGAACTATATCACTTTTTTGTTGTTGTTTCTTTTTATTTTGTTCTCTGAGGTCCACTTATAATGTTATCAAGACTTTTATATCCAAAAATATTGTAAAGGAACACTGCACTTTTTTTTTTATATCCCCCCTAAAGTTAAACAGTTGAGTTTTATAATTTTTTAATCCATTTGGCCGATCTCTGTTTCTGGCGGGAGCACTTTTAGCTTAGCTTAGCATAATTCATTGAATCAGATTAGACCATTAGCATCTCACTCGAAAAATTTTTTTTTTAGATATTTTTCCTATTTACAGCTAGACTCTTCTGTAGTTACATTGTGTACTATGACCGTCAGAAAATGAAACGTTTTTTTTTTTCTATGCCGATATGGCTAGGAACAATTCTCTCATTCTGGGGTAATAATAAAGAAACTTTGCTGCCTTACCATGGCTGCAGCAGGCACAATGATATTATTCGGCACCTGAAAATAGTCCACAGCTTGGTAACTAGGTAACAGCACTACGTGATATCATTGCGTCTGCTGCAGCCGCAGAATTTTGCTTTCTCCATCTTTAAGAGTTTACAGAGGATCATTTGTAGTTATTTTTGCTTATACATAGTTTTAATCACTGCATGTTAAAATATAGAACTTGCAGAGAAATATATATTTTTTAGAAATATATAAAATTATATATTGTTTAGAAATATAAAATATAAAACTTACTGTTTAGACATCTTCATTCAAATAATTTCTGTATTAAAATATAATACAAAGATCAATCTTTTTTCTGTGCCCTTTCAGTTGATGTGTGAATTCAGTTTCGACATTATCTCTCCATCCATCCATCCGCATATAATCATCTCGTGTAT
>CAIGQV010019171.1:4101129-4143608 GCA_903798115.1 Danio jaintianensis
ATATATCATCTTGAGTACAGTAATCACACAAAGCTTTGTGTTTTGTTACTTTCAATAAAAAACGAAATCTGTTCATCCATTTCATCAGCAAATGAAAACAATAAATGCTGTTCAATTGTCAATTGAATATAATATTTTGGGCAGACTTGGAGCCTTTGTTTTTTTAATGTGCAAATAATAGGGCTTCCTATATAGCACAGGTGTCAAACTAGCTCTGCACAGTTTAGTTCCAACCCTAATTAAACACACGTGATCAAACAAATTGAGTGTGTTAGTCTTGTTTGATACATACAGATAGGTGTGTTGAAGCAGGGCTGGAACTAAACTCTGCAGGGCTGCGGCCCTCCAGTAATTGAGTTTGACACCCCTGCTATCTGGCTTATAACTTCAGCTGATTTGTTTTATTCTTAATAAAATTGCAATTAAGGTAGAATTTATTAAAAGAAAGAGCCACTGAAATAAATAAACAAATAAATAAATAAATAAATAAATAAATAAATACACACAGTTGAAGACAAACTTTTTAATCCTGTGAAATTTAAATTGTTTTCAAATATTTCCCAAGTGCTGTTTTACAGAGAGAAGATATATAATTAGAGTTATAATAACTAATTTATTTTGAAAATTGTCATAATGACTGTACACAATATTTTACTCATTATTTAAAACAATAACTGGTGTGTATTGTGCTTTATTGTGCAGATGTCAACAGTCTGCCTGTCACTATGTAATATTCATCGTTTGGATAGGAAATGTCGAAAGTGAAGTTGTATTACAGTGACCTCTAGTGATTACTTATTTTATTTCATTCATTCATTTTCTTTTAGGCTTAGTCCCTTTATTAATCTGGGGTCGCCACAGCGGAATGAACCGCCAACTTATCCAGCATATGTTTTACACAGCGGATGCCCTTTCAGCTGCAACCCATCACTGGGAAAAACCCATACACTCCCATTCACACACATACGCTATGGACAATTTAGCCTACCCAATTCCTCTATAGTGCATGTCTTTGGACTTGTGGGGGAAACCGGAGCACCCGGAGGAAACCCACGCCAACACTGGAAGAACATGCAAACTCCACACAGAAATGCCAACTGACTCAGTCGAGGCTCGAACCAGCGACCTTCTTGCTGTGAGGCGATTGTGCTACCCACTGCGCCACCGTGCTGCCCGCTTAATAAATACACTTGCATATAAAGTAAATTATATCTCAAAGCATTTACTGGGGCACTGGATATTTTTACTGGGGTACGTGCCCCAGTAAATGGGGTCTAGCGACGCCCCTTATTTTATTTTATTTTATTAATTCGTGGCACTTGGTATGGTGATTAAATTTAATTTCACTGTAAAGAGAGTGTTACATTTACACTTTTTTTCTCAAGTTAATAACTAATAATAATAATAATATATAACTAATTTCAATAACTAATATTAAACAAATGCTGCTGCTCAAAACATACATTTTTTGCGCTCCTGCAATAATAATAATAATAATTGTTATCATCATCATTATTATTTTCATTCACATCAATGAAACATCCACACACATTCATTCACACACATACACTACAGACAATTTAGCCTACCCAATTAACCTGTACCGCATGTCTTTGGACTTGTGGGGGAAACCGGAGCACCCAGAGGAAACCCACGCGAACACGGGGAGAACTTGCAAACTCCACACAGAAACGCCAACTGACCCAGCCGAGGCTCGAACCAGCGACCTTCTTGCTGTGAGGCGAACGTGCTACCCACTGCGCCACCGTGCAGCCATTATTATTTTAACATTTAATATTTATAAGTATATTTATAAATAGTATCTGCCCTGCACAATCATCATAACACAAGGCAAAATAATAATTAGGCTAACATTAGCTAAAGAAATTGCGCTGCTCAAAGCATTACATGGTTGTGCTCCGGCTAATAGAGTTTTGGGTTACACTTTACAATAAGTTTTCATTAGTTAATATTAGTTAATGTTTTTACTAACATGAACTAAGAATGATCAATACTTGTACAGCATCTATTAATCGTAGTTAAGCATTTGCTAATGCATTATTAACATCCGAATTCAGGCTTGTTAACATTAGTTCATGCACTGTGAGTTAACGAACTAACGAGAGATCTCATTTTCATTAACTAACATTAACAAAGTAATACTGTAATAAATGTTTTGCTCATTGTTTGTTCATGTCAATAAATACATTAACATGAACTAATGCAATTTTATTGTTTACAATCTTTGTGTAGGATTCCTTAGTTGTTCTCAAACTGATGATTTATTAAGATTATTATTATTTATTTTTATGTTTTTTAATTGCATTGTGGGACCTTGATCTTTCCCACTAATGTGGTTTGATGTTGAAAAGTTTGAAAAAGTTATTTGTATTGATATTTTTAATAGGTTGATGTGATGATATATTGTCTGGGTTGGTGTTGTAAATTACGATACAAAAACCTGGTAATAAACTGCCAGTACTTTTTCTGTTATACAGTATATAATGTTTCGAACCACTAAAACTTTAGTAATAGTCGCTTTGATAAAATGCACAATTGAATTTTCATAATCAAAAGTTGACAGAGCAGAGATCAACATCCCATAATACAATTCACAACCGTAAATAAACGTCATGAAATAAGGAACTTGTTAATTAATGGATATTTTTTACAGTGCAAGAACAAGGGTGTGTAAATTTCTGAGCAGAGCTGTAACTTACTGTTGTTTGTGTGCGATATAATGTGTGTATGTGTGTGTGTTTGTGGTTTTACACAGGACCCCAGTGCGATGCCCCGGCCCACGGCTCAGGATCTGGCTGGATTCTGGGACCTCCTGCAGCTCTCCATTGATGATGTCACTGCCAAGTTTGATGAGCTGCAGCAAATCAAGAGCAACGATTGGAGGTTAATGGAGAGTCCAGAGAAGAAGGTATCAGTTTTACAGGGATCATGTGATAGAATTAGAAGAATTAGTTGGCTTAAAGAAAAAAATCTGTAATTTCCTTAAAAAATAAAAACATATCAATTTTTTAACCACAAAAACTCATCTTAAGCCCGGCTCACACTCTGCGTTTTTTAATAATCCTAAACAATTGTAGCATGTCAGACTGCACAAACATGGCTCCCATGTCACACTGTAAGATGTCAACCAGGGGCATCGCTAGACCCCATTTACTGGGGCCCAGTAAATGCCCCAGTAAATGCTTTGAGATACAATTTACTTTATATGCAAGTGTATTTATTAAGCGGGCAGCACGGTGGCGCAGTGGGTAGCACAATCGCCTCACAGCAAGAAGGTCGCTGGTTCGAGCCCCGGCTGGGTCAGTTGGCATTTCTGTGTGGAGTCTGCATGTTCCCCCTGTGTTGGCATGGGTTTCCTCCGGGTGCTCCGGTTTCCCCCACAAGTCCAAAGATATGCGCTATAGGTGAATTGGGTAGGCTAAATTGTCCGTAGTGTATGTGTGTGAATGAGCGTGTGTGGATGTTTCCCAGTGATGGATTGCAGCTGGAAGGGCATCCGCTGTGTAAAACATATGCTGGATAAGTTGGCTGTTCATTCCGCTGTGGCGACCCCAGATTAACAAAGGGACTAAGCCGAAAAGAAAATGAATGAATGAATGTATTTATTAAGAGTGGTAATCCCAGAATAAAGACATTATTATCTATGTGCAACTGAACCAAAGCTGGTGAAATATTTTAATCAAAAAGCAAACTGACGCATGTGCGCAGAAAACTAAAGTTTAAATAATGTGATGGTGATCTTATTTAGACTAAGCATGGCTCCTGGTAGATTTTTTTCTATGTCAACTGTCATAATGTCTGACTGAACGACAATGAAGACGCGACAAACACGGAAGAAAACTCACCTGGAGTTTGACGTCATTCATTCGTGACACTTTCATTATCCTGTTCTCTGAAATTATTTCTCACAGCAAACAAACCATCTGAAGCAGCAGTTTTTTTCACACAGCGTGCCTCAATAATAAAACCAAGAAGAAAAAAACTCTATTTGCCCATGACGGTTTGAAGTTGTTGCGCAGATTGTGTCACCAGATTTGGCGCTCCTATTGGCTCTTGGATTTACGTTCATCGCAGCAGAAGTCACACTGCAGGAAAGTGTCCCGAAATCTTCTGCTGCTGCCAGAACTTAATTAAAGGAAAAATCTGAACGCACCAGTCATTAAGCGGCTGTTGGTGAACATGTCAAACCAACAATCAAAGATCACAGATTTTAGCCTAGGATTTCAGGAATCTTTTCCGATCCCAAATTTGTCTCAGACAACCAAATTGTGGCTGAAATCCCACAGTGTGAGCAGGGCTTTACATATATGAATCTTCAATCATCCCATGTGATCTGCCAGCAAACTATGAGAGCCCCGAAGTGTCCATATTAATGGTTCCATTTTCAACTTAGCCCACGACTACTCTTGGCTAATCTCGATGACCACCGTCTGCAGCCACGCCGGTTCCAGTCGAACGCACCTCTTGACATAGAATCAGTGGGTGGAGCTAAAGAGACTCAATTGAATTGGGTGGAGCTAAACAGACAGTGACGTAGAAGCAGTGGGTGGAGCTTAACAGACAGTGATGCAGAAGAACTCAATATAAGCTGTTTTTAGACCAGTGTTTCTCAGTCTCTATCCTCACACCCATTGATCTGCATAGTTAACATTTTGCTTTTAACACACCTGATTTAGATAACCAGCTCGTTAGAAGAGCTATGTGCATGACATGTTCTGGCTTGACACGTCCCTACTCAGTGTGCATTGCTCCCTAGTCCCTTCTCCTTCATTGCGCTCCCAGAGCATGAGAAACCTTTATTTCACTTTGAAACATTCAGAGATTTACACTACAGCACTACCTGCAGCATCTTACTAGAGAAGTGTGAAGTGCATACCTGTCAACATTGGGATGTGAAAATAAGGGACACTGTATAATTTAAACATTTTGAATAAAGAGCAGCGAATTAATCTCTCATTTAGATTTTTCGTTTGATCACATTAAATAACAAAGGTGTCACTTTAAAAATGCACAGATCTATAATAAAAGCATTTCACAATTGCTTTCTTAACTGTTTATGCTCATTTAAGACTAAATGTGTTGTGTTTAAAAGAAAACCCATCAAGATCGACATGTTTAGATGTTGTTGATATTATTATTATTATTATTATTATTATTATTATGTGTACGTATATGTCTGTTCAAACACGCACCCAAAACCCAGTGTCCACTTTAGTTCCGCTTCAAATCGCATGTACAGAATCCGTTTGAGAAAACAGCGTCTATTTATCGCTATGGAGCGCATCTGAAAGTCACGCACCGCTACATGAACTGACTGTTTTGAGGATTGCATATGGGCAACGGCGCCTGTAATGAAAAGGAAGAGAATCGCGCCGTTTTTATATTTATTTCAAAGTGTTTTCATGCCTAAATAAAATGAAAGCACAGAACAGATTCACATTTAAGAGCAGGGGGCGTCCCCTGGTGGTTCGGTTATGGGTTGTGAATAGGAAGGATCGGCTCTTTAAAGTTTATTGCCACCCTTCATAGAAATAGAAAAAATACGGGAGAAATATGGGAAAATACCTTTATGGGATGATAGCAGGATAGAACTGTAAAATACGGGAGAATCCTGGGAAAAACGTGAGGTTTGACAGGTATAGTGAAGTGTGACATAATATACCTCCATAAATAAATACAATCTAAATTCACATATCCCTAAAATGCCATTTGAATGAAACATATATGCTCCCTTCAAGCTGAAATCAAGGCGGAATATCCTGTGGAGTCCACTTTGTAGGGCACTTGTTAAATCAGAGCAAACATCTGACATGAAAAGAGAAACTTGGGTCACGAGGACTGGGATTGAGAAACACAGATTAAGACTAACAAGAAAGTTTTGAGTTCTGAAACATATAAGAGGTTTTTATAGTACAACAACCTCTTAAATGTCAAAAGATCAAGGGAATTTTAATTTCTCAGTTCATTACCTCTTTAATTCGGATAAACAAAGAAACAATAAATGACGATGAACTCTATTCTCCTCCTCAGGAAAGAAAATGGCCACCTCCTGTTACAAAGAGACCTCCTAAAGGTCGTGGAGCCGTCATGCGTGAGCGTTCGCTGGATCTGCAGGACCGTCAGAGGCAGGAGGCTCGCCGCAGGCTCTTGGCTGCTAAACGGGCTGCGTCTTTCCGTCAGAGCTCCATTACAGAGCGGGCCGACAGCATAGAGATCTACATCCCTGAAGCCCAAACACGCTTATGAAACACACATACACACATGCTAGGCTTCACCAACAGGGTACATCCATTCTGCTCCATCCTCAAGTCTGTTACGCATTTTCTTCCTCCGCTCATCATCTACTCTGAGCCGAGCATAGTAGTTTATATATGCCTCAAACAGAGCTCAACGCAAAGAGGTGCAGCTCCGACACATGCAGCTACTGCGATCCGGTTTGTATTTCAGTTTCAGTTCATTCAGAGGACAAAACTAAGACTTTGTTCACACTGCACACAAATCCGATTCGGTTTTTTTAGTCAATCAAATGACATATTTCCAAGTGAGGTAGTATATGAATATCAGAAAAAGGTGTATGTGCTTAAAAGGTGAGTTGAACCAGAAATGTCAATTCTGTTATTATCCTCATGTCGTTTCAATCTCCTGAGACATTTGTTCATCTTTTGAATGCAAATTAAGATATTTTAGATGAAATACGAGAGCTCTCTCATCCTCAATAGACAGCAATGGCGCAAGACATTCAAAGTCCAAAAAATGAACCATTGTTGAAGCTCACTTGGTGACTTGGTTTGCTAATGTCTTCTGCCTCAGATCAGGGTGCACTTTTACTATGGGCAATATGACGATTACATCTTGTGCTGCTGACTCGAATGGCAAATATGTCATATTGCCCATAGTAAACACACATCCACCCTGACCTGATGTGGAAGAGAAGACATTGCTGAACGTTTTTAGCACACAGAAGTGTTCTTGGAGATTCGTATGATTACAGTTAAGCCATTGAAGTCACATGGAATGTTTTGACAATGCTTTTAGCTAATTGTCTGGATTTTTAACGTCTCTGGATCATTGTTTTCTATGAAGGATGAGAGAGAGCCCTCAGATTTCATCTAAAATATCTTAATTTGTGTTCTGAAGTTAAATGAAGATCACAGGGGTTTGGAAAGACATGCAGGTGAGTAAATAATGAGTTTACATTTTTGGGTGAACTAACCCTTCAATAGTTTTACTGAGGGAAAAGAACTACAATCCTACGAAGCAATGCGAATGACAAAATCAATTTAAAAGTGCCAGAGATATTCAAGTCATTAGTTGTATCTAGAGAAACAACAAATTTATACTTTACTGAAAAAAAAGAAGAGTATATAGGCAAGTATTTTCTGAGTGTAAGAACACCTCAGAGTTCACACAGGTCTTTAATGGTGTACCAAATATCGTTAAAAATATATTTTCCTATGGAGAAAATGAATTTTATTTATGGAACCTGACAGACGGCTCTATTAATTATAGAAAAGAATGCAAATGTTCTCAAATAGAACAGTTTTGTGATGGATTTTTGCAAACGAATGCAAAATAATTTATTATTTTTAACCCCCCCTTCTCAAGGGCTTAAAAAAAATTAAAAGAGAAAAAGCATGTGAGGTGATACTTATATTACATTAACATTGAGATGTTTTTCAATAAATTGTAATCTAATTTCAATCAACAAAAGGATGTAGTTAAGTAATGGTCGGATATTGCTACATGTCTGAACAAAGTCAAAGTTTAAGCCTCAGCATAGGCACAGTTAGGACTTTTTTCCAGAAAATCTGTTCTAAAGCACTGGCACAAAACTATCGTCACAGCATCGTCCTGTCATCATTCCCACAAACAGAATCAAAAAAGACTCTAAACTTGACTAGCATTGAGTTTATTCAGAATTATTATTGCAATCTCATTTGCAAAGTATCTACTGCTTAAAACGTTGTGCAAAGCAGTTCTACCGAAATGATCCACATTTGTATTTCCAACGGAAATGTTGATCTTTATCCTCGTGATGTTGTTGCAGTTGGGGATTTGCATGAAGGTTTTGCTTCTAGATTTTGATTTGGTTTTAGCTCCAGGGTTGACAGAAATTAAAGGGATAGTTCACCCAAAAAAATTTATTTACTCACTATTTAGGCATCTTCGAGTGCTTCCAAACCTTGATGAGTTTCTTCTGTTGAACACAAAAGAATATATTATGAGGAAATCTACTTTCCATTGACTTCAATGATATTTGTTTTTACAATTATAGATGTCAGTGGTTACCAGTTTCTAACATACTTCAAAATATCTTCTTTTGTGTTCATCAGAAGAAACTCATCAAGGTTTGGAACAAGTGAAGGGTGAGTAAATGATAGAATTTTTGGTTTTGTGTGAACCATCCCTTTAAATCTAGTTCTAGATTAAAGGACAGTGTTAAAGAGAGTTTTGATTTCACAGCTAGGGTTTAAAATCCATTCAGCCCCCCCCCCAAAAAGGCCTTGAAATCATTCAGTCACACTGTAACATCTTGACTTTCATTGACTGACCACTGGTTTCACACGAAACATTTACAGAGAAGTATTTACAATACCAATCTTCCTTAACGTTCACCACTCAAGGTAGTCTGTGACATATAAAGGTGCAAAAGAAACTTTAATAATATTACTGTAAATGGTGCTGCTTTATACTCTAAAACGTAGAAGCCCCTCCTCTCCTTTCTGCACAGCACTATAAACCACCTGTGGACTTTTTAAACAGAGGTTTATCATGGTGTCTAAATGCATTATCACATTTATGGTCACTGCTTTTGTTGAAAAGAACCTATTTTAGGTTGCATATCACACTTTTTTTGGTCCAGCGTTTGCACAAAAGACGTGCCCATCTGCCTTGTCACCTTTGAGAACAGAAACCTGGTTGTGCAATAGACAGAGGTCTCTATGATGAATCATTGAGTTCGTATACCACACTTTGTTTTAATAATTTAGCTTGAGGTTCTTTATTATCATGATTGTGGATTAAACAAAAACCAACAGCAGCATTATATTTAGTCCCTTATACTTGTAAACTGTTATTTAGCTCTTTATTGGCACAATATTACATTTTAACTGTCTACAACTGTGCGTAAAATATGTTTTTTTTCTTCACCGTTCAAGGACTAAACTATCCCAGAGATGGCTGTTTGCTATATCGCTAACAGTATTGTTTATCATCAGTGCTGCTTACATTTATAATCAGTTAGAAGGCAGTTACTACAGTAAATCACTGGATTTTTAGCTATTTCCTTTACCTGGCAGCCTTACAGCATCTTAAGCAAAAAGCATTGTGAATGTACTGCCCTGCTCTTGCAAAAAAAAAAAAAAAAAATTGTACAAAATGAAGAGATAAATAATAACCGACACTACAGTTTTAGGTGTAAATCCATGTGTTGCTGAATGGGGGGAAAACGATTCTGGTAATGATTTGTTTAGATCATGGTTAAAGGGATAGTTCAGCCAAAAAACTTTGTACGTCGATTTGAATCACATTTGTCATACTCAATACAAAAGGAATTTTAAGCTTATTTAGACAATGTTAGGCTACTTTAGACACGTTAAACAACATTGAAAGAGAAGTTTGTGTGCTTTTTCTTCAGCGGAAACACTTGCAAACAAATATACACAAGACTGTTGTGCATTTATGAGCAACGCAGTGCTGTTTCATTACTGAATGAATCGGCTGCTTTGAACAAATCCAGTGGAATAAATGATTCAGTGACTCATTCATTAGATAGTAGGTTTATACAGTATCTAAATGTTTCATATTTATTACTTAATCAAGACATTTCTCGGGCAGTAACTGTGGATCTTTCAGGCCAGAAGTGCTCATCTGGTTTTGGTCACAACACAATTCTTGACTTGATCTTGAGTATGATACTTATTAAGGTATGATACAAGAGACTTGGTGGCTGCAATTCACTTATAGAGATAATTCACCCAAAAATTTTAATTCTGTCATTAATTCACTCTTTCTCTATGCCCGACAAGCTTTCAGCATCCCCTATCAATTTGTGCATATAGTGAATAATATCTGCAGCATACTGATTTGTAAAGGTCTGCAATATTTATCTTGAATATTCATAAAAATATTCAAAATGAAAGTGTAAAGCCTAGTTCAGATTACATTATTACATTACAGATTAATGTATATGTACATTAGATTACAGATAATGTACATTAATATACATTATTTTTCCGATTTCAGCATAATTTGCTTGACATAGGGTGTTGTGGGGATTCGTAGACACCAAATGGGTGTCTAGATGCAAGATTGAATTAATTCTTTTCATGTTGTGTGCCATAGTGTACAACAACCGATTCATGCTTCACGACATTGTACACAGATTATTTTTCTTACCCCATTTGCAGATTGTTTTGCTTGTTTATAAGAAATACTCCTTTTTTTTTTTTACATAAAATAAGAAAACAAGACAATATTTTTTGCTTGTCTACAAAATGGTTCTTGATTTAAGATTTTCTTGAAACTCTAAGTAAGAAAAGCATTTTTTGAAGATCTTAATGTGTGTTTCGAAAATGAACAAAGCTCTTACGGGTTTGTAATGACATGAGGGTGAGTAATTAATGACAATTTTCAATTTTTGTGTGAACTAACCCTTTAATGGCCACCATTTTGTCACAAGTTTCTGAATTCAACATATAGCCTCTTTATCCTTTTTACACAGTGTGGGTCACCATACAGCAGCCGAGACATATCCTTTTAAGAAACACAATGTTGTTGAAGAACAAGGCTAAAGTGAGATATTTTGAGTGTGTAATGCTGTGCTTTTACATGCTGCAGTGGTTCAGTATAGCTGTCTCAATGTATTGAAAGCACCACATGCAAAGAGAAAAAAAAAAATCAGCATAACTTTGCAGTTAGTCCACTTAGTTTAGGAGGAAGTTATCTAAATATCACAGCGAGCGTAAGTCACCCAATTGGAAAGACATGCTACCAACTGCTGCTAAAAACGTACACTGAGGTACAGTTATCACCTTGCACATTTTATATATGTATAACAGCTGAAATATGATAGCCCGCAGGATAGGTGTCTTCGTCAATGATTTACACCTTTTATTATAACTATATAAACATCTAGGTCCCTTCCAGTCCTGTTTGAATATATATTCTTATGGAAAAGAAAAACAAGTTGTGGCATAGATGTATCGCTGCTTGTGTAAATGTAAATAGTTGTAGAGTGCCATCACTTGACACATTTTCATTTTTTTTATATTATCAGAGATCTAGCAGATATTGGTGATTATAAAAGGTGGAAACATCCATAGGTGCCTTATAATCAGTGTTGGAGATTTTAAATGATTTGCATGAGATGTATGGCTTGTGCAGAGGAAATATCGCTTCTGGTCAAAGACTGGTAAAACCTTGCAGTATTGTTTCTTTAATGCATTTCAGATCATTTAGCGGCTCAAAGATGTTAAAACAGATGCATGATTGGTGGATCATTGTCCAGCAGATGACATTTTGATGGGATTTTTCTTTTTTTTTTTTGCATAGGACATCATTTTCATCTCTTGGATTATTGTGTGCCAATTGGGGTACTGTATTTGATCAGGACTGTGTGATAGTGATGTGTTCAATAGGCTATATATATATATATATATATATATATATATGTTGGGAGATTATTGACTAGGGGTTTTATAGTTGTGTATTATAAATGTCTAAAGGTGCGGTCACATTAAACTTCAGATCAGAGTAGATAAAATACTACATTCAACATTTGAAATTATTTCTACACCACTGCATTTTCCAGCTAAAATCAACAGCAGTGGCAATAAAACATCAACATTTATTTCATTTTGCACAGTTTTTTGTTAATTTGACTTTATTTTACTGTATCATCAGGAGCCTTGGCTATTTATTTTGATTTGTTGTATTTCTTTTTTTTTTTACTTTAAAAGAGTCAGTAGCTATTGATACGGTGGCCGAGAGAGCGCAAATGTGCTTCAAGTTCAAAAACACATGCAAATATAAAAACACTAACAAACTGAGAAAACATTTTTATCAATCTAACAAGACATCCGCACTCAAATTCTGATGAATTGCACAATTAATGTTACATAAAAGGTTATTTTATTGCTGTGTAAGCAAGGGTTAGTTTCAGCTACAACTGTGAGTTAGAGGAAGTTAGCTGTGGAGTTTGAGCTCTCTAGGCCACCGTACTTTGATTTTCATTATTTAAAATCACCCGTAACCATGGTTTCAGTAAAAAAAAAAAAAAATCTGCTTTAATGTTCTGCTGAAGAAAAAAAAACTTGAATAGCCTGAGGTAGAATAAACTGACACAATTTTCTATTTTGGGTGAACTATCCCTTTCATCCTTGTTTTTACACAAACCTTGTGAATTTATTTTTTTTTTTTAAATAGGCTTAAAGTCCCCTAGAGTTAAACAGTGAATTTTACCATTTTTTCATCCATTCAACCAACCTGTGTCTAGCAGGAGCAATGTTAGCTTAGTTTAGCATAGGTCACTGAATTGGATTAGACTATTAGCATCTCACTCAAAAATGACAATAGATCATTTTCCTATTTAAAGCTTGACTATTCTGTAGTTACATTGTGTACTAAGACTGACAGAAAATGAAAAACTGTTATTTTCTAGCCTGATATGGCTATGAACTATACTCTCATTCTGGCGTAATAATCGAGGGACTTTGCTGCTGCAGGCGTAATATTACGCAGCAGCTGAAAATAGGCTAAACTCCAACAATACAACGAACCTGGCCACCTGCTTGCTCAAATAGGAAAATGAACTCTTATTACTCTTTGGTCATTTATGAGTGAGATGCTAAGCTAAGCTAAACGTAGGGTAAAATGAGTTGTAAAATGAGTCTCTTTTCAAAAAAGTGGACTGTTCCTTTAAAGGAAAGATTTTAGTGAATTTGTTTAAACAATGCAGCATCACCCTTTCACAAAATATTTTATTTCCAAACTGCTGCAATATTAGGTCAAACTGATTGTACTGTTTAACATCAAGCACTGGACATTTTCCTTTGAAAGTGGTTCAAAACTTATAAGAAACAACACCTTACAAAAATATCACCACAGGCATGTTTTTCTAATGAGCCTGGGCTGATTTACATGTATAAATTTGCATCATTTAAAATTTATTATAAGTCACATCCTGTTGCCCATATTCATTGCAGCGACTGAAGTGTGCAGTTAGTGTGACTGCACCTTAAGACTGAGGAAAGAATTAAATGCAAGTAATGTATGTTTTGATCTAAACATGTCCTCTGTTATGACGGACACACGAGGGCTTCACATCTTTCATCTCTGCAAAACACAATACACAGTGTTAGACTAAATGCCAGTGTCCACCTCTCGCGTGCTCACACACTTTACCAGACTTGCCAGAATGTGCAATAGTGTATAAATACTTGGCAGGCACATGGTGACATTACCTCTTAGTGTGTGGTATTAATGGCAGGACATTACACTAGTGCTAGTAACTTCTCTCTACTAGTACTTTGTCTCTCTGCGATCAGTTCAAGGCAAACAGAGTTATTTGTCATGCCTTTCTACTATGCAGCAGCTGTGGTCTAACTTTCTGAATTTCAGAATGCAGAGATGCTTATTCACCGACACTATGTTTTACCCGTTTGTTGTGAATATATTTTATTGAGGATTAAAAAGTTAAGCACTGCAACCCTGTTGAAAAGACAGGTTAGAGCTGGTATGATGCTGGTCTAGCTGGTGCACCAGCAAAACTTTGCTCTTCACCAGCAAAAAAGTACTAGTCAACAATTCTCTGTCTAGTGAAGCTGGCTGACTTAAGCCCGATTCAGACTACTTAATAGCTGTTAATTTTTGGCCATGTTTGGCAAGAATCCATTGTTTTAATCTGTATTGTGCATCATACCGGATGACATCCAAAACTACATCTGGGACATTTAACAATGTCCAGCAAAAAAAAAAAAAAAAAAGTCTAGCATGCTAGCATATCAAATCATTAAAACTGTCCAACAGGGATATAGGTCATGGCAAAGCAAATGGAGTTTCACATTTTTGCTTGGCGGAGGCACCTACAGACAGACCACAAGCTCTTCTTTTAACATTCAATGTATGCTACATATTCAAAATTTCAGTTATTTATAGCCTATATCACTTCTAAATTTAAAATACATTTATAATTACCAGTGAAAGGTAGGCTATACAAAGAATGGAATAAAAATTTATCTTACCTAATGTAAAAGAATCCGCCTCTTTTTCTGACTTGCTTCAATAAACATCAGAAGTTTCTAAGTTAGTCCACCACACTAAGAAACAATGAATATCCATTTTGTTTATTAAGCATATCTCTGCAGATTAAAGCAGGAACAGAATGAGATGAGAATCAATGCAATACTGGGGAATAACGAGAATAAAGCGTGTTATTAAAAAACGGTAATGAAAAACCACTTAAAAACTATTTAAATAGTACAGTATGTACAGTTTGTACACAGTATCTATATATAAATTTATCTAAGTTATATATCTAAACCATAGGTCTCAAACTCAATTCCTGCAGGGCCACAGTTTTGCTCCAACCCTAATCAAACACAGCTGATCCAAGTAATCAAGGTGCTCAAGACTACAAGTGTCTAGTAGTCTTGAACACCTTGATTAGTTGGATTAGCTGCGTTTGATTTGAGTTGAAGCAAAGCTGTGCAGAGTTGCGGCCCTCCAGGAATTGACTTTGAGACCTATGATCTCTAAACAGTCTCTAAATTGTCATGTCATATATCTGTACACTAGCCCATATAGTGATATCTTAAAATAATATTGAAAAAATCATAAATAATGTTTTAAAAAAGTCAAATAGTTTTTAGTTTGGTACTGCATCACAGTACAGAAATATTTGAGAATAACAATTTATTTTTATTTCATTTCTTCTCTGAATGTCTACATTATGGATGTAACCCATATTTTCTGAAAGGAGCAGATAGATTATGTTATGATGGCATATTGGGATTCAGCTTAGGAGACCAATCATTTAGAAACGGGCCAATGAAAATTGATGAGTGGAGTCTGCATATGAGGCCTAATGCCGCGGTCACAGAGTTTGTGTGTGCGGAATTCTGTCGTACAGTGCTGCGAAAAGGGGCGGGATAAAACAAGATGATTACACATTAAAAAAAGCGAGTTTTACATTTCTGTCCAGAAAGGTCATGTTTTAATCTTCGATTGGTCTCACGTAAACACGTTATGCGATTTCGCCGGTCACGCATTCGTGTGCGTATGAATGGAAGTCTATGGGGAGAAAAGTCTAGTGTGACCGCAGCTTAACCCGGTAAAACAGAGCTGCAGAGCCCACATACTACCCATAGTGGAGAAATTGTGGCAACACACATATGGGCTGACTCTACTGGGGAATCACTACTTAATGACCAAATAGGACAGAGGTTCTGTCAAGGTGGAAACAGGTTTACAAAGAAGGGAACCATTTAGTGGAGAAAAAATATATACATATGGGTTCATAGGTAACCACATATAAAGCACAAAAAAAGTACTGGCCCAAAAGTCAGATTCCTACATGGAGTATAATATTGGGGCAATGGAGGAACTCCTTAGGGTTCATCATCTATGGAACTTACTAGCAGAGCAGTAATAAGTGCACGCATCTCCAGGTGAGGGAGAAATGGTGCAGCAAGCATGACACAAAGCTCGTTTCTGTCATATTTTCTGCTGTTGTTTTGGAGTTCATGGGAAGATACTGGCTCCACTCGAAGTCTGTAGAACCTGAGAAACCAGATATTTATACACAGGGACGCAAGCTTGGTTGAGGGTCCTTATGCCCACCTCTTGTAGAGGGGCAAGGGATCCATCCACAACCTTCGTGAAGACACGTCGAGACATGGAGAACCCGCAGGGGAGGACCTTATACTGGTATGCCCAATCCTTGAACACAAACTGAGGAAACAATCTGTGTCAAGGTGAGGTTGAGAAGTATGTCTCCTTTAGGTTGATAGCTCCCAACCATTACAAAGGATGGATGCATTAATGAATGCCTTTCTGAATGAGCATTTTGAAAGCCATCCTGTGAAGGGATGTGCAGATTCAGGATTGATCCTAATCTACCGCTCTTCTGGGTACAATAAAACACGGACTGTAAAACCCACACTTAATCTCATTGCATGCTTCTTGCCATGTCCAATTCCCACATTACACCATTTCAGTTGGCCTGGTTGATTGAGAGGAGGTGTATTCACCTTCAGCCCAATCACCACAGCTGACTGGGAAATCATGGTGATCAAATCCCACTCAAGATCAGCATTCACAGGCAGCCCAGATGGAGGGCGCATCATCGGAAGATGGCAGCTTGCCCTCCAAGGCAGAAACAGATATCTGTTCCTTCATGTCATCGAATGAGAGTGCATCCATGTTTGGGGGATGCTGTGGGTGAATGAGATATTTGTGGAGGTTTACCAGGCAGAACAGCTCCCACTATGATCACCAGATCATCTGGAGTACTTACTGAGGTGGCTTTTGGCTACTAACAGAGGGGCTCACACATGGAGAAGTGCAAGCATTGATCTTAGCGTGGCCATAGACATGCCCTCGCAGTGTGGACATGAGCTAATCGTGAGCACCATCCTCACATGCTGGATGTCTGGACATGTAATGTAGTGCTCATGATTATCATCTGGAGGAAGGATACGACCATATCCAAAAGTGTACTAATGGAACGCCATGTTAAAAACGATGCAAACCGTACCTTGTCTTGCTCTTTTCAGACTGCTCTTTTAGATGGAAATTTACCTCTCAGTGAAGTGCTGAGGGATATTAGACCTAAGTGTAACTCATATATAGTTGCTTTCTCAGATTCCCATTTTCCACTAGCATGAACCAGGTGCTAGTTTGGAGCCAGTGCTATTGCCAGTTGAGAGCTGGTTCATCTGGCAAGCCTTCTAAGACCTGCTTTGCTTTTCCACCAGCTAGAGATCCACTGTAGAGCCAGGTCTGACGTTGCTACATACGTCTCATCTTTCCTAGCAACAAAAATGTAGAAACACCAAATACAAACATGGCACCAATGATCTGTTGCTCTTAATGTAAATAACTTTGCAAATTTATATCGGAATCCAAACAGCAAATCCAATGCGTTCATGCAGCATGCCATAATTTGAATAGACAGAAGCTGCATCCGAAATTGCTTAATTCCCTATTATATAGTATGTGAAAAACAGTATGTCCAAATTCATAGTATTCGAAAAATAGTAGGCAAGAAGTTCCCGGATGACCTACTACTTCTGGCAAGATTCTGAAGTGCGCATTGAGTGGATGCTATGCTATCCCATGATGCCACACAAGAGAATTCATGAATGGGAGTGAAGCAACACAACTGACATGGGTAGGTCATGTGATAATTGGCAAATGTAGTAGGTGATTTCGGACACTGCCAGTAATTAGACAGATTCAGCATTATGTTCCGCTACTATTTCAAATATGATGCTCAAAACAGTTTGTTCATCTCATTTTGAGTCTTAGCCCCTGACATAAGTGGTTCTTACTTCTAGCCCAGAAATGTTTTGGTGCCATTTAAGAACCACTTTTCTGGTTCTGAGCTGGTGCTTTGGGAGTCAAAACCAGCTCTGGAACTGCCTTGGTGGATAAGCGGTAAGAGAGAGATGCAGCTTGGTCCAATGCAAAAAATCTGAACGTGTGACTTCAGACGTGCCACTTAAAATACCAATATGTGCTATATGTGATATATGTATATGTGATAGAGTGGTCTTGTATGCAGATTCCACTCGCCAAATATTCATTGGTCTGTTTAAAAGTAGTGATAGGTCTCCTGACTGAAATCCCAATAGGTCGTCACAACATAACTTATAGTGACTAACAGAAATGTACAGCCTTATGACAGAATGAGGCAAAACTTTGTAAGTGATAAAGATTAGGGCAGGCTCATATTATTAGCATTTCATTATAAATATACATCCTCCTTTTGAAAATTCCTGAGATGGCACAGACACAGATAAATCACATACAGATGCAGCTGTATGTTGATTCTCTTCAGGTTTCATCAGTCATTACGATCCACATTTCATTTGGCTTTAGAGCGCTGGATGTCTACTTTTGTCTTTAGGCTGAAATAAATTACATGCAATGGTTTAGCACTCCATAATGGTGCTGTATTATTATTATTATTATTTTATTGGAGGTGCTCTATGTGTTATCACCAATTTTGGTATATTGCAACAGCCCTAATAACGATATTTCATTATGTAAATGTTATAACAATGATAATTGGTCTGGAAGTAATGTGTAGTCTGACTTGTTTATGATGCAACAAAGAATGTCAAAATTGCACCGACACAATCTGATAGAATAGCTATCATAACAGAAATAAAAATATTGCATAGTCTGAACTTGATGTAGACAACTAAAAAGATCTATTTGATTTGGCTCAAACATGCCCAGATTCAAAGAGATAAAGATATAAAAATTAAAGGAATAAGTTAAGAAGGGACACTCGGTGCATATAAAACACAACATGCTGGTGACCAGCAGCACTGCTCTTTTCAACATGGTCGCAGTTTTATTCACCACTTCCCCATATAGGATATTTATAGCATATAAAAGCATTTGTGAACAGATACTGTATATACAGTGAAGTCGCATTGCAGACACATTATTTTAAAAAAATGCGCTGCCACTTTCAGTTCACTGATGTACTGCAGGGAAGCCCTTTAACAGGTTTGGTTAGTTTCCGATTCTCCTCTTTGAGAGTCAGTTTCTCCACAATGCAAAGACGGCTATTGTTCTATGAACAATACTGTTATTTCTTTTACTGAAAAAATGTGAACATTATAAACAGCTGTTTAAAAAAAACATTGAGACATTTAAGACGTTAAACCTGGTGCTTTTGTTATAGAGGTGTGTTGGATTCATATAGACACTGATTGGTTTACCAGGACATGCTTACACACAGAGTGTATATAGGCCTCACTGTCTGCCCTCCAAATATCTTAAAGGAACACTGCACCTTTTCGAAAATAGGCTCATTTTACAAATTTTCAAGAGTTAAACAGTTGATTTTGACCATTTTTGAATCCACTCAGCTGAGTTTGGCAAGAGCACTGTTAGCTTAGCTTAGCATAGATAATTGAATCAAATTAGTCCATTAGCATCTCACACAAAAATGACAGAATAGTTTAGATAATTTTCCTCTTCTGACTCTTCTGTAGTTGCATTGTGTACTCTTTGGTCATTTTTGAGTGCGTTGCTAATGTTCTAATGTGATTCAATTATTTATGCTAAGCTAAAAGTACCCTCGCCAGAGATCAGCTGAATGGATTAAAACTGAAATTTTAAACTCTAGGGGATTTGTAAAATGAACCTATTATCAAAAGAAGTGAGTGTTCTTTTAAGATATTTTAATTGCTTAGAACTAGAGAATTAAAAATAAAATCATATCCTACATCAGTTGTTTTCTTCCCTTTTTATTTGTCAGTCATCTCTCCTATTTAAGGCTTCTCTGTGAAAGGCAGTGCGGATTCAGTACAGATGTTTCGCTGCCTGTTCAGCAATAACCTGAAGGGTTTCATGAAATGATCGCAGACACAATTCGGCATCCTCACTTTGATGAAAATAATTATTCTTGCTCTGAATAATGGCAGGATGTCGAGGTCTATCTGTGGTGCTCTGTTGACTTTTCTGAGCATGAGGTGGGATTTCAGGCAGTTTTGCTGTGTTTTCACAGTTTTTTATTCTCAAAAGTTTACTATAACCCCAGTATGAAAATACTTTGGTTTTAGTTTCTCATGACTTTTTGACTAGATTTGTTTAGTTTTTTTGTCCAGCACATCTGATGTATGCTGTTTGAATAAGTGAGACCTCTCATAAATGGGCTATAACAGTGGTTTGGCTTCAAATTTGTTTTGAATCATTAAATATATCAATAAATGAGGATGAATCTAATGCCAAATATACGTTATTTATTTTAAAAGAAATACATATATTGATAAATGAATATATGCCTAATTTAAATAGTTTTTTTTTTTTTTTGCTCTAATCCATGTTTATTTGAACTTTGTCAAGATTATTTTCTAAAGCTATGACAGCATGCGGGATCGTAAAAAAAAATGAATGTATGATTTGATGTTTCATTGCTGTTGGTTGTTTTGGCATTTTACAAATAGTTTGGTATTTGTACAATTCATTTGCTTTTTTATTTCTAATTTATTGAGTCATATTCATATCTCTAAATATGAAATGTTGGGGTTTTTTGCAGACAAGGATTCTACAAAACGTTTGGTCCTTCTCTGCTTTAGTTTTGCTTCAGTATTTTGCCTAATTTCAGATCTGATCAATCTGCCTCTTTGAATAAATGAATATTAAGTATGATCACTTGTTGTACATAGAACTCCTATTAAACTTTTTTGAAGAAAAGAAAGAATGCTGAGCTGCTCGTTTTCATTTGTTGTAAATGTCATCATTTAAGTAAAATATGAAATATTGGTTGATATTCTAGTTCAGGAGAATTCAATCTCTTAGAAATACGATAATCCAATATCATTATCCAACTGAACTTTAATTTGTTTGCTTAAATGTAATTTTATTTATTTTTTTAAACGTTGGGTTTAAAATTCAAATTTTGGATTTTAAATATATTTAATCTTTAAATAAAAATGTTTTTCATTATGTTGTAAATATTATTACATTACATTATATTTCTATACAGTTTGTATTTGTTTATTTATCATAATACAATTTTTCTTTAACCTTGTATTTTATTTTATTAAATAAACTGGAGTCTTTCTCTAGACTCCAGTTTAAAAACCCTTAATACCTACTTTCAAATACCAGGCATTGTTTTTGTTTAAAACAATAAGTACTATTACATGGACACCAATAATCTGAATTTAATACGATTAAGACAATACTCTGAATAAGAGTCTACCATGTAAACAGCGATTTTTGATTAATTTAATCTGACTGAAGTCATAATCGAACTAAACAGAAATCGGATTAAGACATGTGGAGTATTCCTATTTTAGTCGCATTATTTAAGTGCAGTACAGACATGTAAAGACCTTAATCAAACTATTGCCGTCATGAAGGACTTTTCGCCGCATGTTGCAACAGGATATTCTATACACACACACGACTGTTTGACACTATTCTCTGCACCTACTGAGTCAGTGAAGGACCACAGACACCTGCATCGCGAAATGCAGAGGTTTTTTTCCCATACGGCGTACAATATCAAATTCCATTAAAACTACACTCTTCCAGCAGTTCATAGTCGCATCCAATATCTCGTTTGTCACGGGGGCATGCATGAAATGTTACTGAATGAAAATGAAAGTGCCAAACTGCAGTTAAAGTCGACAAATTAAAAATGAAACACCCGAAATTGCATGAAACTCCAGAGGAAATGTGGATAGCGTGGTGACGCAATAACATTAATCGAATTATGCGCTATAACATGTAAAATGGGATCATTAAAGGAGCTTTCAAAAAGCAACTCATGTAAACACCATAATCATATTATTGTCCTATTCAGATTAAGGCAAATAATTCGATTACTGATGTCCATGTAAACGTAGTCATTGTCAGATTACTTTTATTATTATTATTATGAAAAATAAATGTCAAAATGTCTTCCCTTCAACATATACCACAAAACTATTTCTGTGAAGATTGAAACTATTGAAGTGAAGATTGAAAAAGCAAGCCACTATTTTAAACCACTGTGAATGGTTGACATTTCCCTATGCTTTAGCTTCAGAAAGGCACTTCCTATTCTTCTCAAAATACTTGGAAAAATTGTTCATGATGATGGTGATGGGTAAAGAAATCACAAGTAACCCACAGAGAATGCAAAGTGTGGCTACAACCCTCCCAGCCACCGTCAGTGGATAAACATCTCCATAACCCACTGTTGTCATGGAAATAATGCCCCACCACCAGCAAATAGGAATGGAGGACAGCCTGGACGAAGCTTCTTCCTTCTCCGTGTAGTAGATAAAAGTTGAGAAGAAGGAGATCCCAACGGTAATGAAAAGAACAAGCAGACCCACCTCAAACTGGCAGTTCATCAGTGTTTCCCCAAATGCTCTCATGCCCTCAGAATGCCTCACTAGCTTTAGGACCCTGAAGGCCCTCATCAGCCGCAGAACCTGAACCACCCTGCCCATATTCACCAGGCTTTGGTTTTCCTCCTTGTCTTCTTCATCCAAACCTTCAACAGCTAACGTAATGTAGAAAGGCAAGATGGAAGCAACGTCAATCATATTCAGAGGGTTTCCCAAAAACCTCAATGGCCGAGGAGCAGCGATGACCCTCAAGAAGAACTCAACTGAGAAGAAGACAATACAGAAGAGCTCTACAGTGTCCAGGACCGAATGCTCACCATTGGTCTGGTATCTGAATTCAGGCAAGCTGTGGACACACATGGCCACGATAGAGATCAAAATCACCAGGACAGAAACCGCAGCCACACCTCGGGAACATCTGGAGTGTTGAGGATCTTCAAGAGTTTCCCACATCAGCTTTCGAACATCTGAACACCACATGCCTTCAGGTTTCCACAAATTCTTACTCGCCACCGAAATCTCTCCAGATGAAGCGTCTTTACTGGACCGTCCACTTGAATTCAGCTCGCACTCGTCTTTACGCTCGAGAAACCATTCCAGACAACAGGCGTCCAGATCCAGCTCACAGAGACCCCAGTATTCAATCTCCTGGCTGAAGCAAAAGACACACAGTTCCTCCAAAGCGTGGAAGTGTCCAGTGCGGTAGAAGTTCAGGACGCAGTGGAAGACTTGCGGGCTCCTGTCAAAGTAATATTCCCGTTCAGCTGGGCTGTAGTCGTCACAGAGCTCCAAGATGGCAGTGTGACTGCGGCACTGGATTAGCTGAGCCACGCGAGTGTGGGGGAAGCGGAGGAGAATGCAGCGCTCCACCTTGTGGTGGATGCCTCCAATGTTCAGGTTTACAAGATCTTCCTCCCTGCCTTGATGGTGGAGAACTTGGCCGTACATCATGGTGGTGCGTGTTCATCGAATCTGAAGGTTTTGCCTTGGATGTGCTTGCATTTTGTGCTAAAACAGTAGAAATGTGGAGGTTACACATGAGTGAATTCATTTGTTCAGTTAATCAACTTTGCGATAACTATTGTAGTGCTGGGCGATAAATCGAAATGAAATCACAATCGCTATTAAGCAAAAGCTGCGATTGCTGTGCACGTCGCAAAAAATAAATTGTATTAAATACTTGGTAACCAATTATAGCAAAATAGCCACTGACATTTATAGAGAGGGCTATGGAAGTTGGTGGCTACTGGATTTCAACATTCTTCAAAATATCTTATTTTGTGTTCAACAGAAAAGGGGAACTAAAACTGGTTTAGAACAAGTGGAGGTATTTAACATTTTTTGATACCCAAAACCGTAATTGTTTTTTTATTTACTCACTTATTCTAAACCAGTTTTTTTTTTCTTCTGTTGAGCACATAAGATGATATATTTAACAATGTTGGAAACCTGTAACCATAGACTTTCATAGTATTTGTTTTTCCTACTACAGAAGTCAAGGGTTACAGGTTTCCAACATTCTTCAATATATTTTCTTTTCAGCTCAACCGAACAACAACAAAAAACTTAAATCGGTTTTGGACAAGTAAAAGGTGAGTATACTGTATGATGGAACAATTTTCATTTTTGGGTGAACTATCCCTTTAAGATAAATAAGTAAAGGCACCTTTTAAATAATTTGCTTGTGTTTTCAGTAGTTTAACCAAAGCTGAAATAATTAATGAAACAGCAAAGGATATAAACAAATTACATACAAAAAAGATAAATAAATGATGTATAAAAGACAACATAAATTCTGAAAAACAGAACAACTTAAAAATGCAATGATGTGAGAAATCTGTTTATTATATAGGATATATAATAACTTATGCTTATTTACATTCAAGTGTTTATCTAATATAACTATAAAAACACGATATTAATGTTATTATTTGCTTAAAAATATAACACTAATTTGCCTTATAGATGAAACTGAAATTACTCTGATATATAGAAATACATGCAAATTACATCTATTATCATTATAGTTACTATTTGGATTTCACATATATAATATGTGATATAAGTCTATGTAACATACTGTATATTTCAACATATTGCAAAAACGGCCCTTTATATTTTTGTTCAACATTGGAATTACATATACGTACGAATACATTATATAGCCATTTTTAACAAATATATAAAATTATAGCTAATATATTTGAACATATATAGCTACATATGTGTAATAACAATATATAAACATTCCTAAAATGCCATTTGTGAAATATATATTGACATTTTTTATGTGTGAAATCCCAATATGAACTCATATTTCATACTTGTAAACTGCATATATTTCTATATGGGATTATGACTCAAAACTTGTTATAGAAGCAGTCTTAATAAATTATAGTTACTGAAATACCACGGTTATCGTATTACTCATGACTAGAATTAATCATCAAACAGAACTGTCAAAAAGTGAGACAACTTGTGAAGCTCAAAAGATCACATACCCAGGCGTCCTCAGCTCTTTCGCTTCTTTTCCGCACGTCTGCTTTAACAAACACAAAAGAAACGTTCACTTAATCAATAATTCATGATCACTATGAGCACAGAGTCCCGTTAATCCTCAAAAATCCACACCTAGTTGGACGGAGCTGTTGGACCTGCTCACCTGTGGACAATTTCGCGCAATCAGACGGAACGCGCATGCGCACTAATTACCTCTCTCACTCTCGCGTTTGTGTAGAAGACATAACATTGACGGTTTATATACACTTAAAAAAAAAAAGTCCAAGAATGGGGTGCTTTGAAACAGGGTATGTTTAGGGCTGTTTAAATACGAGCGTTTGCATCACGAGGTGTTTTGATGTATTTTTTCATGTTTGTAGAGCTTTATGGCTTATGACCACACTAATAAGCATGTTTGCCGGTGCCTTTGGAGGTAAGTCGTGCTATCAGTGTAAAGTATATTTTGTGTCAGGTCTGTGTAATAGCTTAATGGATGCATTTCTTTGATTGCAGAAGAAATTCAAGCTGAATGTCTTGGAAACAGGGTGCAGTTTACCCTCCCTGGTTCTTTGAGTCTTCTTGAGGTTTATGCAGTCAGTAAGTTGATTGACCTTTTGCCTGCGTGCCAGTGAGTTTAATACACCCAGCACTCAATTCGGACCTCCTCTGGTCGTTTCAGATAACACCCAGACAGTCCTTCTCACACCTTTCCTGGCAGCTCAGTGTGGATACACACAGAAATCTGATCCCTGGGGCAATATGATAGTGTCAGCTTCCCTACAGAGCTGTTTTGCAGAGAAACAGGTTGTGTCTTTATAAATTTAAGCATTTACCCCAGGTTCTAGTTCTGAAGCTATGGTTTATGTAAATATGAAGGTAGAAAGAGCGAGTGTTTAAGAAGGAAAAAAAAAAATATATATATATTTATTTATTTATTATTATTTAATTTTTTTAAATCTCTAATTACACTTACCCAGCCATTTTTATATTTCTGTAGGGTGACAAGGAAATTAAAGTAGCTATGCATTTTAAACTGTACAAATTCTCTACGCTGTCTGAGAAAGTCCATGAAGTGTTCAAGTCCTGCAGTTACACCATGACTTCACGTGAGATTCTGTGTGATACCAACTTCATGGAGGCAAGGAAACTCTTTATTTGCTTCAACTTTGCTACATCTTTGGATGTTACAGCGCTTATGTGGTCAGTGTGCATTAAAGGGATAGTTCACCCGAAACTGAAAATTGTCATCATTTACTGTCCAAACCTTTATGAGTTTCTTTATTCTGTTGAACACACAGGAAGACATTTTGGAGAAAGCTGGAAACCTGTGACCATTGACTTCCATTGTATTTGTTTTTCCTGCTATGGATGTCAGTGGTTACCAGTTTTCAGCTTTCTTCAAAATATTTATTTAGTGTTCAACCGAATAAAGAAACTTATAAAGGTTTGAAACCACATAAGTGTGAATAAATTTTCATTTTTGGGTTAACTATCCCTTTAAATTTGACCAATGACAGCTTTATGACATTTACTGTATTCTGCGCTCCATACAGTCAGAGGTATGTTATTCAGCAGTGAAATGTCCCACTTCTGACCTCGATGCATTCTAGTCCATTGCATGTCACATTTTCACCTGAGATGTGAATGTTTCCAATTATGACTAAAACAATTTAACAGTAAATGATAGCTGCCCTTTTTAATACAGCTAACATGAAACAAAAATAACTGTATATTGCACTATAAAACTAATATAGTTTTAGACATGGCCTTTATTTCTAGGCTTTATAGCCTAGGGTTCACACTCATTTTGTGTTGTACTGTAAACATACTTGAAAGTTTATTTATGTGTTTCACATAAGGTTCCTCCATGATAATCTTGCTTTAGCGGAATCTCATGATCTTTGGTCAGCCGCTAGTTCACAAGTTAAATGTCCAACTTCTAGCAGCATTCTAGACGTTGTTTCCAAGAACAAAGTAGGAAGACTCCAGATTCTGTGTTGTCTAAAATGCGGCCTTAGTTCCTAGAGGGCAATATTGATGCAGTTTTTAGCTTCAACCTTAAATGATCACCTAATGAATTCCTTTGGGCATATTTTATGTCACCAGTAAAGCCCAATCCCAAATTAGACTCTTCCACTGCATCCAAAACTGAAAAATATCACCTTCGAAAGATGCATTTTAAAGTATAAAAGTTTTAAGGCACATCTGAATCCTAATCCAGTTTCACTTCCTGTGTCTTGAAATATCTTATCTTGTATACCCAAAATTCTGTGTGTTTTATTCCTGACAGCTGAGCTTAAAAAAATGTTTAGCGTTGTGGTCATTTTTCTGTGTAAATATGACAAACTATTTCTAACTTTGATATAATTTGCAATAAGTCACGTACACTTGCGGATAAAAAAAAAAAAAAGTGCCACATGCTTGTCTGTTGAGATTGATAGCTGGTGATTTTTAAGAATAATATTACTTAAGTATACATGTAAAATATTCTGTCACACATACAATAAAAGTCACTACTGCAGCACAGTTCCATCAGTAATTCTGTAAAAGGGTTTGTGCTACCTGCTCTGGCTTGAAGGACAAAAACGTATTAAATAATTTTTTTACCAATTACAGAATACCAGTTTGTTATGCCTCCCTGTCTTTGCATGCTTATGTTCTGTCAGGTATCCGTAAGGAATGCAATACCAGATGTGAAGGCTGCACCAGTAAAACAGTGGGCAAGTATAAACTCTCTCTTATTTTGTCACTTACAAAGAGAATATGAAAAGCAGTACTGAGTACCATTTCTGAAATGCTGTTTACCAGTAACAAAATTTAAACTGCCATTTATACTGCAATTCAGAAAAATAATCTCCATCCACACATACAACTTAATGGTCATGAGATGAGCTTGGTTAATCGGCGAACGATACACAATAATCCACTCCAGAGGATCAGCACAGAGAGCGACTGTGGATAGCAGTGTTTCTATATTTTGCATTTTAGTCCGTCCGTCCATATTCAAACTAAAACAGGGCCTTTAGTGTTTTCAAAATTCGTTTTTACAAATGTAAGGATGCCAGACGCCTGAGGCCTGTTACACAAAACAGGTTGAACAATATTTCGCATATTTACTTGCTGAAATTCTTGCCTTGCAAAAAAAAAAAAAACACCATACTGTTTGCGTTGGTGCAGTTGTTGGTGAGCAGCAAACAATGGTTGGAGATTGTTAATCAGCACTCTATTGTTTTTCCTGCAGTTTCTGGATGTAATGTCGAATCTTCAGCCACATTTGAACCTCTGAATTTATGAAAGTGAATTTGTAAAGAAAATTTGAAAAGAATCAAAGTGCCTTTTTAAATATTTTACATTTATATTTTCAAACAGACTGAATATGTTGGAGGTGGATGCTTGATGGCTAATATGAAGTATTGAATTTAAAAAAAAAAAAAATGTTTTGACTTTAAATATTCACACCTTAAACAGCTATATTAAAATTCAGGACCTAAAATACAAGCTCTTGAAATTCTTAGCCTTAAAATGGAAGCAATTGTTAATTCAATGCATTATTTTTTTTCAGTTGCAATTCAACATGCTTTTTTTCAAAGATATTTGGTATTAATTTACTTCCATAGTCTGTTTTCATATGTCTTCATTTTGTACACACCAAATTAAATATGCTGTGTCTTTGTAACAGTCCATAGATATGCCTAACTTGAAACTCTGGAGGATTATACTGTTCACCCCAGAAGAGAAGGCTTTTGATAAAGAGACCATCGAACAGAAGGGCTACAGTCTTTACAGTTCTCCAACACGACTGGTCATGCGAAGCCCTTACAACATGGCTGAAACCTATCTCCAACATGTAAGAACTCTGTCGTGTACCAGTAGATATGAGGCATTTGTTTCTCTGTAAAGCCTGAAGTGCTGCATCTTTCCTTGTCAGGTTGAGGATATTGATATGATGGTGTTCAAATCAGTGGTCTTGTTCCGAGATCGCTGGATGATGACTATAGTGGAGTCTGCAGCTGCTTGTCCAACAAGTGAGATTTCATTCATATGTGTTATTTAGCCACTTTGGTCTCCCATGACTCTGTGTAGTCCATTCGTCGTACATGGATTACTCAGTTAGCTGGATCTGATTGTTCAGGATTTGGCATCATCCAGGATAGTTCGTTCTTTAAAACTCATCCAGTTCTTGTTGTCATGGCTACAGGTCTGTAAGCTCAAACCTTCTCCATAGAAGCTTATTTCATATAAACAGGATTAGATTGTCAATAATTTGAGGTGATGCACAAAGTATGAACCAACTGCTAATATTTTCTTACAAGAGTACTGCAGAATTTGAGGAAAATTACAATGTGATTTCTGAAAATCTGAATTGTTTAAAATAATTTTAAACTGTTGTGTTATCTACACTAATAAATAAAGGTACAAAAACATGGGGCTGGTTCCTTTTCAAGTGGTTCAAATAGAACCATTTTTTTAGGGAATTATATGTACACTTTAGGTACCAGTCTATACTTTTAAGATATCAATATGGACCTTTTGGACACAAATGCAAACTTTGAAAAGTGACCGTCCCAGCTTTAGTACAATATCTGAGAGTGTAGGATAATAGACATGGGCAATATTCTTAATGAGAGAGAATTATTCCTTAACAAAAAAAAAAAAAAAAACCTTGCACGAGTCATGCATATGCAACGTTGACTGCTAATATGCAGGTGATTTGATGCAGAACATGTCCCAAATATCAAAATGTTTTTTGATGCAAAAATAATAGCAAGATATGCCTTTTGCCACGATTAAGAAACTTGAATATGGTCAAACTAAAGTAATCGCAAAATACTATACTCTTAACAAAAAGTTTAAAGCCTGTACAAATAGCCTACCACAAATGAGGAAACTGTTTCATTTAACAAACATTCAATCATACAATTCATTTCATTTACTGCAAATTTTGTCACTTTGCGCACATGGCTGAATGTCACCAGCTAATCTCTGCATTGATGATCATGATTTTAGGGATTGATAGATCTGTTCTTCACAACAGACGTGCATTAATCTCAGATCAATTCATTCAGATATTTTCATCTGATTTGCAGAACCGACTTAGCCAGAGATCTGTTATCACGATTAAAAAATTATCCTGGATTTGCCAAATTATCTTAATGAAACAGAGCAATGACCATTTAAATTCACTTAACCTCTTAATAATGATTAAAACTTTATAGTCACTTATTAGTAAATATATATATTTCATTCATTCATTTTCTTTTTGGCTTATCCAGCATATGTTTTACGCAGCGGATGCCCTTCCAGCTGCAACCCATCACTGGGAAACATCCATACACACTCATTCACACACATACACTACGGACAATTTAGCTTACCCAATTCACCTATACCACGTCTTTGGACTTGTGGGGGAAACTGGAGCACCTGGAGGAAACCCACGCGAACACGGGGAGAACATGCAAACTCCACACAGAAATGCCAACTGACCCAGCCGAGGCTCAAACCAGCGACCTTCACTGCGCCACCGTGCAGCCCATATATATATATATATATATATATATATACATACATACATACACACACCTATACACACCAAACATCTTTAAGAATAGAATGATATATACATTATATTTCAATTACATTTTTTTATACTTTTGTATGTTTCTGGGGGGTTTTTTTTTCTGTTTATTAATTTTATTTAACGTTTTCCCCCAACATATAAATTTGGGTGTAATAATTTTTGGACTGTGATCTTCAGTTTATTTTTTGTTAGATTAGTTCCAAATTTTGCTTTGGTACTGAATAATCTCATGTATATGCACAAATATATTATTGTAAAGCACCTGTAGAAAATATTAATTTAAAAGTGAGCACATTTTGTATGTTACAGTTAGTCTGCAATGCATTAAAACTTTTTCTTGCAAGCAACAATTGGCAGTAAGCGCGTATTCTCTCTCTCTCTCTCGCACACGCGCAAGCACAATTTCAATGTATTGTGACAAATATTTAATTTAACGTTAATAGGCCTAATTAATGGCCTATATTTTTAAATATATTGCTACATATGTAGCCTATTGAGACGATCTGCAATTTTCTGTCAGCCTTCTCTCTTGCTTTGTTGCAAGCCGTAGTTTTTGATTGTTTAAATTATTATATGTTTGAACTCTAAAAACAAGCGCTGCACACTCGCTGTGAACATAGCTGTGTCTCATTTCAGAGCTCTTTCAGTTCTCGTAGTTGCCATGGTAGCACACAACATAATCGATGCATCTATGCTCAACCTTTAAGGTTTCACGACAGTAAAGTGCACGAGCAGTTATCTAGATTATTTAAACTGAACTCAGATTAGTTAGACCAAATGATCTTCAACTTGCTGTTATGGAACCAATTTAAGCGTGGATGTTTAGTTCGGGTCATTAAAGTCAGGTTTTTGACTTTAATCCCTTCTTTTCTAAACAACTTTTATAAAACAGCCCCCTGGATTAACATCTATGTTGATCCTGGAACAACATTCCAATCAGCCAATCAGAATTCAGGGATATGTTTACGGTTTATGTTAAGCTTTGGCTTACGGTTAGGTTTATGCACTTTTACATGATTGTTATCTAACTATTATTCCCCTCTGATTTTAGGAATAATTTACAGTTATGCTTGGGTTTAGGGGTAGGAAATAGGCATTTTTGAACAAAAAGGATGTTCCAGGATCAACATAGATGTTAATCCAGGATCGCATTGTACTTGGCAAAATCATGACCTGCGCTGTTGGCATTGTAAGCATTGAATGACATAAAAACCCTGTTTTGTTGACTCATAACAACTTCATTGCTGCTGAGCAATCACCATCTTGTTTGAATTTCTCTGAGAGCTCCAAGTCGGTCACATGAGGATATAAAAAAAAAAACAATCTAACGGATCCAGATACAGTTTTGTTGCCCATTCCCAATGGAATATTCTTGGCAACATTGCTCTAAAAGTTGCACTGTGTATTATCACCTTTAGATCGTTTAAGCAAGGCACGAAGAATGGACTCTCAAAGTTCTGTTTGACTCTGATCAAATTTCAGGTGGAGCTTCCGTTGAGGGTGACACGATTTCTTGGCGCCTTCCTCTGCGCATAACTCCTTTGGTGTCCTCGGAAGTTGAAATCCTGGAGGTGCACATGGGTGTTAATGGCAGAAGGCTAACACCCAATGAAATGGCTAGCCGTAGCTATAGCATGAGATTAACAGAATCCCATGTAGTTGTTGAGATTCCCATTGGGGCTCCTGATGGATACTTCAAGGTTGAGTTTTCTAACTTGTCCTTTTTGTGTTTGGCTTGAATATATTGACTAACACGTGTTTTAATTACAGAGCCATACTCTTAAGGATCAGTATCACATCAGTTACAACATAGAGCCCATGCTTGAGTTACTGTGGCGGGAGGGAGTCGATAAGACCACTTATAGAGTCTTGTTCCCTATCACCACCCCTCTGACACCATGGCCACCTCAAATCGCAGACAGTGAGTGTTGTATTTTGGCCAGAACAGCTTGCTTTACTTTATTTTTCAGTATGCTTGTTTTTATGTGATCAGAAACTGAACCCGATCAGAAGATGTTTGATGTATTTCTGGGGTACTTCCTACCTGATGTGGAGCTGCTGAGTGTCACCATTGGCTCTGAATTGATCACTGTTCCTGAGCTTATTTTTAAAGGCATTATCCTGCAAGAGCACAGCTTCCCCAATGATACCAAAGCCTTTTCTCTCCAGATCCCCTTCTCTGAACCGCATGTCCAAATAAAGGTACGCATTTCAGTTTTGGTTTAGGAAGCTTTTTTCGCAGCTTATTTGGTTTGGTTTGGTTTAATATGATTGTTTCTTCAATGCAGAAAGTTCACCTTGATAAAACAACCTACACTCTTCCTGTTGTCTTTGGATTCACCGTCTTGCCTGATCATTCATCATTTTCACACTCGACAGAACTAGAAACTTCCGTAACTGACATTGGTAAGACCTCTTGACTAATGTGAGAACTATAAAGATGTGCTAAGTCTTGCTCCTGGATATCTTCCTTTGTGCCAAGGGGTCACATTTTGGCTGGTTGGCATGATCCATAGACTGTAGTTTCGCTACATCCACTCACATTTCGGGATAGTTCACCCACAAATACAAATGTTCTCACAATTTACTCACCATCAAGTGGTTCTAAACCTTAGTGTTTTGTTTTTTTTCTTTTTCTGTTGAACACAAAAAATATTCTGAAGAAAGTTGAAATGTTCTTTCTTTCTTTCTTTTACTTACTTACTTACTTCTGCAGTACTTCCAAAAGCAGAGGGAAGCTGTCATCAGGACCACTTCGACATACATGTTACTTTTGGAAGTGTTCCTAGTTCAGAGTTAAAGATCAAACTGGGACAAACGGAGCTGAATGATGAGATTTTGCAGCAGTTTGAACACCATTCAAATGTAACCCATCTGACCATTGTTGTGCCATTCCTGTCCCCAGTTGTGGCTCTAGAGGTATTCTTATGATTTCCTAGGTTGCACTGGTAATGCTTACTTACAGTACAGTTTACAGGTCTCAAGAAATGTGCATGGGTATAAAAAGGATATCACACAGAGAAATTATTCAGTATTTTTAATCTAAGGCCTCAGGTTGATTCAAACCAGGGGTGCCCAATCCTGTTGCTGGAGATCTACCTTCCTGCAGAGTTTAGCTGCAACCTTGATCAAACACACCTGTCTTTAATTACCAAGTGCTTCTTCAGATTCTACTTAGTTGGTTTAGTTGTGTTTGATCAGGGTTTGAGCTGAACTCTGCAGGAAGGTAGATCTCTATGAACAGGATTGGGCACCCCTGGTTTAAATCAACCTGAGGCCTTAGATTGGGTACCCCGGATTTAAACCCAATTGCTGCTCTTTTTTTTTTTTTTTTTCTTCTTCTTTCTGTGCAGCACATACATGCAGATTTGTTTTCTATAAATGTTTGTCTTAAGGCCTTTTATACTTTCTGTTTTTCAAGTCCGTTCATTTGACTGGAATCGAAGGAAGAATTGATGTGAAAATGTACAATTCCTTGGATAACTGGAAATTTAATGATGTCTCCCTTACGTGCACCTTTTTGGTGAAATTATCAGGTTGGTTCATATCTTGCCTGAAATCCCTGATGATTTCTTGTTGCTAATTTGCAATAGTGAGTTTCTTTTTGATGTTTTACCAGAGTGTTTTTCTAATGGAACGGTTACTGTGGTGCTTCCCAAACTGGAATCGGTACAGCATCTTCCCGGGGAACTCTCTTTAAGAGACCCCGCTTGCAAACCCTACTACAATGAAGACCACTTTGCTTATTTTCGCTTTGATGTCACCAGTTGTGGAACCACGCGAAAGGTACATTTTATGAGACTTGTGTCAAGTACTTGCACAGCTGTGGTTACTAACTCTGTCTTATTCAGTTTGTTGAGGACACCATGATATATGAGAATGAAGTCACCTTGAAGACTGATCCTTTGCCTCAGACTTCTGAATTGGAACCTGAGCCTGTATACAGGTTGGGAGCTTGAATTTAAGTTTTATTTATTTACAAAGGGCATTAAAAAAGAATACAGAGACACCAGATGATTTGAGCTCATTTACAATCAATGTTTAAAACCCCTTTGCAGAACAGAAAAACTTATCTCCTTCACAAAGAGTCAATCAAGTTGTTGATTGCAGCCTGTGAAATGTTGGTCCACTCCACTTCAATGACTGTGCGAAGTTGCTGGATATGGGCAGGAACTGGATCACATTGTTGTATATATCAAACCAAAGCATCCCAAACACACTCAATGGTTGACATGTCCAGTGAGTGTGCTGGCCATGCAAGAACTGGGATGTTTTCAGCTTCCAGGAATTGTGTACCAATCCTTGCAACATGGAGCTGTGCATTATCATGCTGCAACCTTAGGGGCCTGAGGATCTTATTGCAGTATCTCTGTGCATTAAAATGCTATCACTAACATGCAGCTGTATTCGTTGTCCATAACATGTGCCTGCCCATAACATAACCCCACCGCCACCATGTGCCCCTCGATTCAAACCGCTGACATCATCAAACTGCTCAACCCACATGATGTCATACATGCTGTCCGCCCTGTACAGTGAAAACTGGGGTTCATCTGTTCAGAGAACATCTCTCCAAAGTGCCAGATGCCATCAAATGTGAGAATTTGCTCACACAAATCAGTAACGACGATGAACTGCAGTCAGGTCAAGACCCCAATGACGATGAGGAGCATGCAGATGAGCTTTTCTGAGATGGTTTCTGATTTTGTGCAGAAATTATTTGGTTCTGCAAAGCAATTGTTGCAGCAACTGTCCAGGTGGCTGTTCTCAGACTTTCTTGGAGGTGAAGATGCTGGAAGTGGAGGTCCTGGGCTGGTGTGGTTAAACATGGTCTGCAGTTGTGAGGCTGGTTGGAGGTACTGCTAAATTTTTTGAAACTCCTTTGTAGACGGCTTATGGTAGAGAAACAACATTCAATTAATGGGCTATGGTTTGCGCTCCTTAAGTCAGCATGTGCACCTGCAACTGCACACTGCCTTAAAACTTGACATCCAGCAACATCGCCCAGCCATTGAAGAATAGTGCACCCCCTGGCTCCTTTGAACGATAGACCATAGATCTTTTTTTCTAAGTTAATGGTGTCAAGCACAAATTCGTATCCTCAAGTGCTACGGAATAACTTAATTCCAGAATAGGATTGAATCATAGGAGGAAAATGACCTGTATGTTCTCACACAGCAGAATTCCTGCAATTTACTGGTAATATTACTACAACTCAGAACAAACTTTCTGGTATTTTTCTTTTTAAAGGGCCAGTTCACATTATCTCTTCATGACAGTTTGCTATAGATTTTCCAGGACAGTCTGTATGTGTGAAAGGGGATAGAGATTCCAGATGTAGACCATAGCCATTTCATAAAGTAATGCACTGTTCACTCAAAGCTGAATTCCTGCTATTTACTGGTAATGTTACTACAACTCATTCTGGAAAAATTGCCAGAATTTATTTTCCAGTATTTTAAAAGGGCCTGTTTGCACATGATCTCTTTATTGCAATTGAAAGATAATTTTCCAGAAATGTCTTTGTGTGAAAGGAACAATTGAGCTCTTGTATGCTGATGTAGAACAATCCCAGAAATGCTAATGAAGTGTTCCTGTTTCTCAAACAGGTTCATAGTGTCCTGCGTTTATGTTGCAAATGCTACGGAGAGTATGATCTTCCATGCTGTTTCACACTTTAAAGAGCCTCATGCAGATGTGGGGAAGGGTGAACTATCTGTTAGCCTCAGGCTCTCTCAGGGTATGTACACCTACTTTAGTTTTGCTAGTGGTTTCCTCTTAACAGCAAATTAAATGAAATGGTATTAATTGAAATTGTCGAGGGAGACTTCAATATGTAAACTGGGAATTGGATCACTAGTGTAAGTTTGCAAATCAAATCCAATTCTTAAGTTATATTTTTTAATTTAAAGATTTGAAATTTTTTCATTAGAGTAAGTTATGGATCATGCTCAAAAAAAGCAGTGCACAATGACACCACCTACACTAAAAATGTTAGTTAACAGTTGGCTGTATGCTGTAAAATAAAAATACATGAATAAATCAGTTGAAAAACAGAAATTTACCAGTATGCTTTACTTTAAAAATTAACCCTTATTTACTAATGGTATAGACAGATGATGTTGATTGACAGTACAAAGAAAAAAAAAATGCAATACAAAAATGCAAAACTCGTTTATATATGCAGTAATTATTTTTTTTCAGTGCATTAGCTTTTTTTATTATTATTATTATTTTTTTTTTTTTTATTATAAATATTGTGTAGCTTGTGATTTATGGGTGTTTGGTTTTATTTTAAGCTTTTGACCTTGATCTCTGATTTCATTTGGATATTGAAAATTTAACTCTAGAGTTTAATTGACATCTTTTGTCATTTTAAACTGTCATATAAGAAAAATATATAGAAATACATAAAATATATAGACTCTGTACAAGTACTACTGGCAACTTGCTGCCAAATTGTTCTACTGTGAATTTACATGACCAACTACAACAAAATAATAATAAATAAAAATATAATAAATAAAAAAAATCACTGTTAAATTGATTTTAAAATTTGTAAGAGCAGACATCAAGGACCCATAATGAAATTTGAATGTGTAAATAAACAGAAAACACTCATGAATTGCAAGCTACAGGCATCTGTTAGACAGTTATTTTTCTTTATTATTATTTAACAGTGTACTGTAGATTACGACTAAATTGTCAAATTTGAGAGATTATTTTTTTGTTTGTTGTATTTATTTATTTTTTACCCTGCAAGATATGGTCTACAAGCTCTTCTATCATGATGGCGACTACCCACTTTTAAAGTTTCTGAAGCAGCCTCTGTATTTCGAGGTGGGTATGGATCACTCCAGGGACTCCAAGATGGCAGTAGGCCTGGATAACTGTTGGGCAACACTCACCAAGGACAAAGAGTCCAAACCTCGATGGGATTTAATAGTGGATGGGTATGCTTAATCATATTTTTGTGGAGCTTGGTACACTTGATGAGGGTTCAACTTTTTCATCTTTAATTCAGATGTCCTAAAGGACCAGAGCAGACCAAAATCCGTCCTGTAATCGCGGATGACAGAGTAAACATCCCGGATCACTTCAAAAGATTTGAGGTTAAAATGTTTGATTTCACCGAGACTGATGGAAGCTCTGCAAATGACGCTGCCACCATGATGAGACGGGTACGTTGTTTACAGAATTGATAAAGGTGACATTGGATGCCCATTTAAAACAAGTTGTGATTATTCTTTAGGGTCTTAATGAAAGTCTGTATTGAATTTTGGTTACACTTTTCAATGTTAGTGTAAGTAAACACCCTTTAATACTGTCAAAATCAGGAGCATTCTTTTGTAAAATATATTTATTGCACTTAGGATTTACCATGTACAGTTAAAGTCAGAATTATTAGCCCTCCTGTGAATTTTTTTTTTCTCTCAAATGATGTTTAACAGAACAAGGAATTTTTCACAGTATTTCCTATAATATTTTTTCTTCTGGAGAAAGTCTTATGTTTTATTTCGCCTAGAATAAAAGCTGTTTTTAATTATTAAAAAATGTGTAGCTGTATTTATAAACTGCTTACTAATGTAGAGTTAATGCTTAAATGATGAATTAATTATTTGATAATGCTTAATATAGGATTAATGGTGTGTAGTTAGTATAAAGTGTTACCAATTTTACAACTCTTGTAAATATTTTTGTGAAACCATTTACTGGTTGCAAAATATTGGGGATTAAAAGGTTAGCTCACCCAAAAATTAAAATTATCATTATTCAGCTGATGTCAATCCTCTGAGACCTCTTCATAACACAAAGATATTTTAGATAAAATCCAAGTGTCGTCATCCTTCATAGACGGCAAAAGTCAAGAGACTTTCAAAGTCCATAAAAAAAATAAATCATCCTTAAACCAATCAAGCTCAAAAAACGAAAATGACTTTTTTTTTTTATTCAACAGTTTCTTCTTATCTTATGTCACTTCAGGGCTCACATTCACAAGAGCAAACCATGAAAGTCAATGTGCACAGCACTTTCATGAAAGCATGTCTGAATGAACAACGAAAAGAAGAAACTGTTGAATTAAAGTCATTATTTTAGTTTATTGTGAGCACACAAGTTCTGTTCTGGACTTTGAGCTTCAAGACCCTTGTTTTCTATGGAGGATGAGGGAGCTCTCAGATTTCATCTCTAATATAGTTTCATTTGTGTCTGAAGATGAACTAAGCTCTGGGGGGTTTAGAATAACATGAGGTGAGTTATTAATAACATATCTTTAATTTTTGGGTGAACTATTCCTTTAAGGTTTATTTTTCGATTGTCTACAGAACAAACCACTGTTATACAATGACTTTCCTAATTACCCTAACTTGCCTAATTAACCTAGTTAAGTCTTTAAATGTCACTTTAAGCTGAATACTATCTTAAAAAATATCTAGTAAAGTATTATGTACTGTCATCATGGCAAAGATGAAAGAAATCAGTTATTAGAAATGACTTATTAAAACTATTATGTTTAGAAATGTGTTGAATAAACTGATATATGGTGATTACCATCAACTCTGAAAACCACATTAGTCTATAATGTTATATTTTACGTCACCTGTTATTGTTGTTTGTTTAGTTCATTTTCAATAATTGGTGTTTATTTGTTTAAATAGGTGGCATGAAAAATAGTTATAATACTTCTGTAAAAATAACCAGCACTGTTCTTTTGGTGTAAATGTACATGAAACTGAAAACCCTGTAACGGTTCATTTACATTCCCAATGTAGGTGTTTATCCATTGTGACGTTATCATTTGTCATACTGAAAACACTGCTGATGGACGCTGCTACAAACAGTGTATGAATCCTCACAATCCACAGCAGATCAGCTCAAGTCGAGGTAAGAATTGAAATTAAATCAGGTAGAGGTAAATCCAGTTTCTCATCTCTGACTTCATTTTCTACAGTTCGCAGAAGTTTACGCTTTTCAGAGGAAGACCTGCGGCATGTTTCTGTAGGCCCAATTCTGTTGATATGAGCGCATGTCAGTTTTCCAGAAACACGCTTCAACTCATTCTGAAGCCAAGACACACGACTTGAGGCAAAATGAGACTCATGTTGTCCTGAAAATGCGATTTTTGACATTTTCGGACAAGTTCTGTGATAAATCATCTACTTTTACACACAAATAAAAGCCTGTCACACTGGCGTTGCAATTAATGTAGATGCTTTGTTTGTCCACAAGATGGCGTCTCGAGTTTAATAAATCGTTTTTTAACCCAGGTTTTCGTGGATTTATGTAACCAATGATTCTCATTTCTGTATCATCATGTGTGGTGCGCTGGAAGGCTAATAGGTCTTTCAATTTATAAAGACTAATGTCAATACAAAATGTAATAATTCAGCATAACCAGTATATTTATGAAAAATTGGATAATACATTTATTCTTTGTTGTTATGCGAAGAAATTGGTAAACCCTAGTGGTTTGAAGGGTATAGTGACCAAATGTGAAGTTTAAAATTATAATTGATTAGTACTTTGTGTCTTCTCTGTGATTAAATTGGGACTTTTAACGTGTTAAACTGTATTTCACTTTAAACCCCTAAATATTATATAAGTGTTTGACATTATGCATGTTAAAATTACTTGTTGAATATGATTTTTTTTTTTCTTCTATATTTTTAATGTCTGATAAAACGGTTTAGCCTTCAAAAGGGGCAAATATTTGAATTTTATTAAATGTATGTCATTATGTCCAATTATCTGTCAGCACTTCACCAGCATAGCTACACTGTTAAAAAAAAAAAAAAGCAGTCTTGGGTCGCCACAGCGGAATGAACCGCCAACTTATCCAGCTTATGTTTTACACAGTGGATGCCCTTCCAGCTGCAACCCATCATTGGGAAACACCCATACACTCCCATTCACACACATACGGCTAATTTAGCTTACCCAATTCATCTATAGCACATGTCTTTGGACTTGTGGGGGAAACCGGAGAACCTGGAGGAAACCCACGCGAACACGGGGAAAACATGCAAACTCCACACAGAAATGCCAACTGACTCAGCTGAGGTTCGAACCAGCGACCTTTTTTTTTTTTGTGAATACGGCTCGAGATCTCTGTGTGGTGCACTGGCTGCAGCAACCAACAATCTCAGAAAGATTATTACAACTATTTGCTAAAAAAAATATTAAAATGTAAACTAATATACACTCCAAAAACTTGCATAAAATAAGCTGAAACAACACATTTCTTGAGATTTTTTTTTTTTTTTTTTTAGGTACAACTTAATTGTTTTATGTTCAATCCACTTAAATTTGTAAAATCAATTATGTTAACTCATTTGATTTGTGTTGGGACAACATGAAGACTGTGTGGAACCCAGCATTTTTACAGTGTACTGACTACAGCAAAAGATAGAAAACTGCTTTTAGAAAACTGAACCATGCTTTAGCTACTGTTCTAATAATTTTGTCCACCACTGTAGCCTCCATGGTCTTTCTGGTCTACTTTAAGGGATAGTTCACCCCTAAATGAAAATGTACTCATTTATTTACCCTCAAATGGTTCAAAACCTTTATGGGTTTCTTTCTTCTGTTGAACACAAAAGAAGATATTTTGAACAAAGCTGAAAATCTGTAACCATTGACTTCCATAAAAACAAATATGGAGGTCAGTGGTTACAGGTTTCCAGCATTCTTCAAAATATCTTCTTTATTATTTAACAGAAGAAAGAAAATCCGGTGTGCAACAAGCAAAGGGTGAGAAAGTGATGACAGTTTCGGATGAACTGTCCCTTTAAGTACTATGTGTTCTCCTACATCTGCTTGTGATATTTAGTTAAAATAAAGGTTCTTATTATTGAATCAATTTCTCATTGCCGTGGGTTAAAGAGGTCAGTAACTGCAGGCTTTTTTTTTTTTATCATATTTTCTTCTGTTGTTACACTTGAAACTGAATCGTGGTGTATGTGAACACTGCACACGAACAGCATATGACCAGCATATGACCTTCCTCCATGAAGATAATAGATGACTGTGTGAGGCACTGTAATGGTAAACAGATTCTGGTCAATGGACAAAATGAATGTTGACTCTTTATTCAACATGAAACCTGGAAAAAGATAAAGTACAGTGTAAGCTGTTGTGTTATTGGTTCCTTACAAGAATGTTCTGTCTCAAAAATTAGCATGGAATACAGCCTCTTCATTTGTGATACAAGTACTTTATTTCTGTTAATATAAAGTTTCGCTTTCATGTTGCATTAGAACATACAAGACTTCTGCACCGCCATACTTCAGTCTTCACAGAGAACTGATGCTTGATTTTGGAATCATCTGATATACTGTCAATGACCACTAGATCCCAAAACATCAATTTTACTTTCATCAGTCCACATTTCTGTTTTGGCCAGTTAATGTGTGGCAAATTTAATCTAATTCTTCTTATGCCATTTTTCAACAATGGGGCTTTTTGCTGAGAGCGGAGTTTCCATCAAAAGTCTTCTGACTGTCACTGTACTTACAGCTCATTTTAGATCATCTTTGCTCTGTCTAGAGGTGGTAATTGGCTGGATCTTTGCCGTTCAGACTAATCTTTGATCGGTTTAGCCTTAGGAAAAATAAGTATACTTTAAGCTATTTTTATGAAGTATACTAAAAGGGATAGCTCAGCCAAAAATATTAATTATTTCATCATTTCCTCACCCTTTATACTTGTTTCAAACCTTTATTAGTTTCCTTTTGTTAAACACAAAAGAAGATAACTCTGAAGAAAGATGGAAACCTGTAACCATTGACTTCCATAGTATTTGTTTTACCTAAAGTAAATGGAAGTCCAGAAAAATGCCCCCAAAAATCCTTAAAACAAGCCTGTGGTTCAATCTGAATATTATCAATCTACGAGAATACTTAATATATAAAACAAAAATAATGACATTCATTAACAGTTTCTTCTCCTCATAGGCAATATATTGTGCATGTTCATGAGCAGTGATGTATACCTCCAGATGCCCACACACACAACTTCCTCTTATTGAAACAAAGCGCAGGCACAACTGAGGTAATATGTCAGAGGCGCGACCTAGTCTGACATGTGAATATATTTTAAATCAGTGTGACACATTTTGACCTTCCTCTTAAAAGGACCAGTTCAACCCAAAACTAAAAAACTCTGTCATTATTTACTCACCCTTCATTCGTCACTAACCTTTTCTTTTTTTTCTGGTAAATACAAAAGAAGTTATGTTGAAAAATGGTGGAAACCGGTAACCGCTGACTTCCATAGTATTTGTTTTTCCCACTATG
>CAIGQV010019171.1:4144008-4197601 GCA_903798115.1 Danio jaintianensis
ATTTATTATCTGTTTTTTGTCCTGTCTCTGTAATTCTGTTGCACTGTTGAAGCTCTGTCACGAAAACAAATTCCTCGTTTGTGTGAACATACCTGGCAATAAAGCTCTTTCTGATTCTGTTCTGTTTCTGTTTATTTTTGTATTTTTTGCATATTTCTGTTCTTATATTTGTATTTATTTTTTGATTCACATTCCTCTTGCAGTGTTTTTGTTATCAGTAAATTCCCTGTATGTCTGTACTTTGTAGCTTACTTTGACTTTGACAAATCGCTCAGTGTGTTTTGTATGGTATTCTGTGGGTATAAAGTAAATTCCGGTCTCTTCAATGTACTTTTTTGGAGTAGGGGTGGAGCCTGTACAATTTTTTTAAATACAGTTGAAGTCAAAATTATTAGCCCTCCTGTGATTTTTTTTGTTTTCTTTTTCAAATATTTCTTTATTTCTAATTATGTTTAACACAGCAAGGAATTTTTCACAGTATTTTCTATAATATTTATTCTTCTGGAGAAAGTCTTTTATTTCGGCTAGAATAAAAGCAGTTTTTTTTTAATCATTTTAAGGTCAATATTATTAGCCCCCTTAAACAATATATATTTTTCGATTGTCTACAGAACAAACCACCATTATACAATGACTTGCCTAATTACCCTAACATGCCTAGTTAACCTAATTAACATAGCTAAGCCTTTAAATGTCACTTTAAGCTGAATACTAGTATCTTGAAAAATATCTAATAAAATACTATGTACTGCCATCATGACAAAGATAAAAGAAATCAGTTTCTATTCATATTGTGTTTGTGTTGTTTTCACAGAGAGCTGTGGTCTGGATTTCAGCACCAAACACTCACATTATGTTTCCTATCCAGCAACAGGAGTTTGTCTTTCTTGGACATTCATCGCTGTGCTGCCATGGGAGAAAAATAATCCTCCCTTAAGACCCCTGACATTAAACATATGCGTCTTATCAGGCTGAAGATACACTTTATCTTAATGTTTAAAGAATTCTCTGATTCCAAGCCAGGCAATGAGGCAACTATTTACTAAAGGTCTAAAAGCTGTATAGTATTGTAATTTGTAATCCATAAATAAAACTATGGTCAAATATCTATACACAGCATTGTGAAAAAAAGTGTTTCTGTATATCTCAATGAAAACAAAACCTAACATAAAGCAAATGCAGCATGAACGTAAACATGAAAATACAGATTGCTACTTACTGGAGTCAAAAGTTATCTACAGTATCACTGTTATTTTTGATTGCTTGTGATTTCTAATGATTTACACATAAACCGCATTTTATACTTGATAATCAACTACTAATACATGATCATTATTTAGAAATATTTAAATAATAAACTAATATTGCTGGGGCGTCACGGTGGCGCAGTGGGTAGCACGTTCGCCTCACAGCAAGAAGGTCGCTGGTTCGAGCCTCGGCTGGGTCAGTTGGCGTTTCTGTGTGGAGTTTGCATGTTCTCCCCGTGTTCGCGTGGGTTTCCTCCGGGTGCTCCGGTTTCCCCCACAGTCCAAAAACATGTGGTATAGGTGAATTGGGTAGGCTAAATTGTCCGTAGTCTATGTGTGTGAATGAGTGTGTTTCCCAGTGATGGGTTGCAGCTGGAAGGGCATCCGCTGCGTAAAACATATGCTGGATAAGTTGGCGGTTCATTCCGCTGTGGCGACCCCAGATTAATAAAGGGACTAAGCCGAAAAGAAAATGAATGATAATATTGCTGTTAATAAATGTATTAATCGTTATACATTGTTGCCCCTCAAAGGCATACAGTATACAATTCTAGAATTGTGGCTACCTTTTGCGTCTCTTAAATAAAGTTAATAGAAACGGTTTTGAATAATTACACAATTAATATTCAGTTATCTCTAAAAATAATGTTTGGATGTGTATTTGGGGACATATTGTCTTTAAAAATATGAACTGAAAGACTCCCACTATACTGTAGCTATTTCTTACTGTCTCTGCCTCCTGAATTTTACATTCAACTTCAATTATCATGAAATAATTAATTCAGTTTTCTTTTGTGTGTGCATGTGTGTGTGCGCGTGTGCGTGCGTGTGTGTGTTTAACTTAGTTAAATAAACATTTACATTAAACATATTTTTTTCTCTCTATTATTTGTAATTTCAGTCATATAAGTGATTTTGTGTTTATCCTGGTCAACTCCATCCATCCATCCATTTTCCTTCAGCTTAGTCCCTTATTTATCAGGGGTCGCCACAGTGTAATGAACCGTCAACTATTCCAGCATACGTTTTATGCAGTGGATGCCCTTCCATCCGCAACCCAGTACTGGTAAACACTCACACTCTGACATTCACACACACACTCATACACTACGGCCAATTTAGTTCATCCAATTCACCTATAGCGCGTGTCTTTAGACTGTGGGGGAAACCGGAGCACCCGGAGGAAACCCACGCGAACACTGGGAGAACATGCAAACTTCACACAGAAATGCCAACTGGCCCAGCCGGGACTCAAACCAGTGACCTTCTTGCTGTGAGGCAACAGTGCTAACCACTGAGCCACCGTGCCCTGGTAAACTCTGTAACCTCAATTGTAAAAAGGCCGAACAATATGTAAAGGACTGATAGAAAAAGCATATGACTTGCTCCAAGTGATGTCACTTCCTCTGGCAGGAAACTCTGGAAGGCATTGAGGCATGTCATTATTCTTTTCTCATTCATTTGTACAAAATATTTATGGTAGACCAATAGTTGATTAATTATTTGTCAACTCTGCTGTTGTATATTGCAGTGAATTTCTCATTCACTTTTGGAACACAATATTATGATGAAAACACAAATTTTTGTTTTAGACATGTGAGGTTAGCATTTTGGGCTAAAGCACAAAATGGTGAAAAATGTCAACTCTTGGTGGTTTTAAAAGTTTAAAAATACATTAAACAACAATTAGTGACAGAAAGCAATATTCCCTATCATATTTAAGCATTAAGCATTATTTTACAGTAATAATGGATAAGTAATAATAGATCAATTATATGTCTGTTGTATATCACTACGTTTAAGGACAGCTCAAAGTGTTATTTGATCTAAATATATATATATATATATAAACGAGACAAACTAAAATGTTTGGTCAATAAAATATTTTATAGATTTTCCAAACAATTTGATGGTATTTTTTGTTATTAATTCAAAATAAGCTAATTTTGGATTTTGAATTTGACAATAAACACATTGCAAGCAAGGCCTTATGTTTATGACAGCTCTGATTGCAACACACAGCTTTACAGCATAGTTCGAAACAATGTGAGCAACAACAACAAAAAACACATCATTGCTTATGTGTTTTAGAATAGAGTGTTTTTAAATAGCAGGGAACATTGTACCAGTATTACAATTTGTGGAATTTAACGAATTTACTGGTTAGTGTCTTCTAAACAACTAAATAACTACAGATTAAAATAATTTAAAAGTATTTTAAGAAATGCTAAAATCTATAACTTTTGCTATTTTTTAAGTAAATGTTCAATTATAATTTTTTTTTTGTGGAATTTTGACACAATTTTTGTCTATGGCAACTTGTGTTATGCAAGCACATGTGGAAAAGTTTAAACCGATTGTGTTACATCCAGCCTGATCTCACAAGGAAACAACTCGCTTGCGTTTTGTCAGTTTAATGGCTAATTCATACGAATTCGTATGAGTTCAGTTGTACGAAAATGTATGACTTTAAAAAGGAGGCGTGGCACCCAACCCCGCCCCTAAACCCAACAGTCATTGGGGGATGAGCAAATCGTACTAAATTGTACAAATGAGATCGTACGAATTCATACGAATTAGCCACTAATTCAAATAGTTATGAATTGCCGTGAGATAGTGTTGGCTACATCTGACCCCTGTTTATGTTTAAAACCCCGCTCACCCCAGTAAGCGTTTGTATGCATAAGTGGAAACAAGGCCCTGGTAAATTTGTAGCAGGCCGTGTAGATAATCACACGAGAGGTTGAACTTGGTGAAAGTCACTACTGAATAAACCCACAGAATCTGCAGTGTTTTTGCACAGTCGGAAAGATAACGGCTGAAACGGCAAGAGCGAGGAGGCAAGCGTAAGTGCTTGGCCAGGGTTTGATAAGGCGGCCTGTGCCATTCAGAGCTTCTTATCACAAACAAAAACATTCTCGCAGTTATGAGAACGTTTTGCAGCACGACACACTGTCTTTGTGTAACGTTTCTTTGTTTGTTGTGCTATAGTTAACATGGCTCTGTCTTTGTTTGTGTTGGCCATGTGTTCCCATCATCCTGCCTCCTCGTTTCCCGTTTCCACTCCCCCTTGTTTACTCCTTGTCTAGTCCTTTTGTTTTTTTGCTTGATTGTGTTCACTTGTTCCTCATGTTGTCTGCTCCCTATATTTTGTGCTCTTTTCCTTCTTCTCTTTGCTGGTTTTTTTTTTTTTTTTTGTATGTGTTTGCCTTGTTAGATTTGGTCTTTTCTTAGTGCCAGTTTTTGAAAAGTTCTAGCTTTTGTTTTGTCTATTGTCCAGTTCCGGTCTTCGTTTTGTTTTAGTTCCACTAGGACTTCTCTTTGGTTTCTATTTTAGGTTTCGTTGAAGACATGAAGTCTTTTGTTTTCTCTCTAGTTTCAGCAAGGTTTCTGAGTTGTTTGTCTGCATTCAAGTCATGTTTAATTTCCCATTATATTTCTAGATTCTCTATTTAGTTACTTTTTACTCTGAGATTTCTATTTTTGTTTTCTTGATTTATTTTTTGGATGTGTGTCCTGTGTTGGTTTGCCTGCTTCTTGTTTCTCGCTAGTCATTGCCTCTTCTGGCCTGACAACCAGTTCTACGTCAAGTCTCCTTAAAGCAGAGATACCCAAACTAAGGACGCAGGCCAAAGTTGGGCAATTCTGATTCCACCATCCCATTTGAGAACAGAGGGATAATGATGGGGAAGTGGCTGGGGCGAATATCTTTGACAGAGATCGTCATTTCGAATTTAATGTAACCTTTTGTTTTGTAATTTCTTTTGTTTTGTAAATTAATCTGATTTTTTAAAATGTAAATACTGTCACTCACTGGATAGACGGCAATGCACAAGTCATCGGCAACATGGGCGTAAATTTCATTTAACAGTAGGGGGGGACAATACATTTCTTATAAGCAATTTTTGAAGGGGACACAAATAATAGAGTCAAATTGTAGGCCTACTTAAAAAGATGTGAAAAACTTTGCTTCTATCATTATTATTGTAGCATGGAGAATGCGTCATTATGGTTATTATCAAAGTTTTTCTCAGGTTCAAAGACAAAGCAGATTTTTCTTCAAAACTATTTACTGCATTGTTTGTTATGTTGTTTACGGACGTAGCACAGTGCTGATTTAGTAAATGCACAGCTAAACAATATGCTAATTGTGGCCGTTAATTTTAAGTTAACATTATGCCAAGTTGTCACATATAAAACAAAGCATGGGAAACGGCTTTGACGTGTTAGTTGCAATGCACTATGCAACAAGCTATTGTAAACAAGCTAATGTTAACCAGATAAGTAATATTTTAATCGCTAATATAATATATATTACATCGGTAAACAGCATTTTTGCTGCAACTAATTTACAACTGAACTGCATCAACTACATTAAAGATAATCGCTTTGTTTAAAGTGAAAAAAAATACCCTACTTACTGGAGTTCAACATTAATTGAGCCGCAGCCGCATGTCCCCTCCGTACCCCCAGGGATTTGCACCCATGATCGGTGAGCAAATCAAGGCAGGTGCACCTTTGAACTCAAAGAACATTTTTTTATAACACAATGTTCACACTTTTGAACATTGTGTTATTAATGGGATTGTTTATGTTTTTACTGTAATAAATTAATTATATATTTTATTTATTATAGCGTTAGTTAATATAATTTAAAGCTATGTTTTCTAGGAAATCAATTAGGAACTTACTCATGGAAACTTTGATGTAATACAGTTTGGTATATGTTTGGCCCTTCATTAGAAAAAGTTGGGGCACCCCTGCCTTAAAGGCTTGTTTCTACCAACCACTATCTTCTGGTATCTAAAGGGTTAGCTAGACTCACTGCAGAATGTTGACCGTTTGACCGAGTCATCTGTATGTGCTGCACGAGCCACTGTCTTTGTGCTAATGACATTCATTGCTATTTTCCAGCACTACGCCTATCAAGGGATGTCCAGCATAGACTATGATCAAGTAAGACTACTCTTGGCAGTGGAAACTTTACTGATACATACCATACTGAAACATATACCTTGGTTGAAATGAGGCTTAAAGTCCATGTGAAATCCAAATTTACAATGTTTATTTTGCTAGCACACCTGGTTACTTTTTTAGGTGAACAATTAACTCATGCAATTTAATCAACTGAACAAAAAAGTTATTCAAAGTCTGAGCATTTAGTTTGGAGTGGTGGTCATTCTTTGTTGACGTTGGTTTGATGGCTTCAGCCACAATATTCTTAGCTATGCCCCTCTTACTCTTTACTGTTACTATGAGGGATTTATCCGCAAAAAGAAAGCCCAGCCCCCTGCGAAATATTCCCTTTCAGTTGGAAGTACATCAGCTTACTGAAATAAAAGTCTCAGCAACTTCCGGTTGTTGCTGGTTTCTACAAACTTATCACAATTCTTCTCTGCATCTCTCTCTCTCTTTCTCTCTCTCTCTCTCACTTACTCAGAATCATGGCAACATTTTTGGATATTTGGACTAGAAACAATAGATTAACTTTAAGTAAGAAAAGCATTTTTTGCAGTGTAGTTTGTTTATATTGTTTCCCTTGTTTGTTTCTACAGTGGTGACAATGTGGTATCAATCAATAATCATTTTATATGCTCTTGCAAAATTGCGTAGGTTAATAAGACTAATTTGATAGTTGTTTTTTAACCTAATGACCACCCAAATATTGCCAAAATTCATGTGTCATTATCATTAGTTCCATGATCGTGTAACTGGGTTTCTTCATTAAAATTTTTGTACTATCCAGTCACCCAAAGTAATTTTGTCCCACGCAGTTAATCAAAATAAATGCATTTGCAAATGCAAACACAATCTGGAAACAATGACTGTGTGGTGTAATGAACAAAATTTTTATAAATGTTAGAAACACCTGTGCAATCAGAGTTCATGATGTAGAGAATTTAGTAAATGTACGTCACCATTATACAAATGTTTGGCATAAGTAAGATTGTTTTAATAATATACACAGTGACACCCTTAAAATGTCTTCCATTAGTAAATACAGTACTTTACCAAGTTATCACAAATTAGGTTGACTAAAAGTGACAGTAAAGACTTTTATAAAGTTACAAAACATTTATATTTCATCAAACTTTTTGTTTTCAACACTGATAACGAACCAAACCAATATATATTACAATTTCTGATGGATCGTGTGAAACTGAAGACTGGATTAATGACTGAAAAGTCAAATTTGCCATTAGTAGTAAAACAAAAATTGTTTAAAATGAATTAAAACAGAAAGAAAGACCCTTTGAGGTTCTTAATATTATGCATACTTTAGAAACGGTCGTTTTCCAAGATTGCACCCACTATTAGATGACTTTCTAGGCATCTTTGATATGTGCTTGAAATGTGCCTCGTAAATTATGATTCTCGAGGGTCTTTTTATCTGCCTCTCAGAATCGAACAGTAATTTGACACAGACATTTTCCAGATTTCACAAGTCAATATCGTCGGCATTCCTTCTCTCCATCCACCAGGATCTGTTTGCCATTATGGCGTTTCACAAGAAGTCATCCATAATCTTCATGGAGAAAGGTCACATGCTGGTCACACACATGCAGTTTGCGCTGTTTGGCCTCAGTGATAATACTTACTGTCTGCTGTTTCCATGAAGTGTAAAGTGTTTTTCACATGGCACACTATTTGCCAAATGTCAAATTTCCTGACTTTCACTGATCAAAAAGTTGAATTCCCATGGCCTGTTGTGCTTTGCATAAAATTAAAATAGTTTGAGCATTAGCAACAACATTTCTCATGAATGTAATAGCCATTGTGAGAGCAGGAATGGATAATTTACCACAGATTTGAACAGGTTTACAGTCGGTTAACAAGTGACCTCCAGTTGACAAGCGAGAAAGGAATAAAATGGAGCTGAAAAATAGCCTAACTATAGGCAAAATGTGTGAAACGTTATAAAAACATGATGTGGTAAACAAAAATTATGTTTTGATGAATGGAAACTGGCGACGCGGTGGCGCAGTGGGTAGCACGTTTGCCTCACAGCAAGAAGGTCGCTGGTTCGAGCCTCGGCTGGGTCAGTTGGCATTTCTGTGTGGAGTTTGCATGTTCTCCCCGTGTTCGCGTGGGTTTCCTCCGGGTGCTCCGGTTTCCCCCACAAGTCCAAAGACATGCGGTATAGGTGAATTGGGTAAGCTAAAATTGTCCGTAGTGTATGTGTGTGAATGGGTGTGTATGGATGTTTCCCAGAGATGGGTTGCGGCTGGAAGGGCATCCGCTGCGTAAAACATATGCTGGATAAGTTGGCGGTTCATCCCGCTGTGGCGACCCCAGATTAATAAAGGGACTAAGCCGAAAAGAAAATGAATGAATGAATGAATGGAAACTAAAATTTATAGTGACAAAGAAAAGTCCCTGATATTTCATGACTTCATTCATTCATTCATTTTCCTTCGGCTTAGTCCCTGATATCAGCAGAATGAACCGCCAACTATTCCGGTATATATTTTACGCAGCAGATGCCCTTCCAGCAGCAACCCAGTACTAGGAAACACCCATACACTATCGCATTTACACCAGTTCACTTATACTGCATGTCTTTGGACTGTGGGGGAAACCGGAGCAGCTGGAGGAAACCCACACGAAAACTCCACACAGAAATGACAACTGGCCCAGTCAGGACTCGAACCAGCGACCTTCTTGCTGTGAGGAGACAGTGCTGACCACTGAGCCACCGTGCCGCCTGTTACTTCATGAAATGGAGTAGACATTTTAAAATTCCATGGTCTTCCAGAAATTCCATGACCTGTGGGAACCCTGATGACACACTACTGTCACAAATTCAGCAGTAAGATTAGTTCTAAAGGAGTGGTTTTATGCTTTTTAGACTTTCAACTTAATCTTTAGTGTGTAATATTACTATCTGAGTGTGGAAAAACGTCTGTGAAGCACAAAAATCCATCCAGAATTTAAATAACTACTAAATAACTATGCAACTGTGCAAGTTGTAGTGTGTTGTCACCGTGACCAACAGACACAGTTTCACAGGTCTAATATAACCTACTGACATGCATGCAATTTTTTCCCCAACATTCACAGACACAACCAACGTCGTATGAACTTTTGTGCTTTAACCCAAATCTTGTGTTTATTTGACTATTTTGACTTTAAAGGGTTAGTTCACTCAAAAAACTTAAGTTCTGTTATTAATTACTCACATTAATTACTTTGATTTCCAGTTTACAGGCAATGTTCTTAAAACATTCTATAACATTCCTTAAAAGTTGTGTAAATGTTAGCACGTAACATTATTAAAATAATGTTTTGAGGCATTCTTGTGACATTGAGAGAAAAACATTATTAGAACATTGATGAAATGTTAATGGAGTGATCTAATAATGTTTTAAATAACGTTTAATATAACATGAGACTGAAATATTATGAAAATGTTTTGAATAACTGTATTCTAACCAAAAAAAAATGTTAATACATTGTCTAAAAAACTGAATATTTTAAACATTCCAAGAACCATCCACAATAGTGTTTTTATAACTTACTGAGAATGTTGGAGAAACATAATGAGAACATTACTGATATAAAGTTTTAAATAACGTTCTGAGAACATTAATATAACATGAGACTGAAATTGTTGAATTGAAACCCTTATTATAACCAAAAATGAATTTATAAGAGCATGCAAAAAAAAAAAAGGTTTATAATTAATAACTTAATGGGAATGTAAAATGCTAAATCGAATATTGAACTGAAATTACATAATTTCAAACAAAATCCATCTGAAACAAAGTTTGTTTTGAGTTTGTTAAAAACAGATCTCAAAAGTGTACATTTGGGGGAGTTCCTTTTGTCTCATAAACACCTTTGAGCTACTGTTGGTCTGTGGCGATTATGTAATCAGTGGGTGTGTTCTGGAACTCCGCCTTCTTTGACTTGTGATATTTCCAGACAATTAATTTTTCGTATCCAGGGAGGCTAGACAGGGGAACATCATCCAAAACAACAACATCAATTTAGCAACAGGAATACACTGGAGGGTCGAGTAGCAGAGCTGCTATAGCTACCATCTTTGTTGTGTTTAGGGGTACACACGAGCGTGACTCATTTACAACCCCGCCTACTGCAGCATGGGGTGTTGGAATGTTCAAAAACAGTATGCCATCACTCAGCATTTTCAAACTACTTTTTGCCCTCAAACAAAGAATAGAACAGAATTCCATTTGAAATATATCAGGGCTTTAAGGGCCGGGACACACTAAGCCGACAGTCGGTTGTTGGGCTTCATTGTTCCGTCGGTCAGGCTAGTTGGTTTGGTGTGTTCCACACGTCGCCTCTCGTCTGGTTAACGCCGGAGCTCGTTGGCCCGATTCAGCATGTAGAATCGGTGTGGGACGTCAGCTGAAAAGAGTGCTCTGACTGGATATTCAACAACACATCAGACCACGAGTGTGACGTAGAGAAGTGATGTAGCAAGTAAACAATTCAAGTCAAGAGACATCACAAAGAGGCTGGCTGTAATGTCTCTACATTTTCAAGTATTTGCAAATGATATGGATTATTAGATTATCAGATATATTTGCACGATCGAATGCCTCCATGATGACTGACAATTACTGTGATAATGGTACTAAACGCTGCTTAGTTTAAGTTTTGTCTGTGCAATTCAGAAGTTTGGTTTCGCTTTTGCAGAACGAGAAAACAGATCCTGCCGCCCGACCGGCTCTCGAGAACGTGGCTCTCGTTTCAGTCAGCTTTCGTCCGTTTGGTGTATTCATGCACAGCTTTTTGGTCCAGATCCATCCAGACATGAGCCGACAACACAGTTGGGTTTCATCGATACTGGTGTGTCCCAGCCCTAAGGGAAAGTTAACATTAAATTTTCACAAACAATGTTGCCATGACTGTTTTACTCATATATAAGTAGGATTTTGGAATTTTGGGATATATTCATATGTTTTTTACAGTAAGTAGTTTTTTTTTTTAAATATCTACACTTGGTAATGCGTAGCTCTGGCTACATTTCTATAAAACCTAAAATACTGCACTATTCTTATGAAGCATTCACAAGACAACACAGGCTGTAATGTGAGCTAAATGTAGAAAATATTTCCTAAATGTAGAAACATTGACACATTTGTGTATAAATTGTGCTAATCGTTGCAGTTTTTTGAGGTCTTTGAGGAATATAATATTGTAAAAAAAAAAAAAAAACAGCACGAAAAAGAGGTGTATTCATCAATAATTTTCTCTATGATCACAATTTGTGTGAAGGGAACAAAAGGTATTTTACAACTCCTTAGGATCATGTCAGCTATAAACATCAACAAAACGTGTGCAAGTAATGTAACCAGTATTTACGATAAGCCTTGGTTGCCAAATAATGCCTTATTTCATTTTTACTTGTGTACGAAGGCAATGTACCTTTTTTTTTATCTGATACTTTTAGTCTACATTTTATTACCTTGTTAATTTAGTATCAAATGTTCAGAGCATTTATTTATTTTACTTTTCACTTAGTTTGTATTGTTTTAAACAAAAGATGTAAAAAAAAAAAAAAACACACACACACACACACACACACACACACACATCCTGTTTTCTTTTCCTCTCATTTTTTTGTTCAGCAGGTTGGAGCCAATCATTTCGGCTTTTCAAAGGCCTGCTGATAATAGCAGGTTGATTAAAGCGCTGGAGGAAGGGTGGACAGACGGGGCCACTTCAATTAAGTCCAGTTTGAGGAAACTAACATTCTCTAAAACCCTGCACAGTCCTATTGTGCATCAAAGTGAGCTGATTGGCAGTACAAATCACTGATTCACCAAAACACTTTTTTTTTTTTTTTTTTTTTTTGCAAAATAGAGTGCAGGGAATGCTTTGCTCAAAAATGTGTACAGTTTGAAATGGAATAGAGTTGTCAAAAGCTTGAAAGTTATCATCCATTTCAAGTTGGCAGTAGACAGAGACAAACTTCTGTTTTTGTTATCTGCATAATTGAGGAAAAAGAATTTAAAGATATAATCTAATGCTGTAGTATCTGAAGAAAAGAACTATGCCTGGCATTTTGCGTTTACGTTAGATCTGCTGCCAAATGATTTCAGCTTGAACAAAAAGAAAAGAGAAATGGATATTATAATGAGTTATGTACTAATAACCGATGTGCTTATTATTGTATGATTTTTGTCCAAACAAACAAAACTCCTGCTGTGTTCCTAGAAGAGAGGAAGTCCAGTAGATAATTCAGGAAATGGGCAGAACGTAATTAGCAAAAGTTCCTGAAAAATGTCCTGATATATTTTGATTTAGCAGAATATATAAATCTTTGCAAAGTGATTTTGAAAGGTACTGTTTAGATTTTAAGCATTTACTTAAACAAATATTCGTTTTATACTTGTTCGAACTACTTATTTAAAATGAGCTGAAACAACACAATTCTTGAGGGTTTTTTTTAGGGACAACTTAATTGTTTTATGTTCAATCCACTAAAATTTGTACAACCAATTAAGTTAATTTTGAAATCGATTTATGTTGGGACAACATAAAATTGTGTAGAACACAGCTTTTTACAGTGTTGGCAGAATTTAGTTCTTACACTGTAAAAAATGCTGGGTTCTAAGCAATTCCTTCATGTTGTCCCAACACAAATCAATTAAGTTAACAATCGTTTTTACAAATTTAAGTGGATTGAACATACATCCCCAAATCAGTGGTGGTTTTGATTCGTGCAACACATTTAAAAAAAAAGTTGGAACAGTAAAGCATTTACCACTTTGTGATGTTGCCATTTCTTTTCACAACACTTAAAAGATGTTTAGGCACTGTAGACACCAAATTATGAAGTGTTTCAGGTGTAACTTTGTCCCATTCTTCCAGTAAACAAGTCTTAAGGTGGCCAACAGTACAGGGTCTTCGTTGTTGCATTTTGCGCTTCAAAATGCACCACACATTCTCTATTGGAGACAGGTGGGGACTGCAGGCAGGCCAGTCAGTTACTGTTTTAACTGGCATTTGTGTATGTAACTACGTATTGTGGTACTTGACAAAGGTTTGCCAAAGTAGTCCTGAGCCAATGTGGTGATATTACTTATAAATGAATGACAATCTTTGATGTAGTGCTGCCTGAGGGATCAAAGATCATGGTAGTTCAGCTTAGGCTTGCGCCCTTGTCTTTTACGCACTGAAATTCCTCCAGATTCCTTGAATCTTTTATGCACTGTTGAAGGTGAACTATCCAAATGCCTTCCTATCTTTTTTTGAGTAACATTATTTTTAAACATTTCAATAATTTTCTCGTGTATTTGTTGGCAAACTGGCGATCTTCGGTCCATCTTTGTTCCTAAAGGACTAGACCTTTTTTTGATGCTGCTTTTGTACCAAATCATAATTACAATCACCTGTTGACATCACCTGTTTCAAATCACATCATTATTTAATCAATTTACCTCATTACTAGCCCAAAATTGCTCCTGTCTCAACTTTTTTTGAAAGAACCAAAATTGCAATATGTGTTTGACAAAAATCATGAGGAACACATTAAATAATGTTTGTTGTATTGTCTGCAATGAAATACAAGTCAAAGTAAATTTGGAAATCCCTACTTTTTTTTTTTTTTTTTTTTTGCGTTTTCTATACCGTCCCAACTTTTTCTAATTTGGGGTTGTAAAACAATTAGGTGTTCCCCAAAAACTTAAGAATTGGGTTGTTTCAACTAATTTTAAATAAGTAGTTTGAATGAGCAACAAAAGTCATTGTTTGAGTGTTTTCCGTTAAATTGCTTCTTGCTTAAATGATTAAAAAAAAAAAAATAAACATTGCAACACACTCTTTAAGTTGTGTGTAAGTTGTAGATGATCTCAGGTACTAAAGGTACTTAAAAAAACACACACACACACTGGTCAAAAACGAGTGCCATTTCAGTGCCAGTTTTCTTCAAAGTATATTTTCAAAAATGATTTGTATATGTATATGTATATATACTGTACACACACAAAATAGATAAATAGAGACCACTTGGATGTTCCTATTTTCACTGCATTTACAAATGATAAAATTTAGGGGGCCAGAGGCTACCACCTTGAGCCACCGCTGCATCACATAATGCATATATATAGAGTAAGGGAGCATAAAGTTTAACAAACAAGATGCTAACTTGTGATTGTTCTTGATTACCAACATCCAACGCACTGATTGCTTGCCTGTCTGGGTTTCCCTCCTGACCCCTTATCAGATGGGACACGTTTTCCCACAGCCACTCACCACAGGAAATTAGGGTGTGGTGGCTTCGGGACGGGGTGCTGTTGGCATCTACAATCCTCTAGATCAGACAGAGGTGCCACGACAGGATCTAAAGTTTCAGTAAAGACCCCTACACTCTCTGTCAGATCCTGCGAATCTGGTCAAGAGTTCATTATAGCATGTTAAATCAGGAATTCTGTTGGACTGTCATTTTCAATGTTATATTCTGAGAGGTGGCAGACAACATGGGTAGATTTTTATTCAAATTATTTGGGGGAAAAGCTATAAAATGTGTCAAAATGTGCTCAAACCATCCTGAAGTATGAAAATGTAAGTGCTTTATAAGGATGTGGTTTCATATGAATTTAAAAAAATGTATACGATTTAGAAACAACGTAGGTAACGCTTTAGAATAATTCAGCTGTAAGTCATTCAAATCTATCTCGCACACGCACACAGCAGTTGTGTTTAAGTTTCAACGTATATGAAAACATGAAGAAATTAATATCAACCTCTGCATAAACAGTATTTTACATGTTTACTGGCATCTTTTCACTCAAAAAAAAAATGACAGCATGAGCTGAGTGATATGACATGATGCATAAACATGCATTGAAGACTTATACTCAGCAGTCTTCATGTGTTTGTTGAGTCATTACAAACATATGCAGCAAATTTCACAATATACACGTTAAACTAACAAAAGATACATTTTTAAACAGTGTGAATTAGGTGTGTTTCCATCAAGTTGTTAGAGTGTCTGACTGTAGTATTGGTAAAATAACCAACAGTAAAACATCAGCATAATGGAGAAAGCTGACTGGTCATGTGAGTGTAATGTTTATGTTATGGACAGAACGTAGGACAAAAATTGGTGGGTTAACAGAATTTATTGGATCAAAAAGGTCAAGTAAGGCAGTCTGTCGTTCAAAAAGGACTGAAGGGTCGAACACAGAACTGGATCTTCTTAAAGAGAAACTCAAAAAGGCCACCCGCTCGGCCCAGAGGGAGGAGAAGGCTGGAGGATTCTGTCAGCCCACCACTGCGACGCGGAGAACCTCTGACTTCCAGGCGCTGACAGTCTGGGCAAAGTGACAGATGAAAGCACACTTCTCACAGGTTCAGCCAAATTGCACACACAACAAAGAATGTGACAGGACAAGACAGTACTGGATATACAGGTAAGTTTGACTTAGGGTAACGCACAAAGCAATAATAAACTGACAAGAGAGGGTATGAAAGGGAAGGGAGATATAAGGACCCCAATAAGAGTAAAGCAATTGTAAAGCTTGCGCTGATTACAAGGATTAACAGCTGAGAGCAGGGCACAGAGGGGAAAGACTTAAGGATCAAACCTGGTCCATGACAGTTTATTCAGGAAATGTGTTTCCATCTCCCAGTATTTGCATTAACCCGTTTTCGCATAAACCAGAAACCAGCAAAAATTAAGGGATTTTTATTCTAACTTGGCATTTTTGTCTCTCGTTTCTTATGCAATACTTCAAAATGTGCATTATCACAGGATGAGTGAAACCCAGTTAATGTTAATGAACAATAGGCCTACATCTTCAATCAATATCTTAACATTTTGTTGGTCAGATTTACATGAAAATATATATTATTGTACTGAATTAACTCACATGAAAATGTTTGAAAATATATAGCCTAGTATTGCTTCAAGCTATTGGTGATGTGATGAACACCACTGTGAATGCAACTTAAAATAAAGTACAATTTTACACTGTAAAAGTTTAAATAATAATCAATTATTCACTGTTTTAAATTACCCACAATAACAATATCATGCATTTTTCATTATCATGATATATTGCATTACTGAATATCGGCACGTCTACTCTGTGAGCCAAATACGACCCAGGTGATACGTTTTTTATTGCAGTTTTTGTTTTCGTGAATCAGCCAGAGGCCGCTGTGTATGCTTTTTGAGATCTCAAATTTCTCTAGTGGGTGCCATTTGCATCTGCTCTTCTTGCGTAAATCCAGCAGAGGCCGCTGTTGACTGACTGACTGACTGATCAACTGAGCTAAACCCAACCGATAATGTTTTTAAAAAGCACCGATTGACCTGCCCACCGACTTCCCTTAACCCAACCGACAGCGTTTTCAAAAGCAATCCAGAAAAAGAAAAGCCCTCACGGCAGCCTGATTTTTACCACGTTTTCAGATTTTACCACATTCTCACCCTGTTAATTACTTGTTTATTTTAAATTTTGCCTTTTGTTTTTGTTTTACCTACTTTCTGGAATCATTCTTCGCCGGACTCGAACCCCGTTGTCTTGATCAACTGCGCTCCAAGTCACAAGTCTGCCGGCATACGTGGCGAGCCACTGGAGAAACTGTTATCAGTGGTAAAGCCATCCACATGGAGGTAAGCGGTCAGCTGGTAGTGCGAAAAGGAAGTGCATCATACCACCCCGTAGCATTTGTTTTGAAGATGAAATGCAGCCAAATGTCTGGCTACATAATTTGCGATCTCCAGAAATGTATATAGGGCTACGTTTTCAGATTGAGCCTATGTTGAAATCATCACTGGGGTCTTGAACATTCCTGAAACAGATCACCAGGCAGAATTTAGTTGGAGAACCATCTATGAAATGTTGTACAGTGCCTATAGTTGGACACACTTTCCATCATTCGGGGTGTGCAGGGGCCCGGGGCTCCTCTGACTGACCCGGGTCAGTTTTTGTACGGATGCAGTTGAGCAGCTGTGGGATCTGGGATGATGAATCGGTGAACAGCTGCTGTTTTTCAGAGCAGGTCGGCACAGATTCACTTACACCTCTAACCTCAAACATATAACAAATGAGCTCTGGAGTGAGCTAGATTTTTTCATGTAATGATAAGTATGCAAACACATTCTGAGGTGAGAGTGTATTTTGAGAGTGCTGAATGGAAAAGATTGATAGAGAATGGTGAATCTTACATGGTTCATTTCACACTCACAAATACTTGCTGTCTCCATAAACCTGTGGCCTTAATCAGTGAGACTATGTTCACTTAAAATTATAATTCTGGGTAATATTTTATTTTGATGATCCCCTAGAAATTCTGTTTACTACAAGTACGTTTCCAACAGCTTGTGAACTAGTTATTACTGTATTATTGTTAGTGAGAAAACATGTTTTGTATAGTATTTTTAACATTTTAAACATTTATTATCACTAAATAGTGATGTCAGTGAGATAAAAAACTATGAAAACAATTACTGAGCAAAATTTTTAAGCTTTCTTAAAATGGTTATGAATGGTAACAAAGGCAAAATATTGAATGAATTAGATTTATTTTCTCATGTAGAATATGACTTTGAATATATGCCATAGAACTGTTCCATTTAGAGTCATTTAACATTAATTGTACATTATTAAGGTTCAAATACACAAACAACAAGGAACAGTATGACCAGGCTGTTAAAATAAACAAAAAAAAAAATCACTTCTAAGATCTCTGACAACACCACTGACTCTAAACAGAAAGCAGCCGGGTTTGTCACCTTTTGCACTCTCGAAACATTTTCAATGTAGTCTTTGCTATTTGCAGCACATATTTTTATTTGCATGTGTTTCGAGAATTTCCGTATATGTATGTTGTCAAATTGATGAAGATGTTTTCTCAGTTTGTAAGTGTTTTTTCTATTTGTATGTGTTTAAGTTCTCTTAAGTGCATGTAAATGACAGGGGCATATCTAATAGCTCATAGTAACGTGTTAGCTAACGCTGCACAAATATTTTGGAGCATATTTGTAAGTTAGTTGATCTCCATTGGATCCTGGTAAAGCACACATCAGAGGGATGAAGACTCCTTCGCTGGGTTGCTATGGTTACTACTAATATTTGAAGGAAGTGCATTTATTTAGAACTGTGATCAAAACTGCATTAAACACTTTTAGTGCACACAATTCAGCCAATCAGAATCAAGACTTTCAACAGATCATGTAATAAAAGAAAATAAATGCACAGCAAAGGTGGTGATGAAGCCATGGCATGAAACAAAGTGGATGTTACACCTCGGGTGTGTATTATTTTCAAACAATTCAACAGACTGGAGTCAATTATTCCACTTATACTATGGTTAAGACACTTTTTAGATGTTATATTTCAAGACATTTGTCAGGTTTTTGTCCTCAAACTGCTTATGTCTGTAGGATTTGTTTCTTATGTATCTCATCTGAAGCCTTTTTGTTTTGTTTGTAGGCTGTGAAATAAACTAAATCATTCAGTGTATCCAATGAAAACCTGCCTGGAACTACTTTAGCTGCGCATACAGTATATCTGAAAATAACTGCACACTTATAATGTTCCTCCAATCAGAATCAAGTATTAAACAGCCCCATAGTTTAAGCCCTAATACCCAAGTTTCCTTTTAATAACAGTTGTAAACAGTGCTTTATAGTCAACAGGATGTCCAAAGGGACCATAAAAATAAAGTGTTAGCCAGAATTGTAATATCTGGGTAAAATGTTGCTTAAAATAAGGATTCCATAAAAAATGTCAAGTATGTTTGTTCTTTAATAATTAACCAGTGATAAATACAGAAGTGACCTCAGCAACTCCCCTGTTTTAAGATTACTCCCATCCCTCATGGCACTGAACCGATCATTTGATTTGTTTTTAAGAAGTTTGAAACCTACACCTTATGTTTACTCAAGCGGTATGTGTTTCTGGGACAAACACTCGCAGAATGTTTAAAATGCACCTCTTTCTTTTCCAGACTGCAGAGAGATGCATGACGTGTGATATAGGAGAGCTGATCATATAGACATACCATTCCCACACAGTCAACTAGTCCTGGGTTATGTCACATGCACCCAGCTTATCTGCCCTAAAGACTGAACTCCTTCACCAGTCAAATGTGGAGCACAGATGGACTCGGTGATGATGACAAGGGAAGGTTATTAAAGTTTTGCATTCGTTTTTATATCATAGTATTTTTACATTTGCTGTACATTTAATTTTAGCCTTAGTTGATTCAATAATGTTTTTGTTCGTTTTAGTTTTAGTTTAGATTTTATTTTGTGAACACATTTTTATTTAGTTAACAGAACAAGTCCAGTGTCAACCAAAGCAAAGTTTAGTGTTTGCACAGGTTACATGAATTATTGTGCTGCAAACCTCTTTAGTTATAAAAATAAAATAATAGTTTGAGCAAACTCTGAACCCAAAACCACACAAATGCAACTTAAATGAAAATACTGTCGTGGGTCAGGTTTGATCTGGCACTGCGCATTACACACATTACACACCGCGCATTACACACCTTGCTATTTTGATCTGATTTTCTCCTCTACCTATATGGAGGCTTATTGCCAGATTATTGTGATTTCACGTCTATTAATTCTGTGCTGTTCATACTGCTTTATTGTTACCAGTTCGTTTAAGTTCTGTCCAGTCTCTTTGTTTGTTTGACATCTCCTACCTGTGATCTGCGAAGTCATCCTGTTGTTTGAGTCCAGCCTCTACCTCCGCGCTTGCCAGCTCCAACACCCTCTCTGCTACATGGGTTCTCTCCGCTACATGGGTTCTCTCCTTGCCCTGCTCCTGCAACCATCCTCACCACAGGCCCAGAGGGTGAAGTTTACGTTGCTTTAAAACCAGTCTGTGTTCCCCCAGTGATGACCGGCGAATGGCAGCTGCTTTTGTTATCTTTTAACTTTAAAATAAACTATCATTTTGGCATTATCTGTTCTGCGTTTTCTGTCCAGCCTTGACAAAAAAGGAAAAATTATAAAGAATTCAGACAAACTTCCTCATTTAAAAAAATGCTGGGTTCCACACAATTCCTTTTTGTTGTCTTAACACAAATTAATTACATTAAAGGTGCTGTATGTAAGTTATTGACTCTTCTAAAGCATAAAAATACCATAATATGTTTGCAGATATTTAAGAAACATGTCAAGTGAACACTCTTGATTATCGGAAAAACAATGCTGAAGTCAGATATTCTGCTTTGAAAATGTGTTTTCTGTGCCAGAACAGCTGTCTCTGTGTTGGTTCTTTTAACCTGTCCACTGCCAGTTTAGCCAATTATATTTCAGCACACCGGGTTGGCTTGGTGGAAAACCGCATATTTGATTCATTCAGTCAGGAAGGCTCTCAAAGCATGCGCCCGCGACCTCCGGTGGACAGTAGCAGACTCCGAAATGAGACGCAGATTCAGAGTTCCACATGAGGTGGTTATTAATTAGCAAATAATATAAATATTACGAACGTAAACATTAGGTGAGCTGGTTACATTGTAACCAGACGAAACATGACAGAAACATTTAAATACAGCCATTCAGAAGCACATAATATATGTGTACTTACTGCACTCCAACGAAATGGTAAGGTTTATAATCGAATTAATACATATTAAACCTCTTAACATTATAAAATGTACATGCTGAATCACTGATAATGTGTTTTATTTTGAGTCACAGTTCTAAAGTTCAATTTCAAACGGTTTATTTTATTTTCAAGTTCTGAGGTGAATCTGCTGCTGCTTTCAGTAGTATGGCAATAAATGTCATGTAAAATGGCATTCAAACTCACATTGTTAGCATTAAACACTGAATAAAGCACATGAGGTGTACCTGAGGCGATCATCGTCAGTCTTCTGTTGTTCAGCTGCAAGAAATAGAAGCCATTTCTAATATATCAATTCGAAGTGTTGGTTAGAACAAAAACTCCTTTTAATATGTAAACATTTCTATCATTTCTAAACATTTCTTCTATCGCATAACGTTGCTTTAATTTAGAACACTATGTAAATCAGCCTTTAGGCTTTATAGAATGCATCCAGGAATGCAATACCTAGTTCAACCACTGGGTGTCAAACTTACATACTGCACCTTTAACTTAATTGCTTTTACAAATTTAAATGGATTGAATATAAAACAATTAAGTTGTACCCAAAACTATTGTGTTGATTCATCTGATTTTAAATAAGTAGTTTGAACAAGCAGCAAAAATCATTTTTTGAGTGTAGTTAAACCTGCCTTTGGGTAAATTAAGACATTTCTTTCTGTAAAAGCAAAGAAAAATAAATTTTAAAAAGTCTGTAAAAGCGACATCTGCAGGTGCTTCTCTAAATGTTTGCAGGTCAGATTTTCCACCACAGAATGAGTGCTAATTAATTCTAAAAACGATTATTAAGTTTTGCTAATCAGAATTTTATTTCAGTCAGTGTTTCAGTGACTTTTGTTAATTTCAGATAGTTTTAGTTTTTTGTTTGTGATGTAAAAAATATATATATTTCAGTTAACAAAAAGGATTTTCGCCATTAGTTTTAGTCTTTGTTTACTAAAATAACCTTCATTTATTGAATGCACAACCCGAAACCTCATGTTATGACATTGAGTAAACAATCCCAAGAATCTAATCTTGTTCTAATCAACTTTGTAAAGCATGAGAACAGCTTTGTTGGAAGTATGAAGGGAGGACTGCGTGTTAATGAAGAGAAGACCATGCGAGGCCTGCGGTGCTGTGCTATACAACAGTCAACACTAGAGGCAAAGCTGTGATTTACTGAAGAGGTCAGTCTGAGACCTCTGCATAAGGGGAGTTCTGGGTTACAAATCCTTTGAAAGAGGACACTGGTTAATACTCTAATGACCCACAATGCTGCTACGATCCCACCAGACTCCAAAACATGCACGATTATCCTTGAGGAATTGTTCAGTTTGAGATCTGATATATTTCTGCTGACAGAAAGCTTTAAAGGTCTTCCAGCAGATCCTGTTTTTTTAAGCCATAATATGATTTTTAAGAGGTTTTTGAGATTGTAAATTTAAATATATAATCTTAAAATCAGCCATGTTGAACTGTATCCTTGGCACTTTTATTGTGGAACTGAAATTAATGTTTACAGGCACTTAATTGCATGCAATTTCCATACATACATATATATATATATATATATATATATATATATATATATATATATTCATTCATTCATTTTCTTTTCGGCTTAGTCCCTTTATTAATCTGGGGTCGGCACAGCGGGATGAACCGCCAACTTATCCAGCATATGTTTTACGCAGCGGATGCCCTTCCAGCTGCAACCCATCACTGGGAAACATTCATACACACTCATTCACACACATACACTAGGGACAATTTTAGCTTACCCAATTCACCTATACCGCATGTCTTTTGGACTTGTGGGGGAAACCGGAGCACCCGGAGGAAACCCACGCGAACACGGGGAGAACATGCAAACTCCACACAGAAATGCCAACTGACCCAGCCGAGGCTCGAACCAGCGACCTTCTTGCTGTGAGGCGAACGTGCTACCCACTGCGCCACCGCGTCGCCCCCATATATATATATATATATATATATTCATTCATTTTCTTTTGGCTTAGTCCCTTTATTAATCTGGGGTCGCCACAGCAGAATAAACCGCCAACTTATCCAGCATATGTTTTACGAAGTTGATGCCCTTCCAGCTGCAACCCATCACTGGAAAACACCCATACACTCTCATTCACACACATACACTACGAACAATTTAGCTTACCCAATTCACCTATAGCGCATGTTCTTTGGACTTGTGGGGAAAACCGGAGCACCTGGAGGAAACCCAAGCCAACACTGGGAGAACATGCAAACTCCACACTGAAATGCCATCTGACCCAGCCAAGGCTCGAACCAGTGACCTTCTTGCTGTGAGGCGACAGTGCTACCCACTGCGCCACTACACCACGATATGTGTACATCTCTGCATCTAATTTCAGATTTTAAGTGAACTGTCAAATGTAGTGAAGTGAAGTGTGAAGTGAAGTGTAGTGTAGTGTGGCCAAGTATGGTGTCCCATACTTGGAATTTGTGCTCTGCATTTAACCCATCCAAGTGCACACACACAGTTAGTGAACACACACATACCGTGAACACACACCCGGAGCAGTGGGCAGCCATGCTGCGGCGCCCGGGGAGCAGTTGGGGGGAACGGTGCCTTGCTCAAGGGACTCACCTCAGTCGTGGTATTGAGGGTGGTGGAGAGTGCTGGTCATTCACTCCCCCCACCCCCAATTCCCGCTGGTACCGAGTATCGAACCAGCAACCTTCGGATCACGAGTCCAACACTCTAACCACCAGGCCACGACTGCCCCTGACTGTACTGATTAACATTTATAGAAAATGCATAAAAATAAGTGAACTAAAAATAAGTGAACTTGTTTAAAGCAAAAGATTATCGCATCATAATGGTTTATCTGTTAAGTTGGTTAATTTCATATCTCTCTGAACATTCACAGTTTGTCTATTTGGGTGGTCATAGATCACGGACGGTCCTCCTGCATCAGGGTGTTCCCACATCAGGAACGCCAGTTCCCTGGACTCTTTTAGACTCACCTTTTTAGTATTGCTTTTAATTTATGAGGATTTCCGTCATTTTTAACTATTTGTTGCGTTTTGGTATCCAATTGTTTTTTTGTATTATTGTTTTGTAGCGCTTTGAGTTTGAGAAAAGCGCACAAGTAAACAATTATTATCATTATTATTATGTACTGTGCAAATGTACTTTATGTACTGTATACAGTAGTCAACATTTGAAGTGGATCATCACCTTTCATCAAAGTTATTTCATCAAAACTATTTTTATACTTTTCACTATACTTTTGTGTGTGTTTATATTCATTCATTTTACAGTCTCAAATAAACTCACCTTTTTTAAGTCATGTTGATTTAGAAGTGTCCCTTTCATGGCTTCTTCTTCAAGTTTAACTCAGTTATCTAACTGTTTTGTTTGGTTACTTACCAAAATATGCCTTATCAAACTGTAATGAAACCTGAACATACAAACAAGTAGGCAGCAAGAAGCAACAAAAAGACTAACAAATCATTTGTTTTCACAAATTCCCATTTTTGGGGTTTTTACATGGGGATTTTTTTTCAATAACTTTCACTCTGAAGCCATTTCCAAATGTTTGAGTTTTTAAGCTCTAAAAAGCTCAAAAACACTGTTTTCTTATTTCAGTTGAAAATGTTGTCAAAGTACCCATTAGAAAGTGCACTGCACTGTAAAATGTAATAGAGTTAACTTAGGAAATGTGTGGAATCTGATCCCCTACATTTAGTAATAAAATCAGCCCCTCAGTTTGAGATGATAAAGTTAATAAAAAAAATTATAATTGTAGATAAATAAACTTGGATATTGCTAACTTAATTGAGTTCTTAGTTCAGTCAGGTTAAGGATATCTGAACAGTATATTTACATTTTAATAAATTCAAATAGATGAATGTTTTATTGCATATTTTTCACGGAATTTAAACAAACTTGCTAAGATATTAGGATTTAATATACTCAAGTATTAGTATCCCCTCAGGGGTGCCCAACCCTTAGATCTACCTTCCTGCAGAGTTCAGCTGCAACCTTGATCAAACACATCTGTCTATAATTACCAAGTGCTCCCTCAGATCCTACTTAGTTGGTTTAGTTGTGTTTGATCAGGGTTGCAGCTGAACTCTGCAGGAAGGTAGATCTCCGGGAACACGAGTTAAGCACTGCTGCCCTAGTTACTGTTACTAATTTGTATTAGTTTTATCAACTCAAAAATGTACTTGTTAAATTTATTACTATTCAGTCAATCAGTATCCACAAGTTCCCTAAGCACAATCAACTAACTATATTTGCAGTGGTCCATTAAAACTCAGTTAAACGCTTAATAATCTAAGGACTGTGTAGTCTTAATTTGACACAGGGGATATTGATATTACTATAATTTTTTTTTGTCCTTTTCATCAATTTAGTTAAGATCTGGAGATTTGGAGACCAGGGCAACATCTTAAATTCTTCATCATGATCTTCAAGCTACTCCTGAAGAATGTGTGCAGTGTTTCAGGTGCATTATTCTGCTGAAAACAGATGTAATGAAGTTCATGTGCATGACTGTATTCAGGGTCTTTCCAGCAGTCCAGCAGCATTGTCTTGCTGACCAATCACTCTTGAGACACTGTTTTTGAGTAGAAGCAAGTATGTGGATGCAAATTGTGCTAAAATTGTGGAAAACTTTCAGAAGTCTGGTTTCCATTACTGATTTGTGCTATACTTTTGCAACATTTTCTAAATGTTCACTTGCAAAATGACCCTGTTTCCATTAACAGATGTTATGTGGCTAAAACATATGTTACGCAACTTATCTCACCGTAAGTCATTCCAAAAAATCACTTGGCAAAAATGGCAAAAGTTATGGATGTTGGTAGATTAACGTATAGAACAGCCATATATTTATACTAGCATGTTTAGTTTTCTGTCGGTCCTCCTCAGTGGATTCCATCAGGTCTGTGATGCTGACCAGTAGGAGCACAGAAGTTCTTTCATAACACAAACACGGTGAAACACAAGACAGATGATGGTTTTGGTGGTGCAAGCTGGAATCAATCAATGGAGGTATGGCAGAAAAACGTCTGTCTTTAGAGCACGGTACGCATGCAGTGCGAGTGCAAAGCGCACCCGAGCATGAAACTGAAGACACAACTTAATTTTTATGGGACTGTTCCATATGGATTTATTACTCATTATTACTTTTCAACGAACAAGTATTCTGTTCAATTTATTTCAAGTTTATTTGTATAGCGCTTTTCACAATAATTATTGTTTCAAAGCAGCTTTACAAAAGGTGCACATTATTGCATTACAATCAAAATCAGAAGAGTTAAGGTTATTAGTTACCATAATTTTATTAGTTACTAATAACTTTAACTAATTAACTAGTAGCTAACAGCTTTTAACAGTTAAAGTTTTTAAATATAACCTGTTAACCTGCAGTTATGTAGCATAGGTGATGTCTATGTGTAGATGTTTAATGAAGTGTATTTGTGTATTAAGTGTATGTGTTGTCCTGGAAATCTTCGGTGGTTAGCTCTTCACAGGTCTTGGATCCCATCAATGATGCTGCAAAATCTCTAGGGATGGGCATCACCAGATATAAAATACAGAACAAAGAAAATAATTAGCATAGCTGCTGTTTATAATGTATTTGAACAAGAGATATTAAATGTCAATGCAGAACTGTAATAGTTCATCAAAGACGCAAATCCAGCTGCCACCTTCAGCAAAGCTCCAAATACATGCAGCACGATGGCTTTTATGAACATTTATGAGCATCAATAGCAGTAGATCTATTCTGCAAAACATTCGGTCATGCCTCCTAAATGACTCAACGATATAACTATAGTAATCTCCACTGTACTTAGGGAAAGCACTTTTCAGTGTGAGTTAGTGTGCAAGCCTCTTTTCAAATGAGGGTGGAGCTACAAACGCCTATAAGTCAGCATAGTGGCAGGTTCAAAACAGGACTAACGTTATCTATGTGAAATACTGAAAATGTTAAAAGAAGAAGCTCAGAAAAAGGCTCTCTATGATGAATACGGTGTGCATTTGTGCATCCTAAAACTTGACATTTATAATGCCTCTTAGTCTCTGACATTATCTTTGGCAGATATGGTGGGAAAATTCTAATGCCGGTCGGCTGCTTCTCACTCCGGTCGGCAGGGCTGTCTACACCAATGAGGGAAAGATCGCTCATTGTTTACGCTCTTGCTTCTGGAAGTCAGTCACTAGTTTCATCTTCTCAATGACATTCCATTAATGACAGACTTTCAGGAAGCAGTGTGTAGTCTGACGAGGTTTATTCTACGCAACAAAACAGGAATCTAGGGGTTAAAATCACATAATCTGACAAAGTGACTTGCATAACACACAAAAATGTGTAGTTGAATCCAGCATCAGTATGTGGGACTATATTTTTTCCTATTTGAACACTTATGAAACTCATTCAGGTAAAAAAAAAATCATAAGTGTCATTTTAATAATTAAAAAACATGTTTTAATGACACATTTAATAACATGATTTTATAAGTTATTTATAAGTCATTGCCAGACATTTAATAAATTAGCCAATATCAGGGGTTTATATTTTTAGGTGATTTTTTCCCCCCTGAAGCAGGTTGAATTAGCATCTAGCATCGACAGAATAGCAAAATGGCTATTACATAAAGTATATCACTGTATAAACAAAACTGCAAAATTAGAGCCAAAAAGAGCACAACAAAAAGCAACATTTAAAGCCAAGCAAAGCAGCAACTTAAAGGCAAAACAACAAATAAAACAATTAAAGCCACGCCGTTAAAGCAAAAACTATTGAAACAAGCAGTTAACATAAGACAAAAGTTAAGCATAAAGCAAAACAAAACAGCAGCATCCAGCACACGCCACAGAGAAAGCAGGAGAAGATGCTCAAGCCGCAACTCAATCTATGGTAAAACAGAGCAAAAATCAACCTGCATACCTTTAAAACAGTTGACTACAGGGGTTTCACATACCACTACATGAGATGCCAGTCACCCAGCCGACAGAGCAAGGCTACCATACGGATTACTAATTAAAATTATAAAATACATTTATATTCATAATCGTTCGATATGCACAAGATGTAAAAGGCATAACACTCTACTTACCGAACGAGAAGACAGCAGTCATGAGCACAGCACTATCAAGTGCGATTCCATAAAGCCCACAAGGGCCCCAGGGAGCCACTCAACAGCACAAACAGGAGCCGAACAGACACCAGCCTTCCCAAGCAAAACTCTGAATTAAACCCCAAAACATTTAAATAAAAAAAAGAGAAAGGGCTTAAACAGCAACTACATACCAGCGACACACCCACCCCAGAGAGTCAGCTGAACGATGACGCAATTTCCAGTATTCTCGGATGGCCTTTTATACACCTCTTAATAAGCCCTAGTTAGTAATGGGCGTACACGAATAACATCCGCTACATAATCAACACCTCAAATGTATATTTTAGAAACGGATTCTATTTCTTGCAGCTGAACAACAGAAAACTGACAATGATCAACTCAGGTACACCTCATGTGCTTTATTCAGTGTTTAATGCTAACAATGTTTGAATGCCATTTTACATGACATTTATTGCCATACTACTGAAAGCAGCAGCAGATAGTTCACCTCAGATCTTGAAAATGAAATAAACCGTTTGAAATTGAACTTTAGAACTTTAGACTCAAAACCAACACATATCAGTGATTCGGCATCTACATTTAATAACGTTAAAGAGGTTTAATATGTATTAATTAGATTGTAAACCTTACCATTTCGTGAGTGAGTGCATTTTCTGTGCTTCTGAATGGCTGTATTTAAATTTCTGTCGTGTTTCGTCTGGTCCAAACAGCCAAATTGCTTATCACTGCAAATCTCGTCGTAGCTTGTTGTTAGGACACGGGGTTAACCTGCTCACCTAATGTTTACGTTCGTAATATTTATATTATTTGCTGGTTAATAACCTCATGTGGAACTCTGAATCTGCGTCTCATTTCGGAGTCTGCTACTGTCCACCGGAGGTCGCATTTTGGTTGCGGACGCATGCTTTGAGAGCCTTTTTGACTGACTGAATGAAATATGTGGTTTTCCATCAAGGCAACCCAGGGTGCTGAAATATAATTAGCTAAACTGGCAGTGGACGGGTTAAAAGAACCAAAACAAAGACAGCCGTTCCGGCACGGAATGCACATTTTCAAAGCAGAATATCTGACTTTAGCATTGTTTTTCAGATAAACAAGAATGTTCACTTAGCATGTTTCTTAAATATCTGCAAACATATTATAGTATTTTTATGCTTTAGAAGAGTCAAAAACTTACATACAGCACCTTTAACGGTTGAATAAGTGCATCATCCGGGTATTTAAAGTGCACTTTTTCTTTTTAGAATAAAAATTATATTTCAGTGTGAATGCACTACTTACACTATTTATACTACAAAATGGCCTAAAATAGTACGATTTGGAAAGCACCTTATATGTTTTATGTAAAATATACCTAAAATGTCAACATTGTCAGATCAGAATGTTAAAAAAACCTAAATGTAAATTAAAAGTTTTAAAAACAACTAACTGTTGTTTTGTTGTGTTTGTTTTAATAAAGTAATTGATGGATTCAATATATTTGCTATTTAAAACGACTACAAATTGTCAAAATGTGTCATAATAATAAGCCAGTAGTTAAGATTGGCACTTAAAGTGTTACACGTTTGTATTCCTATGGATGTCAATAGATGCTGGTTTTGTTTTGTGTTCATGATAAAAGGTAATAACCACCTGAAGGTGAGGAAATGGTGAGGAAAGTTTAGTTTTTCAGTGATATAAAGTCCACATAAGCCGGAAGTTGCTGAGACTATCAGTATGTTGATGTACTTCCAACTGAAACTGAATATTGAGCAGGGGGCGGGGCTTTCTTTTTGTGCATCATTCCCTCATAGCAAACTAACAGTATAAGAGGGGCGTGGTTAAGAATATTGTGGCTGAAGCCGTCAAACTGATGTCATTAGAGAAGGATTGCCACTTCAAACGCAGAAGCAAATGCTCAGACTTTGATTGAAGATTACCAAAACAAACTTTTTTTTCAGTGGATTACATTGAACCAAGTAATTGTTCATCTAAATCAGGGGTGTCCAAACTCGGTCCTGGAGGGCCGGCGTTCTGCAAAGTTTAGTTCCAACCCCAATCAGACACATGGGCTAGCTAATCAAGCTCTTACTAGGTATTCTAGAAACATCCTTGCAGGTGTGTTGAAGCAAGTTGGAGCTAAAATCTGCAGGACACTGGCCCTCCAGTACCGAGTTTGGACACCACTGACTTAAAGAATAACAATGTGTGCTAGCAAAATAATTGATTTCACACAGACTTTAATGTCTTAAATCAAACTATATGTTACTCTACACACTGTTTTTACTTGTTACATTGTGGGTTACCAAAAAAGTATTTCTTTACTTAGGTAGTGAGAAGGAAATTACCCACAGCACTTGTTTGCTGCATGTACACTCTACTGCTCAACTCTCAATCATCAGGGTGTGTTCAGCCTACAAGAGGAAGCACAAAACACATCCAAAACTATATATAGGTCTGCAATAATCCAAATATCACAATAACTATAAATCCATTACCTATATTTACAATGTCTAAACTCATTTACTATTTTAATATGAAAAATGTGGCCAGCCGGTGGTAAGCCATCAAATTCCCATATAAGACAAAACAATAATTTAGTGCAGTAAAAGTTGCAGTAGTTCCCATATTTATGGTCCCCTAAGGAGACCTATTACATAAGTGCTCCTTTTTTATTTATGCCTTGACTTTCTATCAGTAGGAGGAGAGAAGAAGCTCATTCCCACAAGTGCTGTGCAGCAGGGGGTGTGGCCCTGCCCACCTTAATTGTCTCTCTTGTCATTGGTCTTCCTAAATCCTGCTGCCAATTCAAAACCACCAGCCAGTCTCTGCGCTTCCCCCACAAGCCCCAGACAGCGTGAAGAGAGAGGAGAATCAGCAGAGGAACAGCATGCCGGCGTACAGCACCAACATGAGGCTCAAGTTTCCCATTCTGGCCTTGATTCTGGAAATCATCACCATTGTCCTGTACGCCCTGTTTGTGGTTTACGACACCGGGGATGACAAAGGACATGGGGATCATCACGAAAAAAGCAATCAAACTGCAAGTCCAATGACTCTTTATCCCAGTATGTTTCTTGTCCTTTTTATGCTTTTCTATATCAATTTAGTTTAGGTCTGAAGATGGATTTAAATGGTATTTTTACTAACTTTACTTATCTATTAACATTATATATATTTAGCTATATTTTGTCTTTATATATAAACAATTATAATTAATATATTTGATCATATATGCACACATATGTAATCTTAATTAGTGCTGTTTAACGATTAATCGTGACAAATTGCATACAAAATAAACATAATAATCGTTTACTTAATAATTTTTATATTTACTGTGTATATTCAGTATGTATATATAAATATACACCATGTATTTATGTATATACATGCACAGAAAAAGTGTATTTATATCTAAAATATATTTATATATTTAACAAAGTTATTATTATAAATATTTATATGTACATATTTTTAAAGTACATACATGCATGTGTATTGTGCGTCTATATACACAATAAGTATACACACATACATTATATAAATGCAAACTTTTATTTTGTACACCATTAGTCGTGATTAATCGTTAAACAGAACTAATCCCAATGGTTAAAAATGAATATATGGAACAGCCATTTTTGTAATGTTTTTAAAATGTGGACATACATTTTTATATCTGTGAAATCCAAACGTGAAACTGTGTGTTAAATATGTGATTTGCATATATTGACATGTATGGGTTCAGTAATTGGTGCAGAAATGTAAGCAGATGTGTTAAAAGTAATATTTTCTAGGACCATTTACTCTCTTCAAAGCTGATGTTTACTGTCAGCTATCGATTTTCATGGTGCTCCTCATTCATTAGTGTTCACTGAGCAAGAGGTTTATTTCTGCCAGTATTTCCCTAATGTTCATTCAGCACGCAAGTCTCTAAAAATACTCCATCCTGAGAAAGACTTAATGCTCCTGTACTCTTAGGAGAAAAACAAAAGAGGAGATGTGAGTCTTCTGATTCAAATTCTCACTTTGGACATCAACTGGTGACTCCATGCATTTCCATACGGTCAAAATTTGATGTTTAAATTACAGTGAGGAATAATCAGTCATTAACAAGACTCAACTAAACAAATGGGCAATTTGAATTTAACTGAATGGAATTGTCATGTTTCCATGCTTTCAGCTGCTAACAGTTGCACATTTAAAGGGACAGTTCATACTGAAGAATGTTTGAAAAAGGCTGCTACTGACATAGCAGGAACAATGGCTGTTTTTTTCCAAACATTCTTCAGAATATCTTCCTTTGTTCAACAGAAGAAACAGGTTTGGAACAAGTGAAGGAGTAAATGGTGACAGAATTTTAATTTTTGGGTGAACTGCCCCTTTAATTTTGCAATAGCACATAATATGGACCAAAATACTGTAGTTTGTATGTAATGTGTAATGTTTTTCTTTTCACCTTCCATGGTTTTGTTACTGATTTTCAGTGTTATAGACATGTTCATTTTGGCATTTGTGTAGATTGACCTGATATGGTTTTTATATTGTAGTCAGGGTTGTGTTTTTACACTGCAATGGTGTTAAAAACACTGTTAAGGTTGGCATTTGTGTAGATTCTATGCATAAAACATCATTTGAACTAAAATAGTTTGTGTATAGTAGTCTTGGTGATATTCTTACAGTTTTTATTAATAAAAAAAAAAAACAAATTCTTTTTTTTTTTAATTTCTCAATAAATTCTTAATTCGCTGCTTATTAATAGTCAGTAAGGTAAGTTTAGGTATTATGTTTAGGTATTAGGCAGGATTAGAGATGTAGAATAAGATCTTGCAGAACATGTACTTTATAAGTCCTAATAAACCACTAATATCTTAATAACAGGCAGATAATAAGCCACAATAATGAGAATTGGTTCTTAAACTAAAGTGTTACCCTTTTTTTCCGATGTTATGCTCATGCTATTTGTGTAGATTCAACATATGATACTGTTTGATTGGATGTACATAATTTGTCAACAACTGGTGGAAATTCTCTCCTTCCCTTTAAAAACTGATAAGCGTGTATTCTTATGGGCGTGGCCCGTCCGTTGATAAACACTCATGCTGTATAAAAGGAATTATTTATTCAGCATTAATAAGATTTTTCAAACTTCAGTCACATTCCTTTCATTTTCTCAACATAACTGGCGCATTTGCAGAGATGACAAGCACTGGCGGTCAAATTGACTTCTTTTTATCTTTAAGTTGCACTCGTGGTTGTTTGCTTGGGACACGGTTGGGACTGAAACCACCTCAGGGTGTGGGGAGTATGAACATGCAAGATTATATAGTCTCAATGTCACATGCGTGCTTAAAGATTCAACCCTTCCAAATGAATAACTTGACTCATTTTACAAGTAGATTGAACTGTAATGTTAACATCATTCGACGCATTTATGTGCTCTCAAAAAATTATGTTTGATGTTTGTTCAAACTGCTCATTTAAAACGAGCTGAAAGGACACAATTCTTGACTTTATTTCTGACAGCTTAATTGTTTTAGGTTCAATCTACTTAAATTTGTAAAAATCAATAACTTGATTCCTTCAGGTTGTCCCAACACAAATCGACTGTGTCCAGCATTTTTTTTTACTGTCATCTGTTTGTTCACTAGCTGCAGCTGTAGTTGTTTTTTTTGGAGGGGGGGCATTCAAACACTGGATGGTTCCAGCCCCCTGTATCCTGTAAACAATAATTTTCTCAAACAAGCAAACAAGGGTTTGATTGTTTAGCTCAAAAGAACGAACTAAACATTCTTAGTAAGCAATGCTGGGTAGTAACTGATTACTTGTTTCTAGTATACATAATCATACAAGTACTTCTCATTAGATTATATTATATTTTAAAAACGCTCTTGATCAGATTACAGTTGTTTTTATAGATTACAAGATTACATATTATTCACACAGTGACAATGAATTGAATATAATTTATTGATTATCTTTAATTCCAGTGATGCTCACAAATGACTGATCCTGGAACTTTCTGGATTCTGGAAACCTGTTTTGGCTTCGTAATGTCATTCCTGATTTCATTTTTTAAAATTTTTTAGGTTTAATCATTTCTAAACTTGCAGATCGTTCACAGCAGATCAACGTGTGAAGTCTAAAAGTTGTCTCAGTGTAAAATCTGCAATCGAATTGATCACAATTTTTGTAATTTGTAATCAGTAGTTGACAGTGTTGGGTTGGTTACTTAAAGTAATTAATTACTAATTACATCATTAAAATTGTATTTATTGTATTACTTTTCTAAGTTTCTAAAGTAACCTAGTTACTCGATAAGTAATGTACACTGTAAAAAAATGCAGGGTTCCACACAATTCATTCCAACACATCCTCATTGTGATTATGTACCCCCATATACATTTCTGGAGAGCACAAATTATGTAGCCAGAGCTACGTATGGCTGCATTTTATTGTTTTGGCCGGTCGGTTGGTCAGTCAGTCAGCCAGTCAGTCGACAGCGGCCTCTAGTGGATTTATGCGAGAAAAGCAGGCCCGAATGGCACTCGCAAGAGAAATTTGAGATCTGAAAAAGCGTACACAGCGGCCTCGCGAAAACAAAAACTGCAAAGAAACGTACCTACTGGGATGTATTTCACACTCTCCAGAAATGTACATAGGGGTACGTATCCATAATGAGCCTGGGTTGATTTATTCATGTTGTCCCAACAAAAATCGATTAAGTTAATTTAACAAATTTAAGTGGATTGAACATAAAACAATTAAATTGTCACAAAAAACCTTGAACAAGCAGCAAAGATCATTTTTTTAGTGTATTTGCTTGGCTCAAAACTACTTACAATCCAAATAAATCTCAATGCATAGGCAATAAAATTAAACTTTTTTTTAATTCCTTGAATTTGAGTCAAAATAGGACCTTTTAGCTTTACTTTTAAAAATATGGGGCGGCGCGGTGGTGCAGTGGGTAGCGCTGTCACCTCACAGCAAGAAGGTCACTGGTTCTAGCCTCGGCTGGGTCAGTTGGCATTTCTGTGTGGAGTCCAAAGACATGCGTTATAGGGGAATTGGGTAAGCTAAATTGTCCGTAGTGTATGTGTGTGAATGGGAGTGTATGGGTGTTTCCCAGTGATGGGTTGCAGCTGGAAGGGCATCCGCTGTGTAAAACATATGCTGGATAAGTTGGCGGTTTATTCCGCTGTGGCGACCCCAGATTAATAAAGGGACTAAACCGAAAAGAAAATGAATGAATGAATGAATGAAAAAAAAAAAAACAAATCACATAAAAAAGTTAAACATATGTATCAAAACATTTAAAATTAACGACACCACATATACAAATCTCTTAATCATGTTTCTTAAGCATGTGCAATTGCCTTGATAAATGTAACTTTTTAAAAAAATTTAATAGAATTATTGTGCAAAATATAAAGTACTCTGTTTCTCTCAATTCATGTATACAGAACTGTTGAATTAATGTACAGTTTTAGGGCAAGCACACTATAAGTAATTGTAATTAAATTATTTAAAAATGAAAAGTAATCCCTTAATTTTTTTTTCCAGCAGAAAAGTCATTAATTACAGTAAATAGTTACTTTGTAACTAATTACTCCCAACACTGGTTGTGGATAACAATTTGAAACTAACAATTTTTAAATACAAAAAAACTAGTATGTTTTTAAAAAGAAAGAAAATGATATCCTGCCCAAATAATTAAATTTTTTTTTTTTTTTTTACATGGCTCTCATTTTTCATACTATACTGTTTTCTTTATTTGTTTGGTAATGGTTATTGGGTTTGTGAAGTTGAAAAAAAACTATGTGAGAACCAAACTAATCAAACCATTTGCCAGCTATGAACCTGATGACCTTTAAAAACCATTCAAATAAGATGTAAAAATGAACGACAAATGAAAAACATATGTGTTTGTATACTGGGAAAACTAAGGCAATCTGTCACTTTTGGTACATGCACGCAAAGCATTCCAGAAATTAGTGAGAAATGCTTCAAAGAAAATAAAAAAAAGGGCACTTTAATCTTGGCAAGAGAGAAAACAGATATAGCTTAAGTTATGTCACCATGCTCTAAATTAGTGCTGACAGAATGTAATTAAGTCATCCAGCCTTCGCAAAGAGAGGAAACTTTCCAGCCATTAGCAAAACGGGGCCTTTGAGATTTTATCAGCAAAATCTGTTGCATGTGGGAAATACAAAAACATTCACTGGGAAAATTATTTTGTTTGTTGTAGGAGTCAAAAAAAACAAAACGGATCGTGCACCTTTACTCAGCCGGCAAGATTATCTGTAGTGCACTGTGGTGCTCTTCCAAAGTTTGCATACTCATGTAGCCAGCGAAAAGTCCTTTAGCCAACCCTATCACTGTAAATATGTTTTGCTCAAGATCAACACAAACATCAGAAGAAAAGACGTACTTTCAAGCAACCGCTGATAAGGGTTGATAACCTCTGTTTCAGCGGTGTCAGAGGCCCACTTCAAGGCTGTTTCCAGGCTTTTCGCAAGGACCGTGGAGAATAAACAGCTGCATAAACCGCTTAGACTCAGGGTGCAAAATGCAGGGGGTTTTTGGGGTTGAAAAATCTGTATCTGACAAAAATGGTAATAATAATAGTTAGTATACATTGAGCAATCATAATATCATACCTTATCCTTATTTGACTGTTTGCACTGATCATTGGTTGACATCTGTAAGAGGTATTACAGATTACACAGGAATAAACACACAAATATGTATGCAAATTTGCATCGCTTTGACCGTTTTCCAGAGAAAGCATAGGATTTTCCTTTAGAAAAATTGCTAGTTTTGTAAAATTATAACACTATATGTTGAATTTAATCTAAATAAACTTGAAATTAAAAGCTCTGTAATACATAAATACAAACATACATACACATATGTTCTTTATGTAAATAAATAATGGAATCAGAATTGTAATCAGAACCGGGAATCAACCAGAACCAGAATCTGACAATATCTTATGAGACCCAACTCATAGTGTGTTTCACTTTATTTTTCACTTATTGTAGAGAAACAAACTGAATTTGTCATTAAAATTTCTCATTAAAAGTGTCAATACTCAATAATTGTATAACAGCATTGTTAATGTTTAATATCATTTTTATGACAAATCCATTTGCTGTTTGTATCACTGTAGTGGAGGTTAAGAAAAATATTAATGACACTTATAAAATTCAAAACAATTATATTGGCCTCATGACGATCATGTTTATGACAGATTTATGACAAGTTATGTTGTCTTGATAATGTCAAGTTGCCATGACTAAGATATCAAACAATATCACATTTGTAATTGAAATGACATAACTGAGAAAATGACAGTTGTCATACGCATGCATAAAATTTCATTCATATTCATGAAGTGTCGTGTCATTATTATTAAGATCTCATGACAATCTTATGAACATTCCTTCAAGTAAAGTGTCCGTCTTGTGTTTTCTTTTCTTCAAGGTTGACAAAACCTTTTAACAGTTACATAAACTCTAAATTGTAGCTTTAACGCAAAAGCAAGTTTGATTAGATGCAACCATAAATGCAGAACAAATAACAGAGGATTCAGATAAATATACCCAGAACAAATTATATTTAATGTTTAATCACCATAGAGATATTCTGTCACGTTACTGGGAGGTATTGCAGACGGGACAAGAGATAGGATCCATGTGCATTTAATGATAAATCATCTTACAAAAACAGGACATCGTGTAAAACAAAATAACAAAGCTTGAACTAAGACAAAACAAACTATACAATACCAACAGAAACAGGACTACAGGGCTAAGAAATCATGAAAACATATAACGAACGAGCAAAGACAAGACGGGTGCAGGGTATATTTATAGTCCATACAATACTGTGGTGAACGGGTTGCAGCTGCGGAAGTGATCAGTGTAAGTGAAGACCGGGTGTGTGACGGAATGCTGGGAAATGTAGTTCGTTATGATATGTAGTTCACCAGCGATCTCTGAAGTCCTTGATCGCTGGTGAACATGACATATACATCAGATTCCAGAATAGGTGTCCATGGTAAGGATGGTCTAATGTGAGGTAATGTGAGTGATAAACTGCTGCTGGAATCTGGAATAAAAAAAAACACATTTTTAACTATAGGGTTAGGCTTAGTGAGCAAAGTTTTGACCTTCTCCATGACACTCAAATGCTGACAAATCCTGCAGACTGATATACAGCTGAAGTGGCTGAAGGAGTGCTGTACCGAAACTGAATATGCTGCATAGAACCGACCCAGACCTGTATGTTCTTTGAAAATGAGACCTGAACCTGTACAGAATCGAGAAATACTTTAATTTATCAGACCTGACACAAACCCAACCAGAATCTCCGTAGCTGGTTAGATAGAAGAGCACTATTTATTTATAAACATATTTTTTGTTATTCAACAAAGTAAATATTAATTCAATTCAATTCATGTTTATTTATATAGCGCTTTTCACAATATAGATTGTGTCAAAGCAGCTTAACATAGTTCTAGTAAAGTCCAGATTTCAGAGATGAAGTTCAGTTTAGTTTAGTTCAGTGTGGTTTAAATTTCACTGCTGAAAGTTCAAACATTGTAGAGCAAATCGACCGAAGCGCAGCTCCACAAGTCCCGATCCAAGCAAGCCAGTGGCGAGGAAAAAAAAAAACTTCACCAATTGACAAAGTGAAGGGAAATAAAAAACCTCGAGGGAAACTAGGCTCTGTTGGGCATGACCATTTTTCATCTGGCCAAACTTCCTGTTCAGAGCTGCAGTCTAGGAGCCGGAGGCTGGAGAAGCTTCATCGTGGAGAAGCTGCAGGTGTGAGTAGGGCACCAGCAGGCGGTCAAGGTTGGCCAGCAGGATCAATGTGGTGACTCGTTTGTCACGGTGGTCATTCAGGTCTCATGCACTCCATTTCTCCATGACGACCACAGCATCAGCTCAGGATACGACCTGGTCCAGGATTATGGATACCTTGGGATCATCTCTTCACAGGTCTTGGATCGCATCAATGGCACTGCATAGTCTCTAGGGACCTCGAAATGAGTATCCCCAGGCGGAAATAGAGAATAAAGAAAATAATTAGCGTAGCTGCTGTTCATAGTGTATTTAAACGAGATGCAAAAATGGAGTGTTATAGATGAAAATAGCAGTTAAATAAACAAACATAGAAACAAACATGTAAAGCATATGAGAGTTTCTAACACAATGTCTGGTGTATTGAGGAGTGTGTCCTACAGGTGATGTCGAGCCAGCTCACCTGCGTGGAGCACATTCATGCATCATACCGTTATGCGATGCACTGAGTGTATGCTTTACTAAAAAGATAGGTCTTTAATCTAGTTTTGAACTGAGAGAGTGTGTCTGAGCCTCGGACATTATCAGGAAGGCTATTCCAGAGTTTAGGAACCATAAATGAGAAGGCTCGACCACCTTTACTCGACTTTGCTATTCTAGGTACTACCAGAAGCCCTGAGTTTTGAGATCTTAAAGAGCGGGTTGGATTGTAGCGAGACAGAAGGTTGGTTAGATAAACAGGAGCTAGATTATTTAAAGCTTTATAGGTAAGAAGCAATATTTTATAATCAATACGGAACTTAACAGGCAGCCAGTGTAAGGAGGATAAAATTGGGGTGATATGATCATATTTTCTAGACCTGATAAGTACTCTGGCAGCTGCATTTTGTACTAGCTGAAGTTACATAATACAGGATGCTGGGCAACCAGCGAACAGAGCATTACAGTAATCCAGCCTAGAAGTCATGAAAGCATGAACTAGCTTTTCTGCATCTGAGATGGATAGCATACTTCATAACTTAGCGATATTTCTCAGATGAAAGAAGGCGTTTTTTGTGACATGGGAGATATGATTTTCAAAGGTTAAATTGCTGTCTAGTATAACACCCAGATCTTTTACAGTAGAGCTAATGCTAACTTTGTGTCCCTCTAATTGCAGGTCGAGTTGTGAGATCTGCTGCGTAAAGGATTTAGGCCCAATAAGTAATAATTCTGTTTTGTCTGAATTTAAGAGAAGGAAATTGTTGGTCATCCAGTCTTTAACATCTTTAATACATTCAGTTAGCTTAGACAGTTCACATGTCTCATCAGGTTTTGTTGAAATATATAATTGAGTATCATCTGCATAGCAGTGAAAGCTGATCCTGTGTCTTCTTATAATGTTTCCCAGGGGTAGCATGTATATTGTAAACAGCAAAGGGCCTAAAACTGATCCTTGAGGCACCCCATACTGTACTGGCCTGACCTGTGAAAGCTGTAGAATTTAAGCGATGTATGAGGATATTGTGGTCGATGGTGTCAAATGCAGCACTGAGATCAAGTAAAACTAATAACGAGATGCACCCTTGGTCAGCAGCTAAGAGTAAATCGTTGGTTATTTTCGCTAATGCGGTTTCTGTACTGTGATGAGGCCTGAAACCTGACTGAAACACTTCAAAAACATTGTTCATCTGCAGAAAGGAGCATAATTGGGCAGAAACAACTTTTTCTAGTATTTTAGACATAAATGGAAGATTTGAAATAGGCCTATAATTAGCTAAGTTGCTGGGGTCCAGTTGTGGTTTCTTAATAATAGGCTTAATAACAGCTAGCTTGAAAGGATTTGGAACATGGCCTAAAGATAGAGAAGAGTTGATGAGGTTAAGAAGAGGTTCTCCTATTACAGGTAGCAACTCTTTCAGTAATTTAGTTGGAATTGGGTCTAACATACATGTAGGTGGTTTAGAAGCATTTATAAGTTTATCTAGCCCTTCCTGTTCTATGATTTTGAAGCACTGTAGATTATTTTGGTTCAGTGGAATGTTTAATGGATCTAAAGTATAAGGCAGTGCCGAAAGTTTAACATCTTCTATTTTCTGTCTGAAACCTTCTATTTTATCACTGAAGAAATTCATGAAGTCATCACTACTAATTTGCGGTGGGACATTTTGTTCCAAAGATGACCGATTATTTGTTAATGTAGCAATGGTGTTAAATAAAAATCTAGGATTGTTATGATTATTTTCTATCAGTTTGCGGAGGTGCTCAGCCCTGGCGAATTTTAGAGCCCTCCTATAGCTGGACATACTATCTTTGTACGCAATTCTAAAGACCTCTAATTTAGTTTTTTTCCACTTACGTTCCAGGGCACGGGTTGCTGTTTTGAGAGCGCAAGTATGATCGTTATACCATGGTGTAGTTTTATTCTCTCTAACCTTTTTTAATTTGATGGGTGCCACAGTATTTAGTGTGTTAGTAAAGATAGCATCCATACTGCTGGTTACTACATCAAGGTCATTTGCGTTTGCGGGTGCATTTAGAAATAGAGAAAGATCAGGTAAGTTATTTGTGAATTCATCTTTAGTGGACAGGACGATAGTTCTACCAGGGCGATATATCTGTGCGGATCTGCTAATTTCAGGTAAACACAGCTTATATAGTAAGAGGTAGTGGTCTGTTATATCATCACTTTGTGGTATAATGTCTACATCAATGACCTCAATTCCATGAGACAAAATTAGATCTAATGTATGCTTTAAGCGATGGGTTGGACCAACAACGTTTTGCTTTATCCCAAGTGATTGTAGTAAATCTGTAGACACGAGCCCTAATGTATCGTTAGCGTCATCTATGTGAATGTTAAAGTCTCCTACAATTAGTATTTTATCAGTTTTATCTAGTAAGTCAGAAATAAAATCCGAAAACTCTTTCAGAAAATTGACATAGGGTCCTGGGGGTCTATATATCGTGATTAAAGCGAGAGATAATATAGGTTTTTTCATAATATCCGGAAGCATAACATTAAGCGCCAATACTTCAAAAGAGTTAAACATAAGTCCGTTTCTCTGATTAACATTAAGAATATCACTAAAGATTGATGCAACTCCACCACCACGACCATTCCGACGAGCCTCATGCTTATATAAGAATCCTGAAGGAGTTGCTTCATTTAAACTAATACAGTCATTTTGTTTCAGCCAGGTTTCAGTGAGACAGAGTGCATTAAGATTGTTGTCTGTTATTATTTCATTTATGATAAGTGCTTTAGGTGCTAGTGACCTGATGTTTAGGAGACCAAGCTTTAAAAAATTTGTATTTTCACTTTTTTGCAGTTTTTCTGGTTTGATTCTTAATATATTTTTTCTAGAGCACACAGTAAGTTTGTTTCCTGATCTAATAATACGAGGAACAGACACAGTCTCTATGGGGTTAGCCAGATATGCATTACTGTGATTTAAGCGGGACGAGCAAGAGTCTATATGGCTAAAATGTGAATTTTCACTTACTAGTCAGACAGAACGAAGCATCCTGGAGATGTTGTCCGACATATTAGAAAAAAATAGAAAAAATATTAGAAAAAAAGGAGTCCCAAAAACAGAAATATCTGAATCTCATCCATATTGCTGTTTACATTGCACTTACATTACATCCAAAACAACAAATGGCACATTTGTATCACATTCCAAAAATGTTTTGTTATCAGAACCAGAGTGGAAAATAAAACCGAGCTCTGCTTCCTGCGGCTGAAGTCATGCGCATATGTGTGTGTTTTTTAAACACTTTTTTTCCTGCTTACATCTCATTCTAATTTTTCAAGTTACAAAACACATGAAAAGTGCTGCCGACTGATCACTGGCAGATAATGTGTTCTCCATATCCAATCGACTCAGATATTATGCATAGACTCCATATAGTATATAATATATTAGGACCCGACCTGAACCTGGCTTACCATTTAATGTAGACCTGAACCTGCACGAGTCATCGGGTGCTCTTTGTAGACTGCCTTTTCCACAATCGATTCAGATTCAAGAACCAGAAAGAAATGTTATAAAAAACAGATCAAAAATGGAGTTTCATCAGTGTGAAACAAGATTAGCACATCAGGCACATTCAGTTCCATTCTTTAGTTCAATGTTAATGTGTTGAAGGATGTGAATTGCTGTAGAGCAGCTCTACCGACCCCAACTAAGCAAGCCAAAGGCGACAAGGCTAAGGAAGGATGGGAAGGGCCGTGATGATAAAACCAGATTTCATCCAATTTTGGGGGGATCCTTCGCTGAGATGTTTTTTTTTTCTGCAAAACTTCAAAGAATGACCACTGAGAATTCAGCATATGCAGTAATGGATGACATTCTGCTGTTTGTTTGCTTGTTTTCAGATGGCTCGCGTGGCCAGATAAGACTGAAATTAGCTGATTTTTAATCATCACATTTATCTGCAGTTTTCCTGTTTAGTCTGTTTTTACTGCATCATCATATTATAGTTTTTTTGCGTGGTCTGTCAGCAGTGTGAGCATTTTATAAAAAGAGGATATGATCGTTAAGAATGTCAACAAGCAATAAAACTATATAGCAAGCTATAAGAATAATCAACAAGCAAATAAAATTTAATGTAGTTCAATTCCTTGTCAAACAAAACGTAGCTGGCGGTTCTTACAGGAGTCATCGGTTATCTTGAGGAGCTTAGCAGATGTCAGACATGAGCGTTGTGATTGATGACTATTTGGGTTTGTCTGTTGGCAGGCGTAGATTTCGTGTGGATTATTGAGTGGGTGGAGGGTTTCAGAGGCATTCCTAGGAAGTCTGGAATAATGTCCACCTATTCAAAGCGCTTCGGAGGTCCACGCTTCGCAGTTCCACTTGTCTCTCTCGGGACCGACAATGAGAGCCTTCTTAAACTTCCTGACAGTCGTTAATGCGTCTGATTATTATCAGCCGGCACAATGATATGGCTTGTATTGTGTAGTCTGGAAATGCTGATGAATCAGGTGTTCTGGACTGTATCCTATCGCTCTGTCCAGGGATGTTGACTGTACGGTTTCCTCAGCTGGACGGTCTACAACTCATTTCCTCACAGCAGGAAAGATGGGCAAAGTTCAGCAGTGCTGCCGCTTCGCAATCAGTGTGTACATGCAGGCCTGGTTTCCACTTGGCATTAACATGGATCTTTAGTATGCAAAACAAAATAATCAGTCCAAGGCATTTAAAATATAACTTTTGAGTGCCTTGGACTGATTATTGGAATGATGTTGGTATGGAAATGCTTCTGAGGCCCAGAAGAGGACACTGGGGAAGGTGGTAACATAAGCCCGTACGTTGTTGGGAATAAAACTAAAGATAGTATACACAAAGAAAGAGTACTAAATAAGGCTATTATGATTGTCAATCATGAGAGACGTCCTTTATCATACACCTTTTAATTGTTACCATCAGGTCATCGATATTGTGTTCCCATATGTGTAAGAAATAGGACAAAATTATCATTTATATCTCAAGCAGTTAAGTTTTTAAATTCCTCCTCTCAATAGCAGTTGATGGCCAGTAGACTGAATATTTATTTAGAGTAGGGGTACCATGTTTTTAAATGATTTATTTATATATGCCAAATGTGAAATGTCAGATGTCTCTGTGAGTGGATGCTGCAAATGAAATTTCCCTACGGGGACAAATAAAGTTAACTAACTAACTATGTTGTTTTGCATACAAAAAAAAAACATATCCAAAGACCTCAGATACAATAAATACCCCTGTAGCTCTTTTTTTTTTTTTTTTATGTTTTTATATATTAAAGGAGTAGTTCATCCATAAAATGAAAATTACATATCCATAAAATCCATAAAATTAGTGTATATGACTTTTTCTTGTCAGACGAATACAGTCAGTTATTTTTTATCCTGGCTCTTTCATGCTGTATAATTAGGTAGTGACTTTTATTTTGAAGCTATATATATCGTTTTTTTTGGTAACACTTTGAAAGAATGGTCCATTAGTTACTGTTAGTTCGTGTATTTACTAACATGAACAAACAATTAGTAAAACATTGATTACATCTTTGTTAATGTCAGTTAACGTTATTGAAGTTAAATAACGTTAGTTCATGTTAACTCACGGTGCATTAACTAATGTTATCAACCATGAATTTGGATTTTAATAATACATTAGTAAATGTTAAACTATGATTAATAAATGCTGTACAAGATTATTCATACTTTCAATACATTAACTAACATTAACTAATGGACCACTATTCTAAAGTGTTACCATTTTTTTCTTAAAGGAAGGAAAAAAGTACTTAAGTTCATTTTATAAAGTATACTTAAATAACATTGGATTATATTTTTAAAATACACATCATGTAGTAAGTCTAGTAGTACACTTGTAAGGGTACTACTTACCTGAATACAGGTTGGGACTAAATTGACGCACTTTTAGTATCAAAAATATACTTTAAGTGTGCTATAAGTGTAACAGTAGTACACTCTTTAAGTGCACAAGTAGTCCACATTTAAGTTTTTCATTTGTACTGCAAGGGAGCTTAGAAATACTAGTTTGTTTTTGTAATACGTGTATTTGCGTGTCATTCTTATAGTGTACTCATAGTTTTCTAGTGTTTCATTGAATATTTTAAGATTTATTTTCAGTAAAGATAGTTCAAACATGCAATTTAGTCTCAGGTATGTTACTGTATATGGAGGGAAAAAAATATATATATAGGCCTCTCAATCAACAGAGTAAATACTACACGCCACTCATACAGTACATAGAATAAGTAACCATACTTTTAAGTATACAGTATGTCAATGAACAAGTATAGGCCAAATATACTTAACTGTAATTTGAAGTATATTTCAGAGAAGTACCTATTGCAATGTTTCTCAACCAAGTTCCTGGAGGACCACCAGCACTGCATGCATTGGATGTGTCCTTTGTCTGTCACACCCATTACAGGTCCCTGCTAATGAGCTGATGATCTGATTCAGGTGTGTTTGGGAGACACGGAAAATGTGCAGAGCTGGTGGTCCTACAGGAACGTGGTTGAGAAACACTGACCTAAAGTATATTTCAGTGAATGATTTAAAAAGTAGACTGAATGTTATGTTTAATTTAAAAGAAGTATCATCACACTTCTTTTTCGTTAGCGATATACATCACCCTGTGTAACCATGTTAAAAACTAAACAAACAAAAAAAAAAACAGAGAAAGCCTCTCTACAAATATCTTGTGGCTTATTGTGATTCAACCAGTTAAAGCACTGAAAAGGCTGGTTTACTCGGAAAGTGACTGATCCCAGAATAAGTATATTTTGCAACAAGAGTCATGTGAAACGAATAACACACACGTCAACAGGGTTACTTGGGGCACTTTCTTAACCTGTCATCCATAGATTAATAATAGAACACACAAGTCCTTTGTATAGTGACATGGTTGTAGGTTATTGGATCGTTCGGCAAATTTGGTTAAAAAAGATTTACTCTTAAATCTACATTTTGTATGCTGAGCTGAAATCTGTTGTTCAGTGGGAATTAATTTAGTATTAAACATGTTGTGCACTCGCCATTACTTTCATCTTTGAACCTCAAAAGTGGAAGAACCTCCATATAACTTTTTCCATATAACAAATCAAGCATTAAAAGCATCACAAAAGCATATATTATGGCCTGTATGTTATATTTCAAGTATTTCTAAGACATTTAAAATAATATTGACTGATAAATAGACAGAAATCAAAGCTGTTATCTTCTAATGGACTAATTGTGGTTTTACACTGTAAAAAAAATTAGATTAAATATCTAAAAAATTGTATTAAAAAAAATTATTTAAATAAAAAAATCTTAAATAAAAACCATTTTCAAGCCAAAAAACATGTTTTGTTTTCAGATATAAGAATTAAGTGAGTTTTTCCTTAAAGCCAGCAAAATAATCTGCCAATGGGCATAAAAATAATCAATATAAATAAAAGAATCTTCTTTTGGTTTGATTATTTTTCTCCTCACCTAATTCTGACTTATTATTTCTGAAGGCAGAACAGTATTTTATCTATTCGTCTAGAAAATGCTTCTTGATTAAATTTATTATTATTTATTATTTTATTTTTAGATATTTGGACTAAAAACAAGACAGAACCTTTAAGAAAAGCATTTATTGCAGTGCACTTGGTGTGTGAAATGTAACTAGGCAATGTTTAAAGGGACAGTTCACCCAAAAATGAAAAATCTGAAATCATTTACTCACCCTTGACTTGTTTCAAACCTATTTGAGTTTGTTTTTTCTTGAAAACAAAAGAAGATATTTTGAAGAATGTTAGAACGACATCCATTGTAGGAAAAACAAAACTACACTATCAAAAGCAATTAGTTGACTTAAAAAAAGAGACTAAACTTTCATTCATTCATTTTCCTTCGGCTTAGTCCCTTTATTCATCTGGGGTCGCCACAGCAGAATGAACCGACAACTTATCCAGCATATGTTTTACACAGCGGATGCCCTTCCAGGTTGCAACCCAGTACTTGGAAACATCCATACACACTCGTTCACACACATACGCTACGGCCAATTTAGTTTATTCAATTCACCTATAGCGCATGTCTTTGGACTGTGGGGGAAACCGGAGCACCCAGAGGAAACCCACGCGAACACGGGGAGAACATGCAAACTCCGCACAGAAATGCCAACTGGTCCAGCTGGGACTCGAACCAATGACCTTCTTGCTGTGAGGCGGCAGTGCTAACCACTGAGCCACCGTGTCGCCCCAAGACTAAACATGTTGCCTTATAATTAATAAGTAAACAAACTATGTACATAATTATAAAAGTTACGTCAATGGGTTTACTGACGTTTTTTAAAGTGTAATCAACTTGTTGCTTTTAAGGCAACAGGATTACTCACTTTTTTTAAAGTAAAGTAACTAATCACTTTTTACAGCACGTAGAGGTCAATGGTCAAAAGTTTCCAACATTCTTCAAAATATCTTCTTTTGTTTTCAAGAAAAAAACCAACTCAATCAGGTTTGAAACAAGTCAAACGTAAGTAAATGATGGCATAATTTTCATTTTTGGGTGAACTATCCCTTTAATGGCTATAGAACCTGTGGTATCACTGGAGTCATGATAAAAACAGTCTCTAAACAGATGACAGTAAATAGGAATTGATATTTACTGTGTTGATAGTACAGGCATCAGCCACCAAAGGCAGTTTTAGAAGCACTGACTGCTGTACAATGTTTAAATGTTTTTTAATGCAGCTCTTTACTATGTGTCCAGTGTTTCAGGATGTGCACGTGATGATTTTCATTGGCTTTGGCTTCTTGATGACCTTTCTGAAGAGATATGGATTCACCAGTGTGGGCGTCAACCTGTTGCTGGCTGCCTTCGGTTTGCAGTGGGGTCTCCTCCTCCAGAACGTCTGGCACATGCACGGTGGAAAAATAAGAGTCAGCATTGATAGGTAAACTCTGCCTTTTTGTTTAGTGATATAGGAAATCCTGCACTGTCAAAAATATCCATAAATTAGCAGTTTTCCATATATTGTGATTCATCATGTTTTTATTTTTCCTCATTTATTTATGCTTTTGAATTGCATTATGGGAGTTTGATCTTTCTTCCAACAACTTTTAACCTTGAAAAGTTCAAAAAAGTTACTTTTATTAACATTTTTAACAGTTTGATGTGATATATTGTCTGTTGGTGTTGTATGTTCCGTTACAAAAACCTTGTAATAAACTTCCAGCACATTTTCTGTTATTTTACACACTTATTTCTCTATATATTATTTCTTATACATTATATTATTTTAAACTACTAAAATGTCAATAAAAGTCACTTTGTTAAACTGTAGAGTTGAATTTTCAACACCAAAAGTCCACAGAGCCGAGTTCAAGGTCCCTTAATGCAATTCACACAATAAATAAACTGAAAAAAAAAAAAACTTGTGAATTACAAAGTACGGAAACTGATTAATTAATGGATATTGTTTTTACAGTGTGGGTAACTGACTTAACTACTTGTAATAAAGCTGTTATATATGTAAGGAATAGTTGACGATGGGCTGTTTCTAATAATTGAATGAACCATAGTCAGGTTTCCACTATGCTACAGTTACCACACCTAAACACACTGTTCAGATGTTGTATTATAAGACATTTGTCAGGTTTTTGTCCTTAAACTGCCCCGTTGTGTAGGACTAGTTTTACGCATCTCATCCAAAGACTTCTTTATTGTTTTGATGTGATTTTAGACTTTTGTAGGCTGTAAAGCAACTGAAATCATTCAGCGAAGTGATATGCAGCTGTAATGCAGTCAAACCTGCCTGGAACTACTTTAGCTGTGCGATTATCTTACAATATTCACCAGCCAATCAGAATCAAGCACTCAACAGAACCTTAGTACAAACATATAGTACAAATTATTTATCATACACTGTAAAACATGTGGTGACACGGTGGCTCAGTGGTTAGCACTGTTGCCTCACAGAAGGTCGCTGGTTCGAGTCCCGGCTGGGTCAGTTGGCATTTCTGTGTGGAGTTTGCATGTTCTCCCCATGTTCGCGTGGGTTTCCTCCGGGTGCTCCGGTTTCCCCCACAGTCCAAAGACATGCACTATAGGTGAATCGAATAAACTAAATTGGCCGTAGTGTATGTGTGTGAATGAGTGTGTATGGATGTTTCCCAGTACTGGGTTGCAGCTGGAAGGGCATCCGCTGTGTAAAACATATGCTGGATAAGTTGGTGGTTCATTCCGAGGTGGCGACCCCGGATGAATAAAGGGACTAAGCCGAAGGAAAATGAATGAAAGAGCGAATGAATGTAAAACATGTTGGGTTCCACACAATCAATTTGTGTTGGAACAACATGATGGAATTAAGTTAACTTATTAGGTTTCACAAATTTATGTGGATTGAACATAAAACAGCAAAAACAAATCAAGAATTGTGTTGTTTCAGCTCATTTTAAATAAGTAATTTGAACAAACAGCAAACCTCATTTTTTGATAAGTCACGACTTTCCTTCCTACTTTCCTTCCATATTACAGCATGTATAAATTTGCATATAAACTCCCATAATTCCCTCTCTGCAGGATGATTAATGCTGACTTCAGCACAGCAACAGTTCTGATCTCATTCGGAGCAGTTTTGGGAAAAACCAGCCCCGTCCAGCTCCTCATCATGACCCTGCTGGAGATCACCACCTTCTGCATTAACGAGTATTTGGTGGTGGAAATACTTGGGGTTTGTAAAAGCTCATTAATTTGCTTACTTAAAGTGTTCCAGCGCTCCGGTTACAGGAAAACAGGGATGCTAAACGTTAATTCATTATAGACTGTCCTGCTAATTTTAGCATTCTATAGAGAAGTCCACATGACGTCTCTTCCATTTTCTACTCTTATTTGATCATTAACTCTTTCCCCACCAACATTTTGTAGGTCACAATTCATGCTATTATTAATACCTGCCTATTATTAAGATATTAACTGTTCATTAGTGGTTATAAAGTATGATCTTATTCTGCATCCCTAATCCTACCCAAAACCTAAACCCAACTTCTACCTTACTAACTATTAATAAACAGCTAATTAGTAGTTTATTACGCTAGTAGTGTTAGTTAACTAGTAGTGTTAAGTTAGTTCATACTGTGATATGACCATTTTTATATATTTTTTTACACTTATCCTACATTTGAGTAAAATATTTGAGCTTCATGGATTTTTGTTTTTAAATCAACACTTGGTGTAATGTGAACAAGCTTTAAAGAAACATTTAGAAAAAAGAAAGAGTTTTTCGAATGCAATTTTACAGTAACACATGAATTCTAGTATGTAAATGAAATATTATTTTAGTATGAACTAATCATGAGTTAAGGCATGTGCAAATCATGAACTAACTTTAGTTACTACATGAGAGAGTCACATGAGTTCATGCGTGAACAACGGCTACCTTACTTGTTAGTTCATGTTTGTTAATTAATGTATTAATTAACCCTTTATTTTTAGCTAAATGTAATCAGCATGAAGTCATGACCTGTTAATGTATCTTTATGTCATGACTTTACTTGGGGGCACATTATCATTAACTCATTCTTAACTACTCATGAACTGCTGTGTTTAAACATAACTCTCATGCACGTCCGTCTAGTGCGTGTTTACATTGAAAAACAATAGTAAAGTGTTCTGTTTACATCAAAATGAACAGTTTAAACACAGGAGTTCATGAGTTAGTTCTTAGTCAAAGTCAAATGCTTGATTAGCGCGTGCCTTAACTCATCATTAGTTCATAATGAAGTAGGTTTAGTTTACATTATTAGTACATCATTATTCATGTAGTTATTGTGAAGTGGTACCCAATTTTTTGTCAGACCATCCAGATTATTTTGCACATCCAGATCAGATTCAGAACGATGATCAAAACATTGAGTAGATCGAGTTCGTCAATACCTCCAAAATACATTTTTGTGGGTTCAAATTACATTCATTAACTTTGAATGTCTGACTATTGCATTAGCTTAAATGTGCATGGAAATTGCTTTTATTGCTTATTTCTGCTTATTTATAGCACACTCAACATATATAAAATGACATATACAGTAGCTTGCTGGAAATTTCTGTTAATGTCTGGAAAATAGGCAACTTTGTTGACACCACATCAAGTTTGCTAAGTTTAAACATTAATTCTACTTTTAATTTGATTATAGTTTCCTTTATATTCGTAACACAGCTTTGTGAAATGTCTAGGTTCCTGTTAGGTAATTTTATAGGCCAAAGATGAAGGAAAAATCAGCTTCGATAAAACTCCTTCCTAAAGTTGGCAGGATAAACTTAAAGAAAACACCCAGTGTTCCAATAACAGCAACACCCTCTTTGTCATCTAGAAGATATTGTGCCTGAATAAATAAATGTAAAAAATAATCCAAATTGTAATACTTGAATTACTAGCTCCGGTTTCCCCCACTGTCCAAAGACATGCGGTAAAGGTGAATTGGAAGAACTAAATTGGCCGTAGAGTATAAGTGTGTGTGAATGAGTGTGTATGGGTGTTTCCCAGTACTGGGTTGCGGCTGGAAGGGCATCCACTGTGTAAAACCTATGCCAGAATAGTTGGCGGTTCATTCCGCTGTGCCAACCTCTAAAATATGAAAGGAAAAAATGAAGGAAAATGAAAGAACGAATGAATAAATAAATAAATTAATCAATAAATAAAAATCTGAATTATTATTTTTAGAAGGGTTCAATTTGATATTGTCCAAATTGGTATTGAGCAGTGGAGTAATTTCTAGAAAATTAACACACACACACACACACACACTAGAGCCAAACGTGAACTCCTCCAGAAGTTTTTCATCTTGTATTTAAAGGCATTCTGGTTTCTCAACAGGTTTCTGATGTTGGTGCCTCCATGACCATCCATGCTTTTGGGGCTTACTTTGGATTATCGGTGGCTCGTGTTCTCTATCGGCCTGGTCTGCGTAATGGCCATGAAAATGATGGATCAGTCTACCACTCAGACTTGTTTGCAATGATCGGTATGTGCACAACAGAAATCTCCCTTTTATTCCACTGTGCAATAAATATACCCATAATAATAATAATATGGATCTTCTTATATGGGACTTTGCATGTGCTTGCAGCAGGATTTTTTTTTGTAATGCTTCACATACAAAATAACTTACTTGAGAATGAAAACCATCCATTGACAGAGTGTTATACTGCTGTTATTATGATTATGAATTCAGGAGGCTCTGGCCTGATCAGGAGCAACAAAAAAAAAAAAAGAAGCCTTGGATAATTTCACCCTGATCATTGCAGGGTGAAAATCAGGTCCAAAATCAGAGTAAAGTCTTCAATTTTGTGAGCAGCCTAAGACATTTGCACAATTGCTAACAGCAAACCCTCTTTTGGCATTAACTAAAAATGTTATCCGTTGCGTAAAAAAACATATGCTGGAATAGTTGGCGGTTCATTCCGCTGTGGCGACCTCTGATAAATAAGAGACTAAGCCAAAGGAAAATTAATGAATGAAAAAGCATATGCTATATGCATATAATATATATTTTTGCATACTTTACAGACTTTACTGCATGTGGATTTATAGGAGCTTCCTTTTCAGAAGCAAAATTTATGGGAAGCGTGTATTTAAGTTTAATAAGTCTGAATGTGATTTATTAAAGTTTGCAATAATTAATTGACTGGTATTTCTGCTATTATCTACATTTATTACACGGGCAAGGCTCTATGGAATACTTGATTCTGATTGGTCAATCACAACATTCTAAGGTACCTTAATCCCAGATAACAACCAATTAATCTAATAAAACAGTACTTACTTTGAATAATCTTGACTTTGAATAATCTTGAGTGACTATATATAGCTGCTATAGCCAAACTTTGGTCACTCATGCCAATGCCAAACGTCAGTTTCAATGGTGCCAGCAGTGAAAATCTTGGGCTGTGGACAATGTGAAACATGTTTTGTTCTCTGATGAGTCCACCTTGTCTTTCCCACATCCGGGAGAGTTACGGTGTAAAAATGCCCCAAAGAACCATACCACCCAGTCTGTTGCATGCCCAGAGTGAAGCATGGGGGTGGATCAGTGATTGGGCTGCAATATCATGGCATTTCCTAGGCCCAATACTTGTACTAGATGGGCACGTCACTTATATATTCTTTTCTGTCACTGCACTGTTCTGACTATTTGGTGCCATCTTTTTACTGAATAATAACAACAATGAAAATATAGTAGGCTGAATCCAACCCTTTGTTAAGAGCTATCTCCTGCAAGCTTTGCATTTAATTAAAGAGCTAGTAAATTATTGTAGCTCAGAATAATGTTTTGTGTCTAATTTTTTAGATAATGTACATCAAGCTGGTTGTTTTTCACTGAACAGAGCCCCTCAGTC